>JAJSOF020000035.1:44330449-44876340 GCA_025594305.2 Periplaneta americana | reverse complement strand
GAAGTAACACAAATGGAAGCTAGAATTAACTATCATCTGTATCTTTAAGAAAAGCTTTTAATGTTGACCTATTTCTTAAAGGGCATAGAATAACAAAACAATTGCTGCGTGATGCAAAATATCAAATTGAAGGAAGTTGGGCATCAATCAACATAACTGACATCCTCAGTAAGAATACATTACTTTCAACAAAAGAACTGAGAAAAGAATGGGGTATTTAGAGAAAAGAAGAGAACCCCTTCGTGCTGTAGGGATAAAGGAAAATCTTCCCAACGTTCAGTTATAACATCCCCATATTTGCAACCGCAATCCTACATTGCGTAATTACGAGTACAATGCCCTTAAATATCTTCTCTTTCAATATAAAAGTGGAAGGACTGAAGCAATCATTCTTTATGTCTGTTTAGCTTAAGGAGATAATTAAATAAATTGCCTCTTACAGAGCGTTCGCTATAAAAGAGGTTTCACTCAAGTAAATGCCATGGATGAATATGTAATAGGATGCGAAACTTACTGAGTTTCCCGTAAGACATACTAAAGGCGCTGTTGTAGAAAATGATCTTGCTGCCACCTGTTAGAGGGAGGGGAGTTATTACATCTAGCAGCGCACCAAGTAGCGAAAAGAGTAATTACTCCATGCATTTAGCAGCGCACCTAGTTACGAAAATGTTAAACTGTGCAGAAAGTATTTCCTCCCACCGTCATCGATATTCAAAACTAACCCAATTTAAAATAAAACATTTACATTTTTATTCCTCACAGCAGCTTCTACTGAAAATTCTTACCGGAGCCAACAGGAAGATAAAAGATACGATCTATTTTACACTACCCAATTCAAATATAACCAGAAACAGACAAAAAAAATAAAGCAAAAGGTTAGATAATTGGGATTGTATTCTTTGGGTATTTATTGTACAGCGCAATTGAAAAGTCCGCAAGAACTACTTAGTTCAATTCATTATATTACTATTACTTTACAATACATTCAACAACACTATTTTTACAACGTCCATAAATATCACTGTTTAACATGCACTGCTTATACACACACGTAATATCACTTTATGTTCACTTATTAGCAAGTTTCTGTCTGCCATCTTGGCTCCTCGTCGAGTCCTCGAGCAATATCTCGAACGGATAAATAGAGAACTCTGAGTAATGTACGCAACAAGTAGTTCTAATGTTCACCACCTACGACGTTGGGCGCTGATCATCTTATTTCAGCCCCCACTGCCAGATGGTGCTGACCGCAGTTTCGCATCCTATTATATATTTATCCATGTAAATGCTGTCAAACGTGACTAAGGGAAAATTGTGTGTACATTTCCCTTGGATCTTGCGTGGGAAGGTTTTTCATTGTGTACATGGGCAGATAACACAGACGTCAAGGTAGAGAATTAATATACAACTGACTTCCATTCATCGTATTCCAGTTTAGTTTGTTGTAATGCAATACACATTTCAACAGCGAATCTTCATTATTTACTAATATGATAGTCATAATATTATGAAACAATCGTACACTGCCGTTCAAAGGTATCTGACCCTACTAATCGTTTATGATCGATAATTTGTTGGTGTAAGTGTGGCTTCTTAAGTTATTACTTTTATGAATAGATGGCGAAGATAACAGTTAGTGTTGCCAATCGTCCACAAATAAACCCGCATTATCGAATTCAGTTTTTCATGCCACTCTATTGATTGTAAAAAAAAAAACCACTGGGTTTAGCTGGAAACCAATGATATTATCAATTATGAGAATAATATACACTTAATCTACATACTCATTTTTCCTTACACTTTTTAACCGCGTCAATAATGGTGCCACCTATTGAGAACTGGCGTAACTCTTTCAAAGTTTGTCAATTTTTTATATTTTGGTTCTGACTTATTCCGTGGTTGGAAAGTTCATTTACACGATCATAAAATCGTAGGTCAGATATCTTCGATCGCCGATGTACTAATAGGGCATATTTCTGAGGAGATAACTATCTGATCCAACAAAATTCATAATTTCAAACCGGCTAATTGTCTTAAGAGTGGTATATATTGACAAGTAGTAAGGCTTTGTCCGTATTACAGTAAAATTACGTAAGACAGCACGCAAATGACTGACCTTCGATAACACCTAGTTCACTTCATTTCAAGAGAGATGAATCAACATTTTCTTACCAGGAATCGATCCTATGGATTTGTAGTTATAAACTTTACCACTCTATATACTTCGGTACATCATAATAACACAGTCTACAGTAGTATATACAGTCACGAAGCTTGAGTTGTGAGGGTGCTACGAACACTAGACTGTGCCAGTACTATTTCGCATTGTCCGTAATGAGGCGATATTAGCGATCCTAGTGGTTAGCAACTATCTATGGATGCATATTTACTACGTATTGAGCTTCGTGACTGTATACACTAGACTGTGATAATAATCTACCACTTGAGCCAAAGTGTCGGTAATATGGACAGAGATAAATGACAAACTTGTAATTTATGACCGTAGTCTTCAACATTAGCCCCCTATCAACCTTGTACATGCGCCTAGCTGCATTTGGAAATCAAATAAGCAATTCAAACAGTGTTCCGCATTTCAGGAATAGAGGTTAAAGACGGGTTCAATCTATATTTCAGTGGTGTACACTTGAAGCTGTCTTAATTTGATTTCGAGCAGTCTTATATCTTCTTCACAAGCATCAGTTCCGCTCGGAGAGAGGAAATTTCTGAACTTCTAATGGAACTCATTTTCACTTATCCATCATCCCCCCCACCAAAGTTATAATTCAATTATTAGAAGGGTTATATAATTTACCCTGAACGACACCCCGACTACCCCAACCTAGCAGCCATCTGCAGGCTAAACAAACCAGCAGGTGTGTTTCACGAGTGTTAAAATATTTGTCATTAGATGTATGTGCCGTATTCTGCTGAATAGTTTCTCAGAATTTTTTCTTACATTTTCATTAAAAGGAAGAAAACTAATGTGATGCTACAACTTAAATTCAAGGCATTCAAGAAAATTCGCGTTTCCCGTATCTCTACTATCTGAAACGTCCTTTATGGCAGCATGTAGTTTCTCTATCCGTCTATGTAGAATAGAAACAGGAAACTTGTAGCGTAAACAGAGAAGTGAGCATGAGTACCAACATACAAACAACAATTAAGTTAGCGGGAGAAACTAAGGTCTCTGAGAGAGGTTGTTACGCATCGCTGGTAAAGAATAATTGAGGCGTTCTCTGGAACAAGAACGTAACATCAGAATCTTTAATTTGAAATGCAGAGCTTCAGACATTTCAGATCTGGGGTCTATTCCACCATTAAATATTTTGACTTTTCAGTGTGCAATTTTCATTGTACATTGTGTTCCACTATCACTTTTCAAAAGTGGATTGAAAAGTGAAAAGTGAAAAGGAGAAGTAGAAGAAACTTTTCCAAGATATTATTACACTGTGCGTCGTTACAGGAGAAAGTCAATATTCATCTACTGTACATAAATATAACACGCGGAGCAAGTCCCCTGCAATTGGCAAGCATCGTGTTTAGGTGAGCCAAGACCAGACTATGTAGTCTGGACTTCGTAGAGCATGAAAGTCGGGGAATATTATTGACAGGAAATTATCGATCATACGAAAAAGGGGATTTAAGAGTTGTTAATTCATTATTTGGCTCCGTATTCCAGCTGTACCTACAAACTGGAATGAAGTTGCCTGATTCAAAGTATATGTGACGTCTCAGCTCAGGTACAGGTACGTTCGTATACAAATGCGTTTGTGGAAGTGAACAAACACTAGAACATTTGTTACTTGATTGCCCACTTTATGGATATACAGGGACATCATTTTATTTTTACTTGCATTTTTATTGTACTTGCATTTCTGAATGTACTTCACTCCCACCCCTTCACTAATGTCCTTGCTCCCGTCAGACACACAAACTTACGGCCGCTGTTGCATTCGAAGTCTTCAAGCAGTGAAGTAAACACTGCAGTGTATAGTGTGTTTCATAAATATGATTGAGTTTTCTCTAGAAGAAAGAACCTAAATTAATAATATCGCACTAAAAATTATATTCAAGAAACGATAAATTCAATTTCAGAGAATATGCTTCAAAATGTTTTTAATAATATGCGTACTGAATTGAAGCCTGCATTGTAATGAACGGCAACCATTTTCAGCAACTTGTTTAAAAATTCAGATTAGCTTTTTTTGAATTGAGGTGGCTAGAAGCAAAGGAATGCTAGTGACATTTGTAATAACATGAGTTAAGTGCATCCAGTGTAAGCAAAATTATCTAAAATTTTAGTGGCAAAGGGATATTTTAATCGCATCACACTTTAAAATTTAAATAAAAATTTCACCGATTTTACGAAAGCTTAAATATTTAAACCCCATTTTCTCAAAAGTAACTTAAGTGCACTTACAGACCTTTACTTATGACCCCCCCCCTCAATTTAAGTGCACTCTCTATATTGTATGTTACATCAATAATTAATATCCTAAGTAAAGTAGACTTTACATAACGAACATAGCAGCCTGAAAAGTTGAGTTTTTGAAAAAAGAAATGTTACTACTCTACTGTATTTTGATAAATTCCGTAAAAGTGATGATGAAACTGAAAATCGTAATATCGTATTTCCCTAAAACATAAATGGATGCACTACTTTTCTCTCCTCCTATACCTAGTAAAATGATTTGTTTACATATTGCACTAGTAACATCAAACTCCTGTAATGGAAGGGGGCAACAGTGTTTCCGAGTATAGCCAGGTTAATGTTAAAAATGTTAGTAAAAATAAAGTGATGTCCCTGTAGAAGATACAGCATTGAAATGCACCTAAATAAATGTAATATGAGCTACAATAAGCCATTGTACTACATATTCAGTAGAAACTGTTGTCGCAAAATATTCAAGAATTTTATTAACCACATCAATAGAAAATTCTAAATGTCAGTATTGTTCTTGTATCATTTGAAAATTTTAACCTTAAGTATTATGAATTGTCCATCTATGCTATAAAAGGATGTGTATAAATTATAAATTTACTTGTGTATGAAATATTTGTTTGTATGATTATGTATGTATATTTCACATTGCTCTAGTACGTATCATAATATTTGTTGACTTATGGACGCTATATGTATTATTTCATGCCAAATTCTATGTTATTGTTATTCAATTATGTTTTGTATTTACAGATATCATTTTTTAATGTATTTCGTATAGTTAAGCGCTTTCTTTATGATTGATGTAGACTTCTCATGTGTTTGTGCTGTTAGTTGTAACTGTCGTAAAATTAAGTTTACATTTCTCTTATTCATAACATCGAGAGAAAAAAAATGTTAAAAATGTATGTATATTATATAATTTCAAGTAAATAGAAAACTTTAACCAACCCTAATATACTCATGTAAAATAGGGTTTTTATGTGGAAAAAAAAAAATTACGCATCCTCTGCCCTCTTCCTCTAGAAAGTGAAAATCGGGACGCAGGCATAGTGAGTAGTCTTATCGATCACTGCTCTTACTAGTCGTATTATTTAAATAACTGCATCTTTGTGGCTGATTGAAGGTTCATTGCAGAGCGTTGTAATATTGCGGGACATAGTTGAGGATATTTGAACTAATATTTTTACTGTCAATATAGACAACATTACATATAAATTGTGTAAAATAAACGTAAAAGTGACAAAAAACATTGCACTAAAAGATACTGAAATAACAAAGGCACAGAAAGTGTGTTGAACGTAATAAAAAAGAGCCAGTAGGCCTACCATAAAAATCTAAAAATTATGAAGATTTTAACTCGACGTTTAGCATGGATTTGTGTAGCCTACCATGGTTCTCAATGCCAACATCGCAATTAATAAATTAAATAATCTCCATTTTAGAGAATTTCTAAAAAAGTACATAGTAAATTAGTGGGTTTTCAGTGATGAGCGACATTCAATATCCTAATGAAACACGAAAAAATATCACACAATAGGAATACATTGTACTGCATCATGCACCAATAACGTCATGTGCTATTGAAAGAATTTCTTGCGATATAAAATCATTTCAAGTCACATCCGCATATGTTCAAGTTCCGTAACTTACGAATGCACGTTATTATTCACTGCAAAGATCACGATGAAAATGAACATCACGGCTCAAGCATGTGTTTACTAGTACATCTTCAGAATGTCGGGAGTTGACTGAACCCCACGAACACGCAGCGATGATGTGTTTCTTAATTTCCTTATCCGTTGCATCATATGTGTTCGGCGTACTGTATACCCAATGTGTCTTTAACTTCTGTCTTTAGGTAGCCTAATTATTACACTGCGCCGTCGTTACATGGGAGGTCAATATTCATCTAGGCCTACTTAAATATAACACGCGGAGAAAGTCCCCTGCAATCGGCAAGCATCGTGTTTAGGTAGAGGCAAGACCAGATCATATAATCTGGACTTGGTAGAGCATGAAAGTCAAGGAATATTATTGACAGGAAAATGTCGATCCTACGGGAAGGGGTATTTAAGAGTTGACAATTCATTATGTTAACAGAAATTAATTTTATTTTCTTGAGTACGGTATATCTAAAAAATGCAATAATATTTAAATGTAAATGAGGGGTTGGAAAGCAATGGTGGATCCTCTGACACAGAGGAAATACAAGGAAGCCGCACATATGAGTTTTTCGGACAATGCCATTAGTCAACCTAGTCTAATTCTTCTGGATATTTGGTTACCTATAGTTGAACAAGACAGAAATATTCAATACAAGGGGAAGAATGCTGTCACCAACACCACGTAGACCATCTGGGGTCATCTCCACCATTAGACAACGCAACCTAGTATTGCAGCTTAGTAGTTAGTAGTAATGTCTGCTACCGCTAGGTGGCAGTAGTAGTTTTTTTATCATGTCCTTTGTTACTAGTTTTTTCCTTTTTTATCTTTCTTTTATTTTTTATCGCGGTATCTTAACACTTGTTCATTTTTTAGTTCCCCACCCCCTCCTTTTGTGTGCCCTTCATCAATTTTTTAGCCACTTCACGCTAATCTTCTTTATTCCGTGTGGTTTAGTGCCAACATACTGCTAATGACTTCGTGTTTTTCTTAATTAGAATCTCCACCGAAGCCAGGAATCAACAATCAGTCATACAGAATAGCTGTACGTAACGATCCCAACAGTAGGTTTTTTCCTTTCTCTCCTTCCTTCCACCTGAAGACGAAGGGCGAACCACCCTTCGAAACGTTGTATCTTAATTTTTTATTGTGCCAACCAGCAATGGAAAAAGTCCAAACCCCTCACCTAAACAATATTTAAATGAATAATTAAATAAATAAACAACGGATATGACAACACCATTATAAGGAAGTCCACATAGCAGAACTCACGACCAGAAGCACACGAACAAGATCCTGAACTTATGAACATGAAACAAAAGGCCTTCCTCCCATATATAGAAGTAACCACAGATAGAATTGGGAAATTACTGAGGAAATTCAATATCAAGACGGTATACAACGCCCCACACAAGATCTCCCACTCATTAGTCAAAGTCAAAGATAAACTTCCATACCTCCAATCAGCCGGAATATACATGATCCCTTGCTCCTGAGGTCTAAAATACATAGACCAAGCTGGACGCACGGTGGAAGATAGAAGGAAGGAACACATCCGACTCTGCAAATACGGACCATACGAAAAATCAGCAATAGCCTTACACTCAGCAGATTCAGGCCACGCTATCGAATTCGACAATATCAAGATAATAGATAAAGACAACTTATACATAAGACTGGTCAAAGAAGCCTTCCACACCAAACAACATCCCAACATCATCAACAAGGACGAGGTGTTACAGCTCAGCAACTCATGAGGAAGTCTGTTCCAAGATCATACGAGAAACGAGAAACCAGGTCTCCACATGTACGCGACGACCCCCCCCCCTTCATCCGGACATCGGGCACGATATCAAGGTCACTCTTTCGTTCCTTATGAGGGCCAGTATTTAATATGAATACTCCACTTCATACAGATCTCAACCGATTGGACAACGAAGTACCAATTAGATGCCAGAAGAAGAACCCACTACCAATCACCGAAAGTACTCCTCCCATCGAGACTACTATATATATAGGAGCTCGCAGACAATTTCATAAATCAATCGACCTATTACCTAAAAGCCAAATTGGCTAGTCTCTTATATTGAGACAACTCATCCTGCCGAAGGTATTTCCGTGGTTTTCCTAAGGCGTTAAGACAACCAGCAATGGAAAAAGTCCAAACCCCTCACCTAAACAATATTTAAATGAATAACTAAATAAATAAATAAATAACGGATATGACAACACAATTATAAGGAAGTCCACATACAAGAACTCACGACCAGAAGCACACGAACAAGATCCTAAACTTATGAACATGAAACAGAAGGCCTTCCTCCCATATATAGAAGTAACCACAGACAGAATTGGGAAATTACTGAGGAAATTCAAGAGCCCTAAGAGAAATGGGCCACGGACCTATATGCCCTTCCCCATAAGTTCCCCTTTTCCAAACAAACAACTTAATGCCCTAGTTCAGAGTCTATAAAATTATGAAATACATGTGCAACGTCACTCATGTAGTCGCAATGCGAAAGGACAGGGAACCTTTCAATTTGCAGACTCAGAATTCACGGCGTCTCTCCTGGCGGTCTTTACCTGCCTTGTCATGGAACAACAGACAACAGAGTCTTCTCGATCCCTCCTGCACTGCGAAATGACACAGTTCATTTCAATGTGCAGATTTACACCAGCCATCTCCTCCTCGTCCCGTCCCGTGATCATTTTGATCACATTTCCGCCCCCCTCGCGTATGTGGTACCTAAGAGGTTACGTCCATTTTCGGTTTTCCCCTTCCAAATTTTCTAGAGCTCCTTCAGTGGAGCAGCGTAACCCGGAGTGAGACTAGTGGCCAACAGGCTTGGAGCTCACGTATTTAATTTCTTGCAGCCCCGAACCCCTTGCAAGGACGCGTTTGCGTACCGTTTAAATTTGTCCTCCCCTCTTTCAATTCAATTCAAAATATTTCCTTATCCAACTGGTCTGAAGATGACAACACAGCGGTCGAAACGTCAGCCACCAACACCAAGACAACGCGGTAGAAGCCCCGAAGCTTATCCACAGACCAAATAAATAACTTAATGAATGAATAAATTATTAAATAAATGAATAACTAAATAACTAAGTCAAACAGACAAATAACTAAATAAATATATAAATAAGTAACTTAATGAATGAATAAATAATTAAATAAATGAGTAACTAAATAAGTCAAGTAGATAAATAACTAAACACATAAATAAATAAATAAATAACTTAATGAATGAATAAATGATTAAATAAATGAATAAGTCAAGCAGACAAATAACTAAAATACATAAATAAATAACTTCATGAATGGATAAATGATTAAATAAATGAATAAATCAAGTAGACAAATAACTAAGCAAATAAATAAATAAATAAATAAATAAATAACTTCATGGATGAATAAATGATTAAATAAATGAATAACTAAATAAATAAGTCAAGCATGAAAATAACTAAAAATATATTAGTAAATAAATAAATAAATATTAAATAAATAAATAAATAAATAAATATTACCTTAACTCTCCAGCAATATCCTTCATATTATCCGGGGGCTTGAATTCTCGTCACAACAGTCACGGGTACCGTTTTCTGCTTTCTTTATACTCAAACGCATTCTACTCAATCGGCAATGTACTTTTGTTTAACCATTGCAATAGACAGGCAGCTGATGTTACCCGTTCAATTCCAAACCCTGTCTGTTATCCTGAACTTTCCTAATGGCATATTCTAGAGCGAAGTTAAAAAGTAAAGGTGATAGTGTATCTCCTTTGCTTTAACCCACAGTGAATTGGATTACTTTACCTCTTGTTATAAGACAGCTATCCTTATTCGGTCGGACTTTTTAAACGTTATTAACATTATAGGCCTAAACTATTATTATTACTCTCTCCCCAGCAATGGTAAATGCCCAATTAAACCCCTTATGAATAGTAATGATCACTAATTATCAAAACCCAATCCTAGCCCACATTACAAGCTGTTTAAAATCCAATTCCCTCAACTATGTAATTCTATTACAACCAAATATTTGTCCGCGCGATTTGGTTCCGAAACTCTGAAGCGTATGTTAGTTCCTAATCGAATGTGACCATATTTACAAGCATACAAAGCAACGACCGACACCTGCGTTATCGGCTGCGATATCACGTGACAGGGAGCACTATGGACCTACCCTGATGTTGTCAGCGCCCCTAATTGCTCCCTCCGAGCTGGTAACGAGCTTGGGCCATCATGCTATTGTATGCAGCCGACTGACGGCTCTGGCGGTGTTTTTATTGTCATTATCACTTGATGACAATGAAGCCATGGGTTCCCTCACAATTACCAAGGTACTAAATTAATTTTACCATGAAGACCTGCCTGCATATTATATAGGGTGTAAGTCGTCGGGGACGGTCTACATGATAAAAAAAATGTCCATAGGCTACAACATAGGGTCAAAACTTGATAGTTTTCCCAGAAAGAAAAATATTTCTTCTCTTATTTTATTCGAGTTACAGGCCTACTGCTTATATCGTTAATAAAATTTCGAACGTAATTACAACTATCAAAGAGTTAATATTAGTTTAAACACATATTAGTGTATTCTATTACGTTCTCGTGAAATTAAATAAAATTGCATGCTTAAATTTGTCAATATTCTGGCGTGAGAGACGTGGCAACGTATTCAACAGGCAGTACTCTGCACAGACGTAAGTACGAGTCAGCTGAGTTCTCCCTGTCCATAGCTCTAGTGCCGAGCGGATGGCAGTTCAGTACAGGGTATACGATAAACAACTTACAATGTCATTCACAGTTTAGGAATATCAAATGTTATTGATTTATGGAGAAAGTCGTCGTAATTTAAGTGAGGCAAAAAGATGTACCGTCAATGTTTTCCGCAATGAAGGTTACCTAATTGGTAAACTTTTGTAGCAGTTCTGAACGACTATTAGAAACTAGGAGTCCCTTACCTCGTTTAGAAAATCACACACATACATAAATTTCTTTAAAAATGGTACTACGTAATGGAAGCTGAATAAATTAAAATGTTGCATTTTAAAAAAAGTCCGGGTGATTTTGTGCATTAGGCCATTATTGTTTATTTTTAGACGTACAATAAAAATGGACCAATATTGCCAATATTGTAAAATAAAATGGAAATTTATCATAAAGTTCTATTAATGAGACTGAAAGTTTGTATTTGCTGTTCGTTTTATATAAACAACGGTCCGCCCCTGGATTAGAACAGAGCATCTGATTTGTACCGGTATGTCTGTACCCGCTTGAGCTGTACTGTGTACTTGTGAACTCCCTCCTCCCCATCCAGCAAGTTGTCAAACGCCTAATATTGTAAACTTTATAATAATTAGTTAAATATTGGAATTAGAATAAAGTTGTGAGAACAATTTTTCTTCCTTATGACATGAACAATCCTCAGTTAAAATAATGACACTTTTACCCCTTACACCCTGTATTGTCGAGATTCCGACAAACAGGACCAGGTGAAGTCACGTGATCAAATATATCGCTGTTTTATTGTCGTTTTAATACAGACTCAAGTTATTGAAATTCATGATGTAGGGAGTAATAGCTATTAACACAAGTTTATAGTAAAAATATTTTGAAATATATTAATTTCGCGAATATTTAAAACACAAAAATCAAAATACACACGTAGTTAGACTAACAACGCAATGAAGAAACGCAGCAAGAACTAAACATAACTTCCATAAATGAGTGTATAGATAATCATAGAAATGATAAGAAGAATATTTTCATTTTTATGTACTAGATTTTTATGGAGAATTCAAATCGAGTTGAATACGCTTAGCGCACTGAACACGATCCTCCCGATTCCTATTTTCATGCAATTTTCGAAACTTGTTGAAAACGATCTGAATACGGAAGCTGAAGTTTCGGAATTAGTTTTGTTGGTTAACATATTGTCATCGATATGTTAGCATGTTGGTCTTCCTGCAGGCCTTGGGTTATAAACAACGTTGCGTTTTGTAAATGAGGCGTATGAAAAATTAATATTATGGCTGTTGAAGTATAATAGTAATAATTACTATTACAAATATAAGAAATAGTTTGTTATAACACGACTTTTCAACGTTATTTTAACGATGCTTCCAATCAGGGACTGGAATGCTTTACCTGCAGACTTACTAAAGGCTTTACCAACAACCAAAAATGTATTTAAAAATAGGCTTAAGGACTTTACTAATAGACGATAATTTTACACAGTATGTAAAGGATGTAAATGATATTTTGTTATTGAAGTGTTGTATCAGTGAAGAATTATGTTGTGTCAGTGAAACGTGTTCCTGTCAGGGAAGCTTTATAGTTTATAGTGGCAGTGCAAAGTGTTTGAACAGTGAAATGTTTTTGAAGTGTTAGTGAAATCAGGATAGAATCAGTGAAATGTGTCGTAGTTCCAGTGCAGTGACTGAGTTGACAGCGAAACGAGTGTAATGTGGAAAGGTACTTGTGCAGATATAAACATATCATACTCGTGGGTTTTAGTTCGAACTTAGATTTAAGATACAAATTAGATTTATTTTAAATGTTATTTTAAGTGATAGTGCTTCATTTAATTTAGGATATTCCCTTATTATTATTATTATTATTATTATTATTATTATTATTATTATTATTATTATTATAAATTATTGTTATTATTAATTATTGGTATTATTATTAAGTGTATTTTTAATAAAATTAACCAGTTTATTATTGTCATTATTGAGTGTAATTAGTTACCACTGCCACCGGGTATATACCCATTGCAGTGTGAATACATACATACATACATACATACATACATACATACATACATACATACATACATACATACATACATACATACATACATACATACAATTGCAGATATTATTTCAAGTCGAAATATAACGTACACGAATAGTTTTTCTTTCTACCCGGAGAAAGAAGTCGTGCTCAATACTGTATTACCGCCTTCGGATACGAACCACGAACTTCAGATTAAATCGCTAATATGATAACCGCTAGACCACCTAAACGACTTTCTATTACAAAGTCACATTTTCGTATAATTTCTTAGCACACAATACACCATTACTGGACATTCATTATATTTATATTACTTTCATTACATTGGTTGGAAAAAATAATATGAATTTGATTCTCAAAACCAGTATTTAGAAGCTGAATTCATAATTTTTGCTTTATGTGAACAGATTTTACTCTAACCTTTACGAAATGACACTAAGGACATAAATGACAAAGGTTTGCGTGGAATAATGTAGTACAATAATACATTACACAAAAGACAACAACATTATTCTAACAAATCAAAAATTCATACACAATAGTAATATACGTTACAAGAGCAGTATATTGACGTTTTCATGTTCGAGGAAAAGATTGAAAAAGCGAAACGTAGTTGAGCTTTTTTAATTTCCGAGAACATGAAAACAAACATACCGCTCGTGTATCTTACATTATTTTGTGCGAAGATCGTTTATTACATACCTGAAAGACGAATTTCTAATTAGTTGCACTGAAATCTCCATGTTGGTTTCCGTTTAATGACGGCAACTTCGGAAAACCAAAATATCTTTCTTCAACATTGTTGCTATAAAATATTTTCTGTGTTTACCATACTCCAGCAGGCTGTGATATACGTCTGTCTTTTTTTTCCCCCAGTCTATAAATTCGAACTTAAAACAAACGGTAAGGTTATGTAATGATTTATTTTTCATTTTAATATTTTAACAATATTATTTATATAACATATTGCAGTAATAACATCGGCATCTGGAATCTTGTTGATTTTTTCACGGCTTCCTTAATGTTACTTGTATCAGGAATGCAGTAAGTTTCATGGAGTAGTAGACTTTACTTAATTTTTGCAAATATTTAAAAACAATAATTAACATTGCAATTTAGGTGAAATTGCAGTGGTAAGTTTCCAATTTATAATTATTACTATGTTAAACGTCTCTAAAAATAATATGTTAAAAGCCTAAAGCAATAAAATGAATGTCGCGCTTAAGCGGTAAGAAGAGGGAAATTGTTATGTGTGTTACGCTGGGAATACTGAATGTGGTATTTCACACTTACCGCGTATTGGTTCTGTGCGGAAAACAAGCAAATACGCACGATCTTGCACAAAATAATTAATTTACGAAACATAACAACTTAGGCTATAGTTTTGTTCATTCTGTTTCAGCCTTGTCACTGATTTATGGTCCTTCACCACGAAACCTAATTTTCAAGTGCACATGTCACGACAGAAATACCGTTTGACTTGTATTTTTCTACAAAATAGTATATCTATCCCTATAGAACAGGACTTAGCATAAACTCAATTTTGTTTAAATTTGACTTATGGGGTTTCTCAAAAAACCGATTCAATTGTTTGTATACATCTGAAGTCTGACTAGTGTAAAATGTTGCTAGCCGGCTATGTATGAAATGGAGGTGAAAAGGAATTCGCCATCCTACATCGTTATGTCCTGGCTTAGTTGCATCATAAGTGATGCCTTATTGGTATCACTTGTGAGGTTCAGATCTGTCTTCAGACAGTTGACTACACAAGAAACAAATTAGTACAAATAAATTACACTACATTTATTCTTTTCGAAACTGAATTGTTGAACGATCAGATAAAGCAAGTAGACTTAGTGATTTGACAGGATGAAGTGACTGAATTGAGTGACTATGTAGATTGATTAGTTGTAGAAATTCACATTTAGTAAAATTCGGTCAGTGAGTATAATTTAAATGACACAGAAGCAAAAACCAGACCAATGCGTGTGACAACGCTGTATTTATTAACGGAGTGACTGCCTGGCTCCACTAATCGCAGGTTTGGATGCAATTAAAAGCTTGAGCCGAGGACCTCAACACGCACAAAGGTGATCAAAGTCTGCTTTCAAACTTAAAGTTTCTGATGTCGTTGTGCCTTTTGCTGATGATTGGATTTCGTGAGTGAACACATATTTTCATATCACGCTCTTTCAGTTTTGAGGTCTGATATTATTAGAACAACGGAAAATTTACAGATTGTGATTTATTGATATGCGTAGTACCCAGCTGCTGAGGTACAGGTTTGGTATGTGTAGCTAGAAAAGAATAAAATTGGGACGAATTAAAATTATGTTTATATATAATTGTGCATTTTAAGGATTAGGCAAGTTGAGCCATTCCGTTTTCACTTTTGCGAATAGTATCGACGAACATTAGACTGTCACAAACAGTGATAATGCGGTCTACATGACGTAAGATCGCCCGTAAATGTAATATCCGAGAGATTTTTGTGACTTCCCTAAAGCACTTGATTGCCTAAATAAGACAATATTGGTAAAATAAAAAAAACTAAAGTTTTATGGTATTATAGATGATACCTTCGGTCACATCTTACTTATCAAATAAAAAACAAAAAGTGAAAATACATTTATCAAATAGTCAAAAAGTTACTTATATTATAATCCGTGGCGCTACAGCCTATGAAGGGCCTGGACCAGCCAAGCCGGCTGCTGGCCTCACGCCCACATGCCGAAGCAGAGGTGGACGATCATCCAACCAGAATGTAGGTATCGCATGGTTAGCACGATGATCCCCACCTGCCGTTATAGCTGGCATTCGCAACCGGATTTCGCTACCTATCGTAGCTCCCCAAGTGCATCACGATGCTGGGTGGGCACCGGTCCCATACACTGGCCGAAATTTCATGAGAAAATTTCTTCCCCCACGAGGACTCGAACCAGCGCGCATTCCGTAACGCGAGTCCTAGGCAGGACGCTACGGCGCGGGACAAGTTACTTATATATAATTTGAAATATTAAACATGGAGTTCCCCAGGGATCAATTTTAGATCCGTTATTGTTTCTATAGAGGATTCCACTTTAAGAAAATAGCATTGAACATATGGAGGCTGTTCCAGTAACTGTTTATAAGTATTTTTCTTGAGAACTGGGAATTAATTAGTTTCATTTAATTCATAGAACATAATTTCATTGAGAACTATATCGATTTCGTATGCTAAAATTATGTTACACCTCTAAAATTAGCATATATTTAATTTACGAATAACGGGGTAACAACTAAATTGATGGAATAGTCTTTCGCTCTCTTGCCAAAGATCTCCGCTGAAAAACATAACAGACAAGTAGGAGTGGTACAGTTGAAGCTAAGACTTTACAATGATAAAACGCGCTTATTTGAAAAAGTACACAAAATTTAACTGTCAACAAAAAAACAAAGTCATTAGGTATGTATCTTAGGTTCTTGTTTGATTACAGTGTGAAGTTAATAATGGAAAAACTGTGCTGTACATAATCCTAAATTTGTATTATAAGCACTTCTTAACATTTTTAATAACCCTAACTAAAACGTGTGAAGCACATAATCTTCATTTTGTATTATAAGCGCCTCGTAACATTTAATAACGGAAAATGTCTGCTGCAAATAATCTTAAATACGTATTATAAACGCTTCTTAACATTTTTAATAACTGAAAAATATGTGCTGCACATATAATCTTAATTTTGTATTATAAGCGCTCCGTAACATTTAATAACGGAAAACGTGTGCTGCAAATAATCTTAAATATGTTTTATAAACGCTTCTTAAAATGTTTAATAACGGAAAAAGTGCACTGCACATAATCTTAATTTTGTATTATAAGCGCTTTTAACATTTGATAATGGTAAACGTTGCACATAATCTTAAGTCTGTATTATAAGCACTTTTTACCCCAACAAAAATAACTATTATTATTATTATTATTATTATTATTATTATTATTATTATTATTCAAATACTTGGGATGTACTACAAGCAGTAATATCAGATGCTGTCAAGAAGTCAAAAGGAGAATAGCAATGGTAAAGGAAGCTTTTAATAGAAAAAGGATCTCTGGAGAAAGAACTAAGGAAGAGACTAGTGAAGTGCTTTGTGTGGAGTGTAGCATTCTATGGGGCAGAAACATGGACATTATGACGAAGTGAGAAAGAAGCTAATAGAAGCATTTGAAATGTGGATATGGAGAATGACGGAGCGTGTGAAATGGACAGACAGAGTAAGAAAGGAAGCTGTGTTGGAAAAAATGGATAAGAAAGAATGATGCTGAAACTGATCAGAAAGAGGAAAAGGAATTGGCTGAGAAGAAAGTTCCTTCTTAAGGATGAACTTGAAGGAATGGTGAACAGGAGAAGAGTTTTTTCTTTAGTCCTGTGTCATTATGAATATAACATTGTTACAAAATATTATAAGTTAACACTTTCGTTGAAGTAGAGGATAAACACTAACATATTTTTATTTTCTTAGTAGATCTACTGCTTATACATTAACGGTCTTACTAATATAAACTCTATATACAGACGTTTAACTGTGTTATACAATGAGTAGCTCGTTTATAAGTCGTGTGTAAATTCCTTACTAATAATCACTACATACGTCGTGTATAACAGTACGAGTATAACTGTTACACAGCAACATCATAGTTTCGTCATTACTTCATTACGAAAGGTAATAGAATATCCGAGATTCTGTATTGCATCCAGTAGAGCGCTCTAGTGTGCCGTGTTATGTATCGATTGTACAACTGGCTCTGATCGATTACCACACTATATTTTGGGCAAAGAGTATTACAGCTAAAGAAATATTATCCTAATTATTCTGTGCTCTTTGGTTTATTCTTCTGTGGTCACAAGGAAACAATCATCATAAAATGACAGTCGATACGAACAGCTGTTAGAGGGGCGGCCATTTTTTCTCTATATACAATGCTTAAACAAGGGGTTTCGTGTATATAACTACTGCAAAGCAGTTCCCATGTATAGTTACTCACTGCGTATACATCCATCGCTTATGCATGGTTTATTAGTAACGTTTTCTATCCCAACGCTGCATAAGTCTCGTATAAAAACTATACACGGTTTATTAGTAAGACCGTATATTTATATTCTTATACACAATATAGTTTGTTTCTATTTTATTTTATTGATTTATTAATTTATTACTATTTAAATAATTTATTGTAATTTTTTATTCAATCTGATAGTCTGTACCCCTTCTATGTTCACTAAACAGGTGATAGGGCATCACGCAGTTTAATAATTTCCATAGCGCATACTGTAAACACATCGATGGAAGACAGTTTTCAGTCTATGATACCCTTCATACAACCGGAACGACCGGTTGTCCGTGATGCTTCATTAGGTATTTTGCTTTCTGCGGAGTCAGGACACGCGGCAGGTAGCCTGACAATAGTATCACATTAACAAAGTACAAACATCTCTGTTCTAGACGTGATACGACCTTACAACCTTGACTCCATGCGGAGTAAGAGCTGCGCCTAACCCGTTACGTAATCATATACTTTTCACAAGCTTAAAATTAAAGATACTTAGGAAACAAACAGGACTTATGCAAAGTTCTGCAAACACTAAACCAATAATCATCAGTTTTATCTCAATTTATTTTGAGAGAAGTGACACAGAAAACAGATTACAGGTTAACGTTCAGAATCGTGTAAGATATAAGAAAACTGAGCTGTTTCGACCTCATAAAGTTGGAATTATTATTCGTGCGAAGACTGGGATATAATCTTTACACGCAATCGTAATTACCTCTAAAAGTGATTATCGAGGCGTGGGAGAACGTATCGATATCTCAACAACAATCTTTCACAGTCGATCTCTGCAGTTCCCCTTCATACTGATTGTCCCACAGATTCGAACTTTCCACCATTCCCACGCAAAAGATTAGCTATCTTTACGGTTTCCAGTAAAAGGCTTTTATCTTAAATCTCAATATAAGTTAAATCTTAGCTGAAATTCAGGAAGTCAACGGGTTCTGCAGGAAGTTTATCTGAATAATTATATCTCTTAAAATATATTTCACACTTTCACTACACCGAGGACCTGTTATTTCATCAAGCAGATAGAGAACTACAAAGAAACCATTCATTTCACATTGCGTCTTGATATACGACGACAATTTATTTCGTTTTCTCTGAATTTTATCAATATCTTTTTACAATGATGGCAATGTCTATTCATGTGGAAACTTCTGGATATGGAAATTTGATAATAAATAGTTTCTATAAAAAGAGATAGGGAATTTATGAAATTGTTTGGATTGTATGTATTTATTTACACTGCAAAATGGGCAAATACCCGTTAGTACTGGCAACTTAGTTACACACAATAATTACAAATAATAATAATAATAATAATAATAATAATAATAATAATAATAATAATAATAATAATGTATTTATATTATTGTATTATAATATTAATGCGCAAGTCAACAGCCATAGGCCAATAATAGCCGAGCATAAGTGATACAATAATAATAGAAAATATATAGAATTAAAATTTGAATACAATTAATAATTTACAAGAATAATATCAAATTTAAAATATATAAATTAAAATTGTAATGTTAATAGATGCATAAAAATAAAAATAAAACCATATTAAACGAAGAATTTTTCTCTAGTCTATGAGACTGTCGGACATTGTCTAGTTTCAAAAATAAACTAAAATTGAACTTTTTCAATTCAGATTCTTTTCAGTTATAAGCCCTTTTCTCTGCGATAGTTTTGTAAAAATATAGGCTATATATTTCTTTCCTTCCTTCCCTTCTTGTTCTCTTTATCAGCCGATGAATTTATTATCATATCCTTTTTATTGTGAATTTTATTTAATATTCGTATGTCTTTTTTATTATTATTATTTTATTACATTCCATTTTGTTATATTCTACCTTACGTTTTTCATATTAACCATTTGTACTGAATGAGTTGCTTTTACTATATTCCAATGTATTTTACTTTATAATTTCTTGTATTGTATAACTTTCATGTTGTTTAGTGTCGATTTTATTATGCTATTACTATTATTATTATTATTATTATTATTATTATTATTATTATTATTATTACTATTATTATTATTACTATTACTATTATTATTATTTGTAATGTGTTAGTATTCTGTTCTTTAACTTTTTGTTAAATTTTAACTGCTTGTATACTTTGTGACCTGGTAGAGTGTAAGAGAAGGCCCTATGGCCCTAACTCTGCCAGTATAAATAGAGAATTATTATTATTATTATTATTATTATTATTATTATTATTATTATTATTATTATTATTATTATACTATGACAATTCTAAAGATGAGTCAATGTAAATTAGGTATAATTTCTAAAAGAATACATAAATGATAAGTCATTGCCAAGAGCAAACTAAGTCTATACATTGAAAGGATCGAATTCGCAGCCATGCATTTGGAATTTTTAATTTATCTGGAGACTTGTGAAAGAAATTTTGAATTTTTATTATAGAAAAGTTTGTGGGCTCTCATATACGTAAGCTAATATTGTTTAAGAAGGAGTCACAGGATATATTATCACCTTTGAGGACCTTAGGAAAGGATAGATAATCGAACTCATGGCGTCTAGCAAGTAAGTTGCTACAATTAAAGTGTTCTCATTTTCTCTCATAACTAAGGTCTATACCCGGAATTAATGGGCAGAAATCTAAATGAACATAAATATATTAATTTTTTGTATATTTTCTAATTTAGGTGAATCAGTAGATGTAATCAAGTTCCAAAATAAGAGTTTCGATCGTACTAATGTATAGTAGAGCATTAAAATATTATTATTATTATTATTATTATTATTATTATTATTATTATTATTATAAGTTTCAATTTTCAAATTTATTTACAATTTACATTTGAACTGAGTACATATGAATAGATGCCTGAAATGAGCATATGCTCGTGCTCTGGTACAGTCCAGTAGTCTACATAAATTTTACAGGGATCAAATAATAATGCTGATGATAGAAATAATAGTAACAACAATAATAATAATAATAATAATAATAATAATAATAATAATAGAATAATCGTGACAGAAAATGATAGAAAGATTGTAATACAAAAATTAATTAATTAATAATAATAATAATAATAATAATAATAATAATAATAATAATAATATGAAAAACAAACATATTTACAATAATAAAATAAATACTAAGACGGATAAAATAAAATATAAAACCACTAGCGACAGTTAACACAACTTAAATAAGCATATAATAACCGGAAAATATGACGAACTCGGAAATCAACAAAAAAGTTCGTAGTATCGCAGACGACAGCAACCGCCGTATTGACATTGTGTTGTGAACCTAATTTTCCATTACAATGGTGAATCAAAAGTCTGGAACCATATAAGTATCTTCAATATGCTTGATTTTCGATTACTGTTAATAGGTGTTAACCAGTATTTGTAAGACCAAATTCTCTACCAGTGACACAATTCGATTCTAGTCCTCAGCTATCTCAAAAGCCGTCATTTTGAATGCAACTTTGAAATTTTTAATGCAAAGGGAATCATATATGTACTCAAAATCATAAGAAATTTTCTGAAAAAAATCAATGGTGCAATCCGTTTTGAGATATCTGTAATCGTTTTCAAGTTATTTAAAGATAACTGTCATAATGACACAAACATTCGTTACTGCATCTACAGATATTTTGTAACATGGTACAGTACTAAGGAGGCTTTGGAAAAGGCCCACCATTAACTGCTCTGCGGAGACTTAAGGGGCCACGCTGCCCCTGGTTGAGAATCACTACACTAGATCACGCACTAGTTAGGCCTAAATTATCTTATTAAAATTAGGAAATTAATATATGTATCAATAATTAGATAATATCTAACGTACCGCGAATGAAAGGTCAAGAATACCTCAATAGTTCAAAAACTACACACCAGCTGATAAAATTCTGTAGGCCTACAAAGATTCAAGCGTTACAGATGTTTAATGCAAGAAGAATGATGTTGAGAATGAAATGGGCGATATACCGCTCCATTTCGAGCCCTGCATATACGTGAAATATCTGCTAATGATCGAAAGAAAGGACGAAAAAGAATTATTGTCCTCTGAACAGACTGATAACTTTGAACCACTTTTATTCTGAAAGGAAGAAAATCCTTCCACAGACTTTGAGATTTGTACAATCGTTGAGAGAACCTGGTCAGCTTTAGTTTTTTCCTTATTCTTCTTCAAGAAACCAGCATTACGAGAAGGTCCCATTAAGATCGACCAATGTTGGATTAGTTCCAGAAAAGCTATAAAACAAAAAATACTCAGGAAACTGATCTCACCACGAAGACAAGGTTTTTATTCTTTGTTACAGAGAGGAAGAGGAGTTGTCTGTAACTGACCATTATGCAAACTGATCTAACATGAACTTCTGCAGATAGGAAACGGGATTTCGCTCCTTATATTTTCGCACAATTTCTTTCTTTGTCTCCTCTGCTTTTCAGATACCGATGTTCACAGCACTAATACTATTATCAACATCATTCTTTGCCTTTTACACTTGTAGTCTATTCCATCTTTTGAAATCTTTTCGAGGTCTTGCGATCTGTCTTCTTTCTTTTCGTTTATATTTCAGTAACCAAATAAATTTCTTCGAACATTTGGTTCAAGTTTCTTCTCAATATTCTGCATCCCCCTTTATTAGCTAGTCAGTCTTTTTTATCAGGCAATTCTCAAGTTGAAATTCATCGATTGACAACATAGATCACAGTTTTGCATCTATCTTTTCAACGATCTCCTGAATTATTTTCTAGTGACTGTCTTTAACACTCCACCATTATCAGCTACAGTCGAACTTTGATATCTCGAAGAGCTTCCAGAAACTAATAATGCTCCGAGTTATCGGAAATTCGAGATATAGAAAATATAAAAAAATATATCCCGTGCCAGAATTTGAGTATATTGAATTTCGTACAGTTAGTGAACACAAATTTTTGAAAATGACAAATTCAAGTAATATACATAAAATAAACAACAGAGACATAAAAAAATTAAATTGTATCAGAAAAACTCAACAACATTAACATTTTAAAACTCATTAATATCATAAAAGGGTTTTCTGATCAACCAACCAGAGACAAGTCTCTTCAAAGATTTCCTTTTTCCAGACTGAAAACATGTGTCTGAAATTTATTTGCAATTTTTAAAGACATAATAAAATAATTATTCATTGTTTTGGTTAGCCTACACTTAGGTATATCAAAAGATCACGGTTTCTGGTGTTGTATAGGTGAACATCATTCCTATGTATCAACATTTGTGAATTATCTTTTACAAAATGTAGGGCTTGATAAATATACAGTGATGTTACAGTCATTACTTTTTCATTCACAAATAACGTCTGCAGTGTGTCTTCATTGGTGAATTTGTTATAATTCTAACAGTTTTTTTTTTGTAAAATAAGAACCTTATTAATATGAGTACTATTACCCCATAAAAGTAGTCCGTAAGGAAGTATACTATGAAAATAAGAAAAATAGATAAGCCTAATGTAATTATTCGGAACATACATTTTCAAATTTCGCGAAAGAAATTTTTACTCTTGACAATTTTTTACAAATAACATGATCTGCCCAGTACCGCACCATAAAATTATTGCAATACCTTCTTGATGTAACAGTTTTAAGTCAGATCTGCGGAAACCATTTCAAAAATATATCAGAACACTTCATGTACTAAATTCAATATCCATATATAGCCTTTATACGTACATTAAACTGAAAAGTAAATGGATATATTTACACATTTGCTTCTGAAAAATTAATTTTCGACACCTTTCCCCCTTAGGACGATTGTGTTTTTCTGTTATTACTTGTCTTACATTGGAAAATACTCTGTCACATGTAAATGAATTTGCAATAAGGCTAAGTTGATACAAACTTTGCTATTCAACAATTTAAAATTAATATATCGGGTATTGTCAGTTCAAATATTAAACTGCTATAAATATGATAATATTTGAGATAGGGAAAAAACAAAAAAATCACAGTTTTGGGCATACAATGGGGTTTACAAAACATTGGGAAGATGTTCGCAATTCTCTTGATCATGCACAGCATTTTGCAGATAATGCCTTGGAATATTGGCAATTTCTTGCTAGATGGCATCTTTCAGTTGCAGTAGGGTTGTTGGATGTGTCAGGAAAACTTATTCTTTAAGGTAACCCCACAATCAAAAGTCGACCGGATTGAAATCTGGAGATCGCGGAGGCCACATTGTTGGAAAGTACCTGCTGATGATTTTGGTCGGAAAACGAACCTCAATGACGCGTGTTAACTCTACCATTAATTTTTAGTAGATTATTTTGCGACGCTTTATCAACATCTTAGGTTATTTAGCGTCTGAATGAGATGAAGGTGATAATGCCGGTGAAATGAGTCCGGGGTCCAGCACCGAAAGTTACACAGCATTTGCTCATATTGGGTTGAGAGAAAACCACGGAAAGAACCCCAACCAGGTAACTTGCCCCGACCGGGAATCGAACCGGGGCCACCTGGTTTCTCGGCCAGACGCGCTAACAGTTAGTCCACTGGTGCGGACAATAATGGAATAAGACAGACTATTACAGTAAACGGGGAGCGATACTACAGCAAGTTACTACAGGTTTTTTATTTGGGGGGGGGGGATGCCCAAGGTGTTATATTGACATACTATTTGCAGAAAGGAACCACAATAACAGGCCTTTATTATGCCAATTTTATTGAAAAAATACGGGATGCTATCAAAGAGAAACGTCTTGGCAAGTTGAGATGAATGTTTTTTCCACCACGACAATGCCCCAAGTCACAAGTCCTTAGTTGTAATGGCTGTAGGATTTGAATTGCTGAATCATCCATCCTACTCACCAGATCTGGTACCCAGCGACTTCAGGCTATTCCCAAAACTCAAAGAACACCTGCGTGGGAAGAAATTGTCATCCAATAATGAAGTCTTCTTCTAGGAAGTTGTGGAAGTTTAGGAGCATCGCTGGGAGAAGTGCATCAACCTACTAGAAAACTATGTGGAAAAATGAGGTAATTTTTTTTTCAAATATAAGTGGGTCAGGGCAACAGCAAAGGGATCAACCCTCATATAACAGTAACAGAATTAGTTTTACTTAATTAAAGAACTCCTTTTCGACGACAGTAGTCCTAGTGTTAGTTGGGGGGCAGGAGGGAAGAAGACCTTTGGGGAGGCCTAGACGGAGATGGGAAGATAACATTAAAATGGATTTAAGGGAGGTGGGATATGATCAGAGTCTAGTATATACAGTCGCGAAGCTCAATACGTAGTAAATATGCAAACATTAGGTAGTTGCTCACCACTGGGATCGCTAATATCGCCTCATTAGAGGCAATGCAAAACAGTACCGCCACAGTCTATTGTTTCTAGCACCCTTAGAACTCAAGCTTCGTGACTGTATATAGTAGACTGTGATATGATGATAGAGACTGGATTAATCTTGCTCAGGATAGGGACCAATGGCGGGCTTATGTGAGGGCGGCAATGAACCTCCGGGTTCCTTAAAAGCCAGTAAGTAAGTAAGTAAGTACTGGAACCAAGACTTAATGTAATCGATGATAGAATACATGTCAATACAAACTTCTATTTTTGCTTAACTAAAATCTACAATTTTAATATATTCTTTAATATAAGGTCGATATTTCATAATTTATTCATAATACGTTGAAATGTTCCTATTTCTTTTGTAATAACGATATTGAATGTATACAATAAAATACAATAAAAAGAACATAAGGAAAATCTTGACCGACGAACTGGAAAATATGACGATGTTCTGAACAATTCGATCTTCCTGCAAACGCTGTGTACTTTGTGTTCTTTTCGATTCCGCGGGACTGGCAGGCAAATTTTTTGTGCAACCATTGGTTGCTGAAGATTTAGGAGCCTGTGATGCCATCTCGCGAGAATATACTGAAACTCTTACAGGCGGCGCAGATATTTCAGTCGATAAGTTAACAGTCTGTCATGAATATTCGATTCATTTATTAAAGTTGGACGAGACGTCAAGATTTTTTTTGTAGGTTATTTTACGACGCTTTGTCAACATCTCAGGTTATTTAGCGTCTGAATGAGATGAAGGTGATAATGCCGATGAAATGAGTCCGGGGTCCAGCACCAAAAGCTACCCAGCATTAGCTCATATTGGGTTTGGGTTGAAGGAAAACCCCGGAAAAAAACCCAACCAGGTAACTTGCCCCGACCAGGGATCGAACCCGGGCCACCTGGATTTCCGGTTAACCGTTACTCCACAGGTGTGGATATTCATTCATTCATTCATTCATTCATTCATTCATTCATTCATTCATTCATTCATTCATTCATTCATTCATTCATTCATTCATTCATTTTATTCCATAGATCTTACATGAGCAATGAAGCTTTAAGATGTGGAACATGTCAACATTTTACAATATTACAATTACAATTTTTACAAATTTTTATAGTTTTACAATTTAGTAATTTTCTACAATTTTTACAATTTTGTACAATTTTTTTTACATTTTTTTTACATTTTTTTTTTACATTTTTTACATTTTGGCGAGATGTAGTGAGATGAGATGAGATGAGGTCCGAGGATTCGCCAAAATATTACCCGGCATTTGCCTTTTCGGTGGGGGAAACCTCGGAAAAACCCAACCAGGTAATCAAATAATCAAGAAGTGAACAAAATCAATAAACTGTGTGTTTGTGTGAAGCAGAAATGCATTATTATTAAAACTAAATTTTGATCAATTTTCATCACCAATAATACTTAGGCCTACGCTATGCGAATTACATTATACATCTTCCACTTAACAGTCAAACTACAGAGCAAATCAAACGATTTAGTGAGTCGAAGATGAATATTCTAATCCATGCTCGAACGCTGCCTCAGATCATGAAGCCCGTTCTCTATCAGAATACAACGCCTATGGCTAATTTATTACATTATTCATTACATTTACGATTCAAGAATTCTTTCATTAACTCTAGACTGTCTACATGTACCATTCTATAATGTTGTACTGACTGTCGAGTTCACCTAAAAAGTCATTCTGGCCTTCTATAGTTTGGAAATTATTTAATGAGTAAGTACAACTACCGCATTTTCTCGAATATTATATTACACCGTCAAAGTAGACCAAAAATTGTTAAACTAGCGCTGAGGTAGTTCCTTTCCTACTAAGTTTATGAAACTTCAACTATCTTACCAGTCACGCCAATATAACTTCGGTGATATTACGTAAGTATTACGTTAGTGTACACCAGCGGTGACCAAAGCGGGTGTCGTGATTACGTCGTGTAATCACAGACATTCATACTGGGAAGGGGAGTTTCCTGTACATTGCTCTCAGTCTTGCTCACGTACTGAAGGTAAGCAGTGTCGGTACCATGTCGCTCTACAAACCCTCTGTCTCTACGAGCAGGAACAGAAGGTTTCGTACAGAATGGGAAGAAGAATTTATTCGATGTTCTGTCGGAGAAAATGTAATATGTTGCTTTGCTCAACGGTTCAATTTGTGACATTACACGGCATTACGCTGAATACACAGGCATAACAGGTATTATTATTATTATTATTATTATTATTATTATTATTATTATTATTATTATTATTATTATTTATCAGCAAGTGTTATCATAATTCTTATGTACGTGTCTGAATATATAGTAGTAGTAGTAGGTTTATTTTGCCTGGCAGAGTTAAGGCCATGAGGCCTTCTCTTCCACTCAACCAGGTTTCAATAATACAAATACATGAGATACAAAATTTGATTACAAAACAACACAAAAGAAAATAACTTAGAAATTACATGAAATATAGTAGGAAATTACAGTAGACAAGATCAGTTACATAATATAAAATTACAACTGGTCAAGATCAGTTACATAATATATAAAATAAAGTAGAAAATTACACATAAACAAAATCAGTTACATAACATAAGGTGAATACACACACACACACACACACAAACACACAATTTATAAGATCTAAAATGCCCGAGACAAATTGGACGATTAATTTACTTGAGATATATTATTCAGTTAATATACTAATTGGAGAATACATATGGGTGACAAGACATAAAATGTTGATTAGCAAAGTCCTACTAAATGGCATACAAACACAAATGATTAAGTAATATATGAAGACAATAAAAAAAAGAAAGGAGAAAAAAAAAGAAGAAGAGAGAGGAGAAAAAAATAACAACTTGGTCATTTAAGACTATTTAGAAACTTCCGCAAGAGTCTAGTTCTGTTCATTAAAGACATTTCTAAGTAGAGTGTACTTAAAAGATTTTAGACTCCGACTGCTCCTGATTTCCTGTGACAAGGAATTCCAGGAACGAGCTGTATGTATTGTGAAGGAAGCAGAGTAGAGAGATGTTTGATAGGCCTACATCTTCCCTTCAAGGATAAAATAATTGCTAGACTAGGTACGCTATAATTCCATTTTAGATTTTTTTAATCTTTTGATGACTATTATCAATTATTTACTAGTTATTGATTTAATAATAATAATAATAATAATAATAATAATAATAATAATAATAATAATAATAAGAGTAATAGCATTACCAGTAGCAGTAGTGGGCCTAGTAGTAGTAGTAGTAATAATAATAATAATAATAATAATAATAATAATAATAATAATAATAATAATAATAATAATAATAATAATAATAATAATAATAATAATAATAATAATAATAATAATAATAATAATATAGAGAAACTGATTGAGTATTACATGCTGGTGTAGTAATGAAACAAGCTATTAAACTCCAAGAACTGAAATCAGCCTTCAATCATCGTAATGAAAAGAAAGACGACATAAATAAATATAAGGAAGCCAGCTATCTAGTGGCGAACGAAATAGCTCGTTCTCTTAAGCCTTCCAACGAAGGAGAGTTTTATAAAAGCGTAATGATCAAGGTGGCTGAAATAATTTGTCCAATGAAAGTTGTTCATTATTAATTTAAAAAAACTGCGCATTTCTCGACTAAATATCCAGAAGAGAATTCAGGAAGTTTCTGATTGTGTTCACGAGGAATATTTAAAAAAAGCAAGAAAATGATAGTAGTGACATTACTGATAAAGCAAAGCTTGCGATTTTTATTAGAGGGTTAATGAAGAACTCAATGTTAGTGCACGAACAACCACTGTTGTTGTTTTCATGCCATGTACCTCTCCCCCATCTCTTTACTTCATAGACTGTCTCTCACGTGTAATCACTGCCGTTCGAGTTTTGGTCACTGCTGGTGTACACTCACGCTATGTCTTACATATACGAATATGTGACATTATCTTAGGTTAGTTAAATCAGGGTGACCAAAACTCGAACTGCAGTGATTACATGCGACAGACAGCCTATGAAGTAAGGAGACGGTAGAAAGGTACATGGCATGAAAACTACAACCAGTGGCGGTTCCTGTACTAACATCTTGATCAATTCCGCGGATAAAAATCTCAAGCTTTGCTGTATCAGTAATGCCACTACTGTCATCAAAAGCCAGTCAATAATATACGATTTTTCTTGCTTCTTTCTTGAAACTTCCTCTCGAATATAATAGGAATTTTCTAAATTCTTATCTCGATACTTGGTCGAGAAATTCGAAGTTTTTCAAAATTAAAAACTTCTTATGGACAAGTTACTTAAGCAATTTTAATCATTACTCTTTTGAGAAATTCTGTTGTATTCAAAGGCTTTAGAGCACGAGATATTTCAAACCCCATTAGGTAGTTGACTTTCTTACATTTATTTTCTCATTTTTCTCTTCCTGGCTATGTTTTAAGAAATGTCAATTTCTGGCGTTTAACAGTTCGTTGGCACATAATATTGAATCTGTTTTTCTACAATATTATCATTAAATGAATAACTAATAAATATAAACTCATCTAAAGATTAAGAAGATTAAAACTGAGACTAAACCTAAAAATGTTATCCTTCTAGGGAGAAGATCTAAAAATATCAATATTTATGCACGTACAGAAGAATGATAGAAACACATACTTAATGGTCAATAATAATAATAATAATAATAATAATAATAATAATAATAATAATAATAATAAATTATTCAGCGTGGCAATTAATGTTTCTATATACTCCTAATTGAACCGTTGAGCAAAGTGAACATATTACATTTTTTCCGACAGAACAAAAAAATTCTCCTTCTCATTCTTTACTGCTTCTAGAGTTAGAGTTTGTAGAGCGACATGATACCGCCATTGCTTACCTTCAGTACGTGAATGAAACACACAGCAATGTACAGGAAACTCCTCGTACCCGTTTGAATGTCTGTGATTACACGATGTAATCACGACACTCGCTTTGGTCACCGCTGGCTTAAGGTTTTGTTATGCCTTGCGAATAAGAATTCATACAGGATTTTTAAATCCTTGTAATTTTTGTTTAGTGAGGCTGTCAGTACTGGATACCTTAATGTCGGACGTTGAAACGAAGTCACATTATGGAAACTGTTGTTATTATTTCTGCAGTGCTTGGGAAAAGTGACACAAGTCAGTTTCCACAAAAGTTTTTTGATAATTTATTGACAACTTACGGAACATCTGCTCGCTTGGAAAAAAAATACGTAAGTATTTCTCACATTACAATAATTCGTACAGAAAAAAATCAAATCGACATAAACCAGTGTAAGTTGTCAATAAATTATCAAAAAGTTTGTGGAAACTGACTTATGTCACTTTTCCCAAGCACTGCAGATTTGTTGTACTTCACTATTTTTCAGTGGTTATTCCATTCATGCAAGTTTTGCGTTCTTCACATTACATCCCATCGTGTTTTTTATATTCCTACGTTTCCTTCCCTAACTAGAAAACACAATGTTTGCAATTCTATTACCTCTCATTTCACACGTAATTTACTGCATTTCCGAACAATTTCCCTTTCTTTAAATATTTCCCTTTAAAATACAGTACTTAACTTTTGATATCTATCTCCACAAAAATTCTCTTACAAATTCAACCTTTTCGACTTCCAAAATAACCAGAACTACTTCAACGCTAGTTACAAAAACAACTTACAGTACCTGGTGTGTACACATTAGCATATAAATCATTAGTGGGATGATCATACGTTCCGATCAATGATGATTGTCACGTTTTGAGGAAACAAATTTGTTCCATTTACTTTTTTGTAAAATTTCCGCTTCTGTAGCCCTGGACTGAGAATAGTGACGGTTCTACAAGAATTTAAATTTCCCACCTGACAAAGAACATGAATTAAAAGACCATTCACTCCGACCACCATATCATCTTTAGCCACTAGAGTGCTCTTTTGTCACTCACATCTTTCGAATTAGTTCGAAGACTGAACAACAGATTGTGCTGTCTCAACTATTTTGAATAACGAGATACCAGGAGATACAGTACTTGTCTCCAATTTGTACAATTACCGGTATATTACACTTTTGTTGCATTTATGCCCACTGGTGTAATAAATATGAAAAGTGGAGCTCAATTTTATTATATGTTATATCTTCTCGTTATGAACCGATATTTGCGATTCCTGCGCCAATCTCAACACGGACGATATTTGAACTTCAGTATACTCTCTACCAAAGATCTTAGAACAGCAATCGTGTTCAATTCGCCAGCATTTCACAAGCCGGAAGTTATTATTGGAAATATAATTACAGTGATGTTCATACAATATAAACATAAAACACGAGAAACATCTTGCAATTATAACTAGGTTCCGTACACGTAAATAAAGCAAAATTAACCTTGTGATGTTATAATGTTTCTCCTACTGCTCCGCAAACGTCGATAGCGGTTTGCGACTGGACCGCTAGGGGCGCTGATGCCACTTTTCTCGTGGATTATCTATGGTTATGTGGGATAGTGTTATTTTAAATATGTCATCACAGATTCTGTTGTTATCGTTCTTTCAAAATATGTACGAGCTATTCCATCCCAAATGGACCGAAATATAGAGAAAATTGACCTTACAATTTCTAAATACAATGATATTTTTTTGTACATAGAGAAATGTGATACAATGTTTTGTGCAAAGTTTGAGGCATCAGAACTTCATAGTGTTTAAATTAAAAATGTTTAAATTTATCGTATTTTGATAAAATTAGCAAATTTAAACTATTGTAACTCCGAAACCCTTTCACCCAATGATCAAAATCATGGTTTATTTTGATGCTGAGAAATTAAAGTTTATATTGACATATAAACAGATTTTCTTACTTTTTTATGGAAATGAAGAACTTTAGAGTTGTCCTCATTAAGACGCCTCTGCCAAGAAAAAAAAAATTTTAAAATATATAGTTAGATTCCACATTGAAAAACATATTTTTTATTGATGGTATCATGATAAGAAAGTACTGAAAATATCAAATAAAGAAAATAAATAGTACGCGCGTGAACTAACCAGCTGACTGTGAGACGGGAGCTAGCCGAGACAACCAAGTCCAGGAGACAATCACGTGATATGTCGTCTAGCAGTCATGGCTGTGCTAGCTTTATCACAGGTTTTCATAAACACAGGAGTAAAATGACGCCCAACGCTCGCTCTTCAGCTCTCGGTCAGTGCGTGCGGTACTGCGCCGTTCAAGTCTAGGCGTGTGAAGAAAATATATTTAATTCCCTCGAATCTTATTGCCATACCACTAAGCAAACAATGCCGAATCCCTCTTAATAATGCAAGGTTTTTTCTCAATATTTTTTTACATTTTCACAAATTGGCAAAAAGCCTAAAAAGTAAGTAAAATCAGATTATCTGTCTCTCTGTGTACAATAAAAATAATGATTACTTCTTAACATAACCTACCAAATGTCAGCTTCAAAATGAGCTCCCGTTCAAAGTTCTGCAGTAAATGGTTCCAGAGTTCTGAGCGTTGAAAGAGGTTTGTTTTTATAAAATACACTAAATTTGTCGCTTAACAATACGAAAACAGTTTGACTTTCGATGATATATTTTTGAAAATGCACTCTCCTCAGCACCTTGTACAGGGACATCACTTTATTTTTACTTGCATTTTTATTGTACCTGCATTTCTGAATGTACTTCACTCCCACCCCTTCACTAATGTCCTTGCTCCCGTCAGACACACAAACTTACGGCCGCTGTTGTATTCGCACTGAAGTAAACACTGCAGTGTATATTGTGTTTCAGAAATATGGTTGCGTTTTCTATAGAAGAAAGAACCTATATTAATAATATCGTACTACAAAATTATATTCAACAAACGATAAATTCAATTTCAGAGAATATGCTTCAAAATGTTTTTAATAATATGCTTAAAGAATTGAAGCCTGCATTGTAATGAACGGCAACCATTTTCAGCAACTTGTTTAAAAATTCAGATTAGCTTATTTTGAATTGAGGTGGCTAGAAGCAAAGGAATGCTAGTGACATTTGTAATAACATGAGTTAAGTGCATCCAGTGTAAGCTAAAGTATCTAAAATTTTAGTGGAAAAGGGATAGTTTAATCTCATCACACATTAAAATTTAAATCAAAATTTCACCGATTTTACGAAAGCTTAAATATTTAAACCCCATTTTCTCAAAAGTAACTTAAGTGCACTTACAGCCCTTTACTTATGACCCCCTCAACTTAAATGCACTTTCTATATTGTATGTTAACATCAATAATTAATATGCTAAATAAAGTAGACATTACATAACAAACATAGCCGCCTGAAAAGTTGAGTTTTTGAAAAAAAAAATTTACTACTCTACTGTATTTTGATAAATTCCGTAAAAGTGATGATCAAATTGAAAATCGTAATATCGTATTTCCCTACAACATAAATGGATACACTGATACCTAATAAAATGGTTTGTTTACATATTGCACTAGTAACATCAAACTCCTGTAATGGAAGGGGGCAACAGTGTTTCCGAGTATAGCCAGGTTAATGTTAAAAATGTTGGTAAAAATAAAGTGATGTCCCTGTATAAATAGGGAAAAAATTAGAGTATAAAAAATGCGAGGTTTTTTACTGATCGATTTCATATGGAATAGCCGGTACGGACCGCGTTTGTGAGAGTGACTGGTTTCCATGGCAATAGTTGAGCGGGTTTCCAAACATTTCTAGGTTTGTTACCATTACTAGCATTTGAATTTCTTCGTTTGGATTTAATATTACAGTTATCACACACACACACACACACACACACACACACACACACATTGTGATTTTCATAGCAAAATTTCAGGGAAAAGTATAATAAAATTTCACAGTATAGTAGTTTTCATAGAGATGGAAGCAAATTTTAGAGAAAGGCGAAAATAAAATAGGGTCGAGACGCATCAAATTGATTTGGGGAGAATAATTTTATTTTATTGGGTTATTTTACGATGCTGTATCAACATCTAGGCTATTTAGCGTCTGAATGAAATGAAGGTGACACTGCCGGTGAAATGAGTCCGGGGTCCAGCACCGAAAGTTACCCAGCATTTGCTCGTATTGGGTTGAGGGAAAACCCCGGAAAAAACCTCAACCAGGTAACTTGCCCCGACCGGGATTCGAACCCGGGCCACCTGTTTCGCTGCCAGACGCGCTGACCGTTACTCCACAGGTGTGGACGGGAGAATAATAATAATAATAATAATAATAAATAATCATAATCTTGGTATGTATAATGAATTCCGCAAATCTGTTACACCGACGGGCTATGTAACATGAGATCCAGTTCCGAATTTTCCCACCACTGGCTAACATTCGCTTATAAATTTGAATATTCTCTCGAACATATACATCGAATTGGAGTTATTCTGATGTTATTCGACTATGCATAAAATTATCTCACTTTTGCGTAATGCGATGACCTCTCCTGCCACGTACGTCCTACCCCTGTCTGCAACAATAACAGATGTAGCTACAAAGTGGAATAAATGGACGGAGTTACGCAATAATAGACCGACAATTTGAAAACAATGAGATATTTGCACAAATCTGTTGACGGCAGGTTAATTTAACTCGGAAAAAAATCAAGAATGCAATATCTGAATTTTGCTGCTATTTATAAGAAAAAATTCGTTTATTACACAAAATACATTTATTTTGCTTTGAAATATTAGGTAAACTGCTGGTCTCTTATTAAAAATCGGTTAGCCTTTTTTGGTATTATTTGTGATATTTTTTGTAATAGTATGAAAGTTATAATTAGACTTCGTGGAATTGCCACGAGAATCGCAAGATTTACTGCGCACCTGGTATAGACTGTATGAGAGGGGGGCGTGCAACGGATGGAGTATGCATCTGATGTGAACACTGAGCAGTATACTGCGGTTACAATAAAACCTGTATCTTGCATTCAAGAACTATACTGGATGATCATTGAAGTAGGAAAAGTCTAAACATGTAAATACACAATTATTTTATAGTGAGATATATTAACTCTTAAAATTTAATGTAAGATACTCACATCATCCTTGAATATGTGCATTGCAGTAAAGAGTTACGTACATTTTGAGCGACTGCAAAGTAACCTCGTCCGATGGTTACTTTAACAGCTTTTATATTGGGAAAATGTACGTTCAACATCACACGATGCAATATGTACACATTTGAAGAAAGGAAAGTCACTACTTTTTAGTACACCAACTTCAGAGGTCTTGTCGTGACTTGATGGTACATCATTTATAATACAAAGTTGTGAATAGGCAGAATTTTTAACAATAATGTTTTTCAACTTACATTTCACTTTTTCTGAAATTAGTGAATTGTTATTTTGGATAACGGTTTGTGATACTTTATCCACTGTATTAAGGGCTTCTGAGAGTTGTAGTTTAGACGATTCTAATAGGATGATGCTTTTGGACACGATTTTAAAATTATAATCAATTAATAGAATATCGTCCAATAGCTGTTCAGAAGGCAATGATCTTACAGCTGCAACAACGGAACTGTCTGTGTTATCCAACGCATCAATTACCTCCAGTATTTTGCCGTAATGTGTTGCATAATAATTAACAGCATCCAACCACGTTCCCCAACGGGTTAAGACTGGCTGCGGGGGTAAGGACATTCAAGGAGCAATTATTTGGAACAGCAACACTCTCGTTGTAGTATGTTTGATTGATTTCTTGTCTGCACTGAACAAGTGTTAAGCTTTGACTATTCCAACCACAGTAATGCAAAAACAAGTGCTTACATAGGTATACATTAGCTGTAGCTGCTATATCTGTTTGGACCGGTCACAACTTTCAACATGAACTGCATATACTACGCGACCGGGAGGTCGCTCACCTCTTCTATACTACCGTACATCGGCAACTTGATTGCATGCTGCGTGTAGCAATTCAACGAAGTCTAGTTATAATACTTCGTGCATAAAATGTTTTATACAAAAAAAAAACAGTTTTATTTCAATGGCCAATATCTCGAAACAAGATTTTGGCTCTTGGTCTCTTATTGCGTAACTCTGTCAAAATAATATATTTTTCAGCATTTTTCTAGCACGGATGGTGACACGTTAATTAATTAGCATATTCTAATGTATTTCTTACTTACAGACTACATAGATTTTTTTTACCTTTTATTTCTGTCGACTATATTCATATTTTTATTGAATATCACTGGCGTATATCTGATTGTCAATTTATATTAAATGTTATTTTTTCTCTCTTTTTCTCTTTCTTCTTTTTTGCTCTTGTGTGTTATTTATTGGTTTGAATTAAGTTACTTACTGTATTTAGTAAACTGTCCTTGTAAATTTTATGTTAAGGTGCGTACACACTTAGCGAACGAACAACGAACGAATGATGAAGCAAAACTTCGTTGTTCGTTCGCTGTTTGGAGCAACGTACAAATCATTCGCAAATGGTTAGAAAACATTCACATTCACTGGTTATCCGCAATAAAAGCACAAAAAATATAATTATAGCAAGTGCAGCCGTTGTTATTACAGGCAGTTTAACAAAAAGTAAGTTAAAAAACAAAAGGCGAAGGTGGCAGACGCCACTCTACGAAAGTCTCAATCAATATAGAGCCACTGACTTGCTTCATGACTTATGTCGAATGGAATCGGGACAGTTTCACAACTTCTGTCGCATTTGAGAAACAGACTTCGAAATATGTATTACTGTGCAAAATAGGGCCAAAATTTTCCAAGAAAGACACAGGCTGGCGAGAATCAATACCTATTCAGGAAAGACTAGCATTAACACTTCGATATCTCGCTACAAGAAATTCGTATACAAGTTTAATGTATTTATTCAAAGTGTCGAAACAGTTAATTACCAGTATTGTTCCAGAAGTATGTTCCAGAACTGGAAGATTTTATTAAGGTGCGACTGGAAGACAAGGGAAATTTTCAGTACACGGATACCTCACTGACAATAATTATCTTAAACTACTAAAAAGAGAGATTTGTCTGTGTCGAATGCGTATCATGCTTACGAAAAGGCAATTTTCAGTGCCAATAATTTATTTTGTGGTCACAAGATTGGAACTTTGTTTTTTTCTGGGCGTGAATTTGTCCAAAAGGAACGACATATGTTTAGACGCGAACCGAGTTGACTCGTACACTTCATCACTCCCCATTCCAGATCTTTTTGTGGACGTCTGTCTTTCCTTCCGGAATGATGTCAGTAGGGATTCAATTTTAAATTTTCTTTATGACTTCTGCTCCCTTAAATAAACAAAAAACATGTATCCACTGAAAATAAATAAACAAAAATAAATTTCAAATTTTGCACGTGTTTGACTCGCCTATCTTGCAGTTGAACATCTTTCCAATAGGTTCCCAAACATCACGTTTTCTTACTTTATTGTGTTAAGTAGGATGCTTGGGATTCCATGAAGTTTCCTGCTCCCCATATGCATTAATAAGATTTATAACAGCGTCTTCCGTCCATTCCAGTTTCGACATCCTGTTAGTGAAATTGAACTAAGCGCTGCGTTCTGCTACGAACTACAAGCTAGTAGCAAATCCCATCCACAACGAATACCAACTTCCTTTGATGTACCGACAAGCGACGGATCACTTCCGAAGGCAAATCAAACAATCGGTTTGCCTTTGCTGCGACGTACACACGTACCGATTTCAATCAACGAATGCAATCGTTTGTCGTTCGTTCGTTTTTCGTTCGCTAAGTGTGTACGCACCTTTATATTATTGGCTAAGACCACACCGTACACGAGCCTGGCTCTTTCGTTATTGGCTAGAAACATTTTTATTTTATAAATTTAATTTGTACTCACTAGCTAGCTAGTTAAAATAAATAAATAAATACCTTATTTCTTTATTTTATCAGCAAATGGTTCAATTACTGACAAAATCGTTAGGCCTAATATGCCTCCGCATCTGTAAGCGCATTATGATTTTATATATGCCTAGACAATATAAAAGTTATCACCCAGATTCTTCCCCAGACGAATCCTGTGAAGTTGATAGAGTACCGTAAATGGGGGTTAATTTGTCTTTTATTTGCCTAAAAGATAAAATTTTAAATCAGTTTGGCGCTGTATGAGACACTTTGAAACAGTGACACTCCTCTAAAAAAATTATTTAAAAACTGATGTGTAATACCATTGTGTTGCTGAAATTTTTCAGTGGAAGTTCTATAAAATAGGAGCTAAAATGGTACAAAGTAGCTCCACTTTACGGCATTCTTATTACACACTAGCTGTACCCGTGCGCTCCGCTGCACTTATTAGAAATAAATATAAAGTAATTACATAATTAAAATAGAACATTGGTCCAGGGAACATTCATGTTTGATAGAAGAATAAATCGTTTAATATGCTACTTAATTTAAATTCTATTTAAATAATTAAAATGCTATCATTTTGGTCCAGAGACCACTCATTTGGTGCAAAGATAATTCGTTTAACATTTTTCTAAATTAGACTTGAATGCATCCTTTAATAAATCACTCCAAATTAATAGAGTTGTGTACGAAGATCATTTTTATGTTAGAGAAACTACAAATTTCAAATAGTGAAGGTTAATTAGATTCTGAGATTACTTCATACAAACACACAAAATATTCTCTCTCTATTAATATTGATAAACGTCAAGGCCGCCTTAAATAGACGGAGACATTTGTTTTGATTTCATTGTAGACATTGTCGTCGTACCTGCAATAACTCCTATGTCACATATCGATTTTCAGATTTTTGCTCTATTGAATAACTTAAATAGTGATACACGAAATAATACAATCTACTATATATAACTTAATTATATTTCTTTCTTTCGAAAATGTAAGAATTCACGTTCTCCTATTAACTACTGCCATAGAATGAATAAATTTGTTTTTCTTCCTACTAAAGAATTTAATATTTTGCACATAGAAGTTACGGACAACGACACTATAATCTGAGGCGGCGGTGGAAATGTATTGTTATTTTAAAACTTTTCTATATTCTTAAATATCAGTCCTATGAAAATTTTGCCTGGAATAAAACTTATCGGAAATCTTTTTAAAGAAACTTTTGTTATGTAATATTTTTCATAAAAATCTACAATAAGCGAGATATTTCGGTTTATTTTCAGGTCCCCTTATAACCCTCCTTTTAAATAAAGTATTTTGAATGCCATATAGACTAAAATCTAAGTTACAACGAACTTCATTTATGTTCCAATTTCTATCGAAATCCGTTCAGCCATTATCGCGTGAAAAGGTAACAAACATCCAGACAGACAGACAGACAGATAGAAAGAAAGACAGACATACAGACAAACATACAAACAAAAATTTGCGATTTTCGGTTTCATGATGATTAATTATACATGTTAACACCAATTATTTTTAGAAAAGCGAAAATTACCAGAAAAATTGCGCTTACAGATTTATTATTAGTATATAGATATGTTGGTTCAAGTCCCTCATATGATTATTACCTATTTTATAGGTCGCACAGCATAATATACATTATTTTTATTTTTCAGACCTAATTTTAGTCTCATTAGCGCCATTCATCAGGGAAATTAGAGTTATGCAAAATTTTACAGAAAAACGAATAATATTTATTTTGAAAGTTTCAGAGAAGATATATAAATTTAAGCTCTTAACATGATTTTCTTTTAAATTCCGCTACATTTCGGGAGATTTTCGATTATCGCCGCTACGTCTCCCGAAGCCTCAAATTTCTCCACAGTTGGGCACACTGGTCGAATGACGACTGGCATGTCATAGGCAAAGAGTTTGTAATATATAATTTTCTTCTGGTGGCGAAAATTGTAACTAATTTTGTTTCTCGCGTAAAACGCTTACGCATTCTCTTATTAACACATCTACCAAATATCACTGCCATACACTCATTGGGATAGCGACATTTTAATTGTAACCACTTGGTACCAATCCGCCACATACGAGATGCACTATTAAATTCATAAAGCTATTGTTAATTTGATGAAATACTATATCATATTTCAGATTAAGATACAAATTAGATTTACTTTAAAGTCCACACCTATGGAGTAACGATCAGCGCGTCTGGCCGTGAAACCAGGTGGCCCGGGTTCCAATCCCGGTCGGGGCAAGTTACCTGGTTGAGGTTTTTTCCGAGGTTTTCCCTCAACCCAATATGAGCAAATGCTGGGTAACTTTCGATGCTGGACTCCGGACTCATTTCACCGGCATTATCACCTTCAATTCATTCAGACGCTAAATAACCTAGATGTTGATACAGCGTCGTAAAATAATCCCATAAAAATTTTACTTTAAATGTTATTTTAAGTGATCGTGATTCATTTAATTTAGGGTGCGGCTTATTATTATTATTATTATTATTATTATTATTATTATTATTATTATTAATTAGTAATAGTAGTAGTAGTAGTAGTAGTAGTAGTAGTAGTAGTAGTAGTAGTAGTAGTAGTAGATCCCGCAGGGATCTACTTTAGGACCTCTCCTATTTATTATATTCATAGATGATATATGTAAAAGAATAAGTTCTGACTGTTTATTATTTGCAGACGATTTAAACATTTTTTCGTACAATCAAAAGTAGTACTGACTGTCAATCACTTCAATGTGACATTATGGTCGGAAGACAATGGTATGAAAATTAACGTATCCAAAACTAATGTAATAACCTTTTCCAGAAAAACTCCTTCACTGAAATTTAATTATTATCTAAATAATGTACTAATTAATAGAACGGATTGCGTAAAAGATTTGGGAATATTCTTTGACAGTAAATTGTATTTTCATAGTCACGTTGATTACATTTACAATCACGCAATCAGAATGCTAAGAATAATACGGTCAATAACTTATTCTTTTTCCACGCCCGATTCTCTTTTAATGCTATACTATACATTGGTGCGATCGAAACTCGAATATGCATCTGTAGTTTGGAACTCGATCACAACTACGGACTCGGCTAAATTAGAAAATATACAAAGAAAATTTATATCCTTATGTTCATTCAGATTTATGTCCATTAATGTCGGGTATAGTTATGAGAGAAAATGTGAATATTTTAATTGTCAAAATCTATATGCTAAACGCCATGAGCTAGATTATCTGTTCTTTTGTAAAGTCCTCAAAGGTGATATATCCTGGGACTCTTTCTTAAACAATATTACCTTACGTATTCCAACAAAAGATATGAGAGCCCACAAACTTTTCTATATTAGAAATTCGAATTTCTTTCACCAGTCTCCAGATGCATTAAAAATGCCAACTTGCATGGCTGCGAATTCGATCCCTTCAATGTATAGACTTAGTTTGCTCTTGGCAACGATTTATCATTTATGTATTCTTTTAGGCATTATAACATACTCAATTATCATTGTCTCATAGTATTCTTAGTTATCCATTCATCGTCATTATTGTAATTAATTGTAATTGTATTTATGTGTAATAATTATTTTTTTTTATGTCTTTGTTATATTTGTGCTGAACTGTAATTGGCCACTGGCTGTTGTACAGCACATTAAATAAATATAAATAAATATAAATAAATAAATAAATAAATAAATAATAATAATAATTATTATTATTTAACATTATTATTTATTATTAATATTTTTATTAGTTGTGTTTATTATTAATTGTCATTGAGTGTAATTAGTTACCAATGCCACCTGGTATATACCCTTCGCAGTGTGAATAAATACACACACATACCTACAGATTTACTGGTCACATCTTGTGACTTAAAATGAACATCTCCTGCATACAATTTTTTTTTCCTGATCATAGGAATAATTTTTTTTAGATAAAGTGAAAACTTACATAATTAAGTATTGGAACAAGTCTTATCAAGTATTTGATTTTTTACTTTCATACGTATGCGTAAGTTATTTTAAACTGAAAATTACGAAGGTTCTAATTGGCAATTATTTTACAATTATGTTTTTGTGTTTCTTGTCCTATGGCCATAGACCACTGCCACAAAGACATGTTTGTTGCGTTGGTTTGTTGACGTTTAGAGCTGCTTTACTATTGTTCAATCGATAGAGATAGATGTCAAAGCTCACACAAATTAATAGTTACGGTACCAACTTCCTAGCTCTACTAATAATTTCATAAGAAATGTGTCTGTATGTAATGTAAGTTACTGTGGAATGATCATTTTACTTATTTGATTAATGGACAATTTTCAGTAAATACTGGGTGTTCATTTCAAAGTGTGTCATGACGTCACTGTTGTTGGGTCACCGATTTGAAGCGAGTTTCAGCTTATATGTTAGAGAAGTTGCCTATTATTTAAGGCGTTCTTCAATCTGAACTTGAGAACGTGTACGGTATAACTTGAACGTCGTAGCAACAGATGGCGGTCTGTACGGTCTGTGTGCTACCAAACCTCTTTCGAACTGTGTTTTGCGCCGGCAAGTCGTACTATTTGTTATCATCGGTTGCGTACGGTTTCCACAATACAAATCAAATGCTGTGTCCATGTTGAGCGTCGAAGTAATGTAAGTTAATCGTCTTAACCCTCTCCCCATATTCCGACAGAATTTCCAAAGATTCATTTTACTTATTTGTACTTTCAATAAACGCCGTACTTGCTAGGCAACTTTCTGCCTCTTAGGTTATACACCACTGCGGAAGTGTAGGAAGATTGAATCTCATCGGCTAGCCACATGACGGCATAGAGCGAGCCATGACACATTTTGAACTGAACACCCAGTATAGAATATCTTTTATCAGTAGTCTGTACTAAGAATTAGCGAGATTATTTTGATTTCTCTACTTGTCTCTCGCTATTGATTTCAGCAATTCAAACCTATAAAAAATTCACCATATAGTACCTTTTAGTAAATCGATATACCTTGAGAACTTTTTAAAATTTTGTCATCCCAATCTTCCTATTTCATTGGGGTTCTAATGACTTTTAGAGATGAGCTTATACGATATTTTCAAGTATCTGTGACTTTTATCGGTGATTTTGTCACACCGATATTTTATATCGATACGTAAGCACAATATGCATGAATTACACCGATATTTTGTCACACCGATAAAAATTAGCAGGAAATATTGAAGAGCAGTGAAATATGAATACGATTTCTCTATACATGCCACACATCAGTAATTTATATGGGAAAATCCAACAAAGGAATCATGTACATGTACCATTAACAAATAAATACTTACCTAACTGAACAGTAACATGTCAAAAGTTAACCTCATGTACCAAGAGGTTATATTATAGATATTGAATGAGTTGATCATTTTTAAATGTAGTTGGGTATGGAGAAATTGAGGTTATATGATTATCCTAATCGTTTTAAAAATTGATCCTTTTTATTGTATATAATATAATGGATAAACTATTGTAAGTCGTGCATTAACATTATAATATTGAGTCATAGAATAAAAATTAATGAAACATAAGTATTGGGAAAAATATTGGAAAATAATTACAAAATAAAATAGTTGTTCAGATAGGATTTTACACAAGATTAAGTACTGGTAACCAATGGTGTTATTATTCAAATCTTGTAATAACTACATCATTTATAGTAAGATGGAGAAACTACCGCCCGATTGCTGTTATTGTATCATGCGCACGCGCAAACCTACGACGTAGAGGAGAAAATATCAGTCACAGAGTACTGAATACGGAGCAGATATTTTGTCACAGATATTTCGCGTCATCAGTCACAGGTTTATCTGTGACAAAAAAATACCTGTGACAAAATATCGGTTTGTGAAATATCGGCCATCTCTAATGACGCTGGAGTCGAGCTTAAATCATATTTTCAAGTATCTGTGACAATTAAATATCTGTGACTTTTAGCGGTGATTTTGTCACACCGATATTTTATATCGATAAGTAAGCACAATATGCATGAATTACACCGATATTTTGTCACACCGATAAAAATTAACAGGAAATATTGAAGAGCAGTGCAGTGTGAATACGATTTCTCTATACTCGCAACACATCAGTGGTTTATATGGGAAAATCCAACAAATAAATTATGTACATGTACCATTAACAAATAAATACTAATCTAACTGAACAGTAACATGTAAAAAGTTAACCTCATATACCAAGAGGTTATATCGTAGTTAATTGTAGATATGGAATCAGTTGATAATTTTTAATGTAGTTGGGTATGGAGAATTGAGGTTATGTGATTATCCTAATCGTTTTAAAAATTGATCCTTTTTACTGTATATAATATAATGGATAAATTATTTTAAGTCGTGCATTAACATTATAATATTGAGTCAGAATAAAAATTAACGAAACAAACAATGGAAAATAATTACAAAACAAAACAGTTGTTCAGACAGAATTTTACACAAGATAAAGTATTGGTAACCAATGGTTTTATTATTTAAATCGTGTAATCACTATATCATTTATAATAAGATGGTGAAACTAGCGCTGAAGTAGTTTCGGCGATTTCGGACGTGAAAATCGTTGAATTTGATTTTTTTATGGAGATGCAATTGATCGTATATCCAAGGCATAACAAAGCCTCAACTAACCTAACCTGTCACAGATTCGTATATGCGGAGTATGAAGTGAACTACCTCAACGCTAGTTTAGTCGTTGATTGTATATGTCTAGGCATAATAAAAGCTTAAACCAACCAAACCAGACCTGTCGCAGATTCGTATGCAAGGTGTATAAGGGTAATACGGAGGAAACTACCTCAAGGTTAGTTTAGCCAAATAAGTTGCCCATCATATTAGCCAGTTTTGTCTGGTTCGGTTTTAATTCTATAGGTAGGCCTACTGTTGTCGGTTTGTGAGAAATGCTTCTTAAGTTCGGAAGAGCATAACGTTCAGTGACAAGGAGTGAATTAACATGATTTACGTTTGATACCTCTTGTTTACAAATGTAATTAATTATCCCATTTATGTGTAAGTGTAGGCCTATTTTAAAAGTGTGCAAGGGCAATGAGAACGATTGATGGAGATGTCAGATGTTTTTGGAATTTATAAAATTCACCATTTTTGTTAACTACCCCATATTATTATATTTAAAAGTTGAAAATTACTTGCAAGTTGATGATTTTAACATCTAGATAAATGTCACTAAATATCAAGTTTAGAACATTGATTAGGTGAAATAACACCTCACACAAGTACCAATGTTAGGAAACACTGTGCGATTTCCTAAGAGTTAATAACCATAAACAACATACCGGTAATGAACTTATTACAAATAATTTTATTTTAAGTTTAATTATTTTAATTAATACTACCCTGCACTGTTCGTGTTAGAGCTAGACATTAAAACTGGATCATACATAAATGAGAGAAGTACAGGTATTGTTACTGCGTAAAAATTGAGTGCAAAACACTTATACATTAATATAAATTCACCGTAATATGAAAATGTGAAGATTTCGGGGAATACATAAAATATGTTTATGCTCGACCATGCCGAAATGTACTAATTATATATCTGGTAGCAGTCCTTTAATGCATGTCATTAAAGTACACCTTCTCATTAAAGTACAGGTCTTCAGCCAATAATAACTCAGCTTACATGTGTTCAGCCAATGACAAGTAAGCTTTGTACCGTTATAAAACCGCAAGTATCGATTATTCTCAGATATGCAATCGAAAGAGAATTAGCGAGAAGTCACGGAGGCTGGAAATCCAATACTGTCGCAGAAGGCTATGATCTGTTACTATAATAATTAGCGTTAATTGTAAATAATATTCAAATAAATTCAATTTGTCATCTCGTTTTTCAATGTCGAATTCAATAATCAAGGTTATAATATTATAATATTATCAAGTTTAACGGGACTACGTCAAGGTCAATGACATTATTGTTCATCAGAAAAAATCAATAATTTCGCGTCTGCGCACATCTCACAATTCACGACCTAGAACAAGGTCACTTCAGATCTTGTCAGTTACAAATAAAATGTATACATCTGAATACCGGTAATTTCAAGTTAGAAATATGGTCGAGCATAAAAAGTCGTATGAAACTCGCCTATAATGGTAATTAAGAAGCTCGTATGAAAATTATGAAACTCGCTTGCGCTCATTTCATAAATATCCATACTCGATTCTTAATTACTATCATTATAGGCTCGTTGCATAATGTACTAATTAAATATATATACAGACTAAATATGAAAACAAAATGTCAGATTCATGATTATATTATTATAATGCCGCTAATAACTTTGCACGTTGAAAAAAAAAATATTGAACAAAATATTACGGAAAAATAATCAAATACCACCTCCCGATTGCTGTTGTTGTATCATGCGCATGCGCAAACCCACGACGTAGAGGAGAAAATATCAGTCACAGACGTTGCAACGGTCACAGAGTACTGAATACGGAGCAGATTTCGATAGCGATATTTTGTCACAGATATTTCGCGTCATCAGTCACAGGTTTATCTGTGACAAAATATCGGTTTGTGAAATATCGGCCATCTCTAAATGAAGAGCACTGGTAGCAATTTAAAACATGGGGGCATGAGTTAGTTACTCTGCTTGCCATAAAAAATTCACTTCAATGAAATCCCCAGGATAAAAAAATTCATCTTTCAATTCAATTCAAATTGTATTCAATTTGGGTGGTTCCGATGCTTCTATGATACAGAATATCAATATAGCCTATTGATATTGCAATATATTGCAAACCTAATTTCGATAAACTGACAAATGGAAGTGGGGAAGCCATGTTGCAAGACTTAGAGACGGAAGATGGACGCAGAAAGTCACACTATGGGATCCCCGCATTGGCAAGAGATCACGCGGAAGACAAAGAAGAAGATGGGCCGAACTCTTCAGTGAACGTGTAGGAAGCCATTGGTCAAGCAGAGCAAGAAATAGGGAAGACTGGAAAAACCTAAGAAGACAAGTGAACAGCGACTAAAACCAGTGCGACAGAAACAAGCGAACAATACCATACAGTGCAGAATGTGAACCAAATGAACAATTCCAAGCATGTAAACATCTCTTACGCGGAGTAGCTCACCGCGTGAGACAAAGGCTTTTGCCCTTAACGGGACATTTTTAGGCTAAATTTCATTTCATATATATCGCAGAAAATATATCGATATATCGCTATTCCGTAAGCAAATTGCTTTTTCAGGCGTACATTTACTGTATTACAATAAAATTACTTAAATTTTAATATTCCTTTTCACCGTTGAAATTAACGTCATAACAGTCAAAAGCATAAATGAAAAGTTGTAACAATAAACAATACATTTTTCAATACCATATGATGTAGGTCCTAACCTAAATCAAAATTATGGTGGAGGCAAGGGAGCTTAAATGATATAGCCTACTGGGAAAGATTTAAGTGAAATCTACATGTTTGAATATTTGATATTGGAACACGATTTATTTATGCTAATGTTATATAGCAGGCCTGTACAAGGTTTGCGCTCTCCGAGCCGGCTCACAACTCACGAGCGGAATGCAGATATTAGCTGCGCTCTGTATAAGGGTGGACTGGAAGAAGGGGTGATCTCGTACAAAATATACACAAAAGGAAGTACTAGTACGAGTGATTATGAAATGAATTCCCGTTCAGTGTTTGCAAAACTATCTTGGACTATTATTAATTAATAAAGAAATATTTATTTTACAGAAATAATATAAATTCTATAGCTACTTAAATGTACAATATCATTTTCTTGTATTTTTATTTATCAGTACATCAAAACGAGGTTTTATGCTGTTGGCAGCTGAAAGAAACAGTAGCCTACTGATCGTAATGAAACATCAGTTACAGATGCTCGATGTCTGCCTTTATTAAAGTTGATTATAGAAAACAGTTCCTCACAAATATGAATGTGAGCCAAACATAGCAATCATTTTCACAGCCAGCCTGTGTAGTCGTGGATATTATTGCTAATGTTTAGTCTTGTAAAACTCAACCAGGCTAGTAGTATTATTCAAACGATCTTTAGCCCTTAGGTCAGATTGAAAATCAATAAGTTCGAGCTGTAAATCTTTAAATGTTAAATGTTATGTTCCATCTTTTATATTCCTCCATACTGTATTGTAGCAGTAGGTAAGCAACGTGAAACAGTTACTGAGAATAGGCCTACACACTGCACTCCACTAGATAGCTGAGAGGTCTTTCCCCTCTGCTCTACCTATAGCAAGTCTATGTCATTCTGACGTATCTTCCTCTCCGTTTCGGCGAGCGGTAAACACGGCTCTCCCGCTCCGAAAGTGCGCACGCGCTCGTTGAGCGCTGTTTGTGCAGATATGTTATATAGGATTCAATCCAGGACACAGATATAATGCTCTTTTCTACCTAACAACGTAATCATTTTTAAATGTAAGTAAACAGAAATTGTAATTATTTTTAAATGTAAGTAAACCGTACTTAGAATATTACAAGTTTTAACAAATTTCACAGTTGAGTTGATACAATCTTTCTATAGTAAGTTCGATGACTGATGATTATAGGGATATAATTTTTATGCACTAAAATATATAATAAGAAAATAGAATGTCAGCACTAGGTTGTGCATAGAAATCATAGACCCGTTTTGAGGTCAGACGGTTCCCTTTCAGGGTGGGAGTAGCTCTCTTGCCTTGGAGAACATTAACAACAATATTAAAACAGTAGTAAATAAACCTCCCGTCTGTCTCATGTTCGCACACGCTGCATTTTGAATTTGGTTCATTCGAATTCCAGTCCAACCAATTAGAACAAGGTATTGAGTGAGGTTTCACAAATATTTAACTGTCCACCTTCAGTAGCGCCATCTCTCGGGAACTATCGGAGTTGTCTAGTGTGGATTTTGTAGTTGATAATGAGAATTCCACAAAAAAATCGATAAATTTATGAGAAAACCGATATATTATGCGATATATTGAATCAAAATTTCGATATCGATATATATCGAAACGAAAATATCAGTATTTCGTAAAAACCGATATATCGTTCCCATCTCTAGATCAGAGATCTATGGCTCGCAAGACCACTGGCCCCAAACACTGAAACTATATTCAATTCAAATGTTAATTAGTATTAGGAGCTTAAGTTTGATTTTCATAATTATGCTTCGTATTCCAGCTATCTAAAGACTGAAGTTAAAGACAAATTGGTTATACAGAATGTTTCAAATATACGGGGCATAATTTCAGGTATGTATTTCCCACATGTAGACAATCAAAATAGTTCATTACAACATGTGTCCGGAAATGCTTCATTTCCGAGTTATCGCCTTCAAAACATTGAAATTTACCGGAACGTTTTACTTTCCGCAGGTCGTTGTCATTACAGAAGATGTTCAAAATGTCCACCTCCTGCTTCAATACAGACTTCACATCCATGTCTCATTGACTTGCGAACACGATCCCAAACTCCAGGAGTATTGCGTATGTCCTCAGAACATGCCACAATTCGATACCGAAGGGATTCCAAATCAGGCACCGGAGACGAATAAACCAATGATTTTAAATGGCCCCACAAGTAGAAATCGAGAGGGTTCAGATAAGGTGAGCGCGGAGGCCAAGCAATTGGGCCACCTCTACCTATCCATCGATCAGGAAACCTTCGATCCAAGTACCGGCGAGCCGTACGACTGAAGTGTGCAGGAGCGCCATCATGCAAGAAGTGAATGTGTTGACGATTGATCAGTGGAGTGTCTTCTAAAACATGAGGTATGGTGTTTTCCAGGAAGTTTGTGTACGCCTGCCCCGTAAGTCTGTTTACAAGTATATGGGGTCCAACTAATCGATCACCAATGATACCGGCCCACATGTTGAGGGAGAACCGCACCTGGTGATGAGATGGAACAGTTGCACGTGGGTTTTCATACGCCCATACATGCTGATTGTGGAAATATGTTATGCCATCTCGTGTGAACTGTGCTTCATCTGTAAATAATACTAAGGCAGGAAAGTTCGGATTTACACCACACTGCTGCAAGAACCACTGACAGAACCTAAATCGTGCATGGTAATCTGCTGGTGACAGGGCCTGTACACGTTGCAAATGATAAGGATACAATTCATACTCTTTCAACAGTCTCCAGACAGTCGTATGAGGAACATTGATTTGCAACGCTACCCTTCGCGTGCTGATAGAAGGAGTCATGTTCACAGCCTCCAGAATCTCCTCCTATACTTCTGGAGTTGTAGATCTTGGTCGTCCCCTTCCCAAACCAGGAGAGTTAAATTTTCCATACTCGCACAGACGGTAATGGAGACGTACAAATGTGTTCCAGTCTGGACATTGTCGCTGTGGGTACCTCTCCTGGTACAAATGACGAGCCAGTGCAGCATTGCCGTCCCCCTTACCGTACATGAAGTGTATCTCTGCCAGCTATTGATTTGAATATATGTCGCACATTCTAACGCCTACACAACACTGAATGTAACCTTCGCCTCGGAATGAACTGTCAGAGTGTCCTCTTAATGTCTCCTTTGACGGCAACGAGCTGCGGAAAGAAAAACGTTCCGGTGAATTTCAATGTTGTGAAGGCCATAACTCGGAAATGAAGCATTTCCAGACACATGTTGAAATGAACTATTTTGATTGTCTACATGTGTGAAATACCTGAAATTATACCCCGTATTTTTTAAACACCTGTATATATAGATGTCTTGCTCAGAAAGGCGCGCTTTTCAAAATGTGAGTAGAAAAAAAAATCGATTTTTTTATTATAATTTTCGAGAACATTTGCCTTTAAATTATATTACATACGTCCAAGACCCGAGTGGGGTTACGGTGCACCTAGAGTTAACAGTTTTCTTACAAAAATTCGCATAATTTACCTTATAAGAAGAAGAAAATTACGTTCTTTATGCAGGCATAGCTGCCAAAATCTTTAAATTTGAAATTTAAACCATTATTCAGTTTAAAGTTATCTTGCCGAACTTACGATTTGTAAAACATATTCATTATTGTTTAAGATTCGGACATAGTCGATTTTATTCGAATTTGAATTGTTTCCCCACAAATAACATAAAAATTACAAATATGGCGATATTGCAAACTTTTAGTACTTATTAATTCAACTTTCAGATTTTTTATTCAAGACATACAAGCATGGGAATAAAATATTTCATACCCGGAAATTATGTTCCTTATATCTGTCTTGCACGCAATCATTACACAAGTCAAAATTATGCCAGTCGGCATAGCTGATATTAGGTGATTGTGGACTGTCCGTAGACCAGATGTTAGTGCTGACTTTTCTAATTGGTAGGGAGGACTTTTATTAATTATTTGTAATTATTCATCATTTTAATTGACACAAATTTCGGTTTTACTTTAACTACATGCGTTTGCAAATCAAGCTTTCAGATATAACTCCCTTTGAAGTTGATTTCAATAATTTCGAGGGAAAATTTGTTCCTGGCCCGGGTATCGAACCCGGGACCTTTGGTTAAACGTACGAACATTTTTTTAAATTTTAATTGACACAAATTTTGGTTTTACTTTAACTACATGCGTTTGCAAATCAAGCTTTCACATATAACTCCCTGTGAAGTTGATTTGAATAATTTCGAGGGAAAAATTGTTCCGGGGCCGGGTATCTAACCCGGGACCTTTGGTTAAACGTACCAACGCTCTACCAACTGAGCTACCCGAGAACTCTACCAGACACCGATCCACTGTTCGTTAACAGAAAACCACAATTTAAGTCACACAGAGTCAGTGTGCACTCAATGTTGGTTGCTTGACGGTTGTCAGCCCACTTTGGGGTCTGTGGATATAGAGGAAAAAATTGGATCGGTGTCTGGTAGAGTTCCCGGGTAGCTCAGTTGGTAGAGCGTTGGTACGTTTAACATGCGTTTGGTTTAGTCCTGACACTTAACACGGCGCAACTTGAAAACCAGTAAAGATTTTGAGCAGCAGTAACTTTTAAAAGTAATATCCTTTCTTTCTCAATATTTCTCTCACTTTGACCCCATATCTAACAACATATAACGTGACAAGCAAAAAAGTTTTGCGCTTAGCAACTTTTAGTAACCACCGGCGTAGCTCAGTCTTCTGAGGCGTTTGCCTGCCGCGGGTTCCAATTCCGTTGGGTTTTTCCCGAGGTTTTCCCCAACCGTAAGGCGAAAATCAGGTAATCTATGACGATTCCTCGGCCTCATGTCGCTATTACCAATCCCATCGACACCTAATAACCTAGTAGCTGATACAGCGTCATTAAATAACTAACTAAAAATACTTTTGAATCTGTAAATATCTATTTTGAACAGGTTAATTTAAAGTTACTCTTTTTTCTCACTTAAGGGGAGAATGTAGGTATCGGCAGGTCCCTATCTCCGCCATGTTAAATTGGTGAATTTATGTACCTTTTTCTCTGAATGTACTTAAGGTAGAATCATGCAATTTTGCATACTAATAGGCAAGAATGTTTTTAATCATCCTTGGATTTTTCAGACTATAATATTAGAAATATTGAGATTTTTCACCAATCATACCTACATTCTCCCCTTAAGAAAATTTGATTTCGAATTTTTTTTCTTTTTTCCTTAGACATTCACATAACAATTAAAAACATTACAGCACGAAGGATTAACTATCACAGGAGCTATGACATGTTCGTGTCCTCTAATCTGCTATTTTGCTAACAGTACAGGAAAATTCTTCTTTACGTCAAGCGTACAAAAGCGAAACGTGCACGCACCATCATCCGACTCGTGTCTTGGGCGTATGTAGGCCTCCAATATAATTTAAAGAAATTATTTTTTTTTACGGGAGCTCTTCTTTATGGAACACCCAAATTAAATTTCATACAATTTCGTCTGAGAGAGAGGAATCAGTTGATATTTTTTTTGTAGTTTACTGTGGGGAAGTATATCAAGCATCGATATATCTACTTATGCCCCTGGTAAAAATGATTTTGAATGAATGAATGAGTGAATGAATGAATGAATGAATGAATGAATGAATGAATGAATGAATGAATGAATGAATGAATGAATGAATGAATGAATGAAGTGCATTTATTGATACACAATTATACAAACTAGTGTATGCAAGATCCTTCGCGAAAGCCTGTAAGGCCATTCGTGCTGTAACTATGCACAGTTTGAATCTTGAATGAAAACAAAAATAATACTAGTAATAATAAAATAGTAAAACAACAGTTATTATTATTACTACCGTTATCATTAATTGTCACAATTAAAACTAATCAAACTTCATACCAAATTTCACAAAAATAATAAAAATAAAATTAAATGTAACTTATGAAAGAAAAAACACAGTGAAACATATATATAGCATATATATATATGTATATATATATATATATATATATATATATATATATATATATATATATGTATATATATATATATATATATATAAAACAATTCAATTCAATTCCTTATTAAAATTCCAATAAATAATCCAAATAAAAAATATAAATGTAAGACATAAAAGGGAACATAATTATACACACGCAATAAATAACAAATAGTACTCACTGCAACACTAATAAATAACTCTTCCCCTATTTCCTCGGCCCCCTCCCCGTCGGCCTAAAAAAAAATATTGTGCACTCATAGATATGAAAATCTTACTTACTTACAAATGGCTTTTAAGGAACCCGCAAGTCCATTGCCGCCCTCACATAAGCCTACCATCGATCTTTATCCTGTGCAAGATTAATCCAGTCTCTATCATCATATCCCACCTCCCTCAAATCCATTTTAATATTACCCTCCCATCTATGTCTCGGCCCCTCCAAAGGTCTTTTTCCCTCCGGCCTCCCAACTAACCCTCTATATGCATTTCTGGATTCGTCCCTACTTGCTACATGCCCTGCCCATCTCAAACATATGAAAATCGTACCCTCAGCTATAATATAAACTTTTGTTGGAATGTCTATCATAAGTCGTTTCAAGTTTATGCCGTTCGAATCTGGCGATTCTTACGGAAATATGATAAATTTAACCCATTGAAACAAGAAAACTAATGGACTTAAACGACAAAAGACTTCAGACAGTAAAATATACCCCATCCCTTTATATGTATAATTTTTTTTCGAGCAATTATACATTTGTAAGTTTTTTGATGTTCGATTTCATGTGTATTGTCCCATATACAAAAAAGACTGAAGGGTGAACAGAGGCATAAATATTTCCACATATAACTTCTTTGAGTTTATTTCAAATCTAATCAGTCTTACATAATCCCAGCTCACATAAAACTCGAATGATTCACTTAACTGGACAACATTCTGGAGAAAGGAACCAACCCACAAACAAATTTAATATCTCAATAATTAAATAGTTCCAAGGATCTTTATTTTGAACAAAGATACTTCGTATAATACGCGTTTGGTTAAAGCAATATGTATGTAGTCATTTTTACTTCTGAATTTATCACTCACGTTTAACTTTAACACTAGCAGATCCAACAGTTCATTTTGACCCATTTTTATATTTCATTTGTTTGTATCTCCTCTGTGTTCTGGCTTATCAAGTTCGTTCTTCGGTACTTTTATTGAATTTAATCTCTTTAGGTTCCCTGAGTTTCAAGTGTCAAACGTCACTATTTATGGGCATAACAAGCACAGCTACCTAGAAGAACCAACACAGGTCATTTTGACCTACCTGCTCTCTCTTATTTTCATGCATCAGAAAACTGTATATTATATTGCTGTTTTATGATCATCATCTGCCGTATTGATTAGTTTACAGAGAGGATTCGTTGGTAAACACTTCATTGTCCTAAAAGAAAGGGATGGAATAGTACCCGTCACATTATGGACTGGATTTAATGGATTAGTACAGAGACTTGGCATTTTATATGCTAGGCCAGGAATGTCAAAACCCTGCACATTGTGCAGTCGCGCACATTGTGCAACTGTCTCTGTGCGATGTGCACTCTCTATTCCCCTACCTGGAGGGAGTGAATCACATTGGAGTGGAGCGCGACAGGGCTATACAATATCTGCAGCAGTTTTTGTTGCAGTAACACAGTTTCAGTACGAGTGCCGATTTGGCTGTGTCTGTGAATGAGTTATGATAAATAAAGTGAGGAGTCCACAGATAACGGAGAAGAGAAATTACGAATCATATAACATAATTATTATAATGTTTTCCTCAGCCAACAATAATAATTATTTTAAAATGAAAAGCTTTCATCAGCCTGTGTCGAGGTAATAGTGTTGTCAGGTGACAATTTAGATCAGATTAGTAAAGTTCTCAAAATATATTGCCATCGCTTATTTCTTACTCAGTACTCTCACGGCAAAAGTACTTGACAATGGTTTTGTTTTGGAGTCTGTACTAACACAGCCATCAAAGGTTAGACGACTTACGACTTTCATTTCATAAACTGGTAAGTGTTGAGAATATAGTGAGTAATACATGTGAGCTCTTGAGGTTGTAAGGAGAGAAGAAAACAACTATTTGCAAGGCGGTAAAATTTTCTGGAAAAATATATGACAAATTTTCCATCTCACGTCACAATTTTAATTCATTATACTGATATTAATAAATCTTTAAATGTGACATAAAGAGAATATCGTCGCTTCACAGTTTGTGAACTACACTTTTAATTTCTTTGAGTAACGCTCCCAACTTTTCGATACTTTCTCTCAAGTTTTCAAATAAAATATATGTGGATTAAACTTCTAAGCTTAATTTATATTTATTAATATTAATATTAATTTATATTGACATACAGCAAATAAATTATTTCAGTGTAAAAGTTCACAATGTCCTACTGCATGTAAATAATTGGGAGTATAATATTTTCTTCAACATTTGTGTACCAATGGTCACAGTAAATAATAATGCTTGACGAGCAATGAAAGAGTAGGGTCTATTACTTTAAAATAACTAGTACCTACTACGTAAAATGAAATAACTTGTTCGTGTCTTGTTGTTTCGAAATTACCGCAACTTTTTTTTTCTTGAAATACTGTATAAAAATCATATTAATAAATTATACTTTACAAACCACTACTTTGTGAAGTATAACTGAGTAAGCCTAAAGTTTCTTGTATTACAATTGTCAAATATAGACACTGATAATAGCTGTGTTTTTTTTTTCGTTCTGCTAACAATGTTTATTATGTCCAAATGTCTATTTAATCCAATCCTAGAAGTGCAGAATAGATTATTGTACACCCCTCCAGCTAAGAACTGGTAAGAGCAACGCTTGATTGATGCAACCTGCACAGACCGGCGATCCGCGCACATAACTGCACATTTAGAGTCTGATTTCTGTCATGCCTGTATTAGTGCATCAACATATCGTAGAATAGGATTACAACAGCTGCTATTGGCCAAATGCAGGTAGCAGGAATTTACTTATGGTGGATAGCTGAACATCTTTTAACAATGAACAAGTGCGAAGGAGCTGTTGTCAGTGGAAATCCGACAAATTCCAAAAAGAATTACCGGTATGATTCAACCGTTGGACGTATTCATTTTCAGACAATACAAAACATATTGGAGGACTATATCTGATTATACAATCAAGGACGGCCATTTTCACTCAAAACTTCATGACAGAGATACCATTGTCAGTCTGCATTCATTTCTCTACAATCAATTACAGTCACCGCGATTCAAAGACATGATTCGATATACATTTTATAAATCAGGATACATTAATGATCCCATTGAATGGTTTGAATGCGAAGCAGTACGCTTTTCACATACCATGAGTCAACTTTTGCGACATTTGTGGAGGTTCTTCCTACATCAGGTGCTCATGTGCACTGCAAAGTTCTGTTTTCATCGCTTTACGAATCCTGGTGACTTGCACTTTGCCCACTGTCTCATTTTTGTTCATTAATGCTGGGTTGCAAGAAACCTGTTCCATAGATTGCTATTCTATCGTTAAGTAACGGATCTTTAAACTATTCCAGTCTTTAAAGCATAGGTCGTTGCAAATGTGATATTTAACGATCTGTTAGCTATTCCATCTTTAAAGGGGAAAGATTCAAAACGACAGAGCCATCGTAGCCGGCGCAAATAATTCGCTTATTATACGTGCGTGTCGCTATGGTAATATTGTGTTTTTGGAAAGCCACTGTTTTCAAACTTTGCACGTAGAAGACAGGCATCAATAATGACCTAGGCCAACATGCAACGATTCTTGGTACAGATTGATAGAGAAGTAACCCTTCCTGTTTCGGTACATCTCATTCAAGTGTCCACTAGGGCTTTGAATTTTCATATGGCTGCAGTCTATGCCAGGTATGCTCAAAATTGTAAGAGCGCCGATTACACGGATGATGCTGCACTGCATAACACACACTGTGTACGGTTTGAGCTCTGTAACTACATTGCAGCATCGCCTGTGGCAACGCTCTCACTGTCATACAAATACGGATAATAAACTGAATTTGAAAAAGGAAAGAGTATACACTGTAATATTCAGTTATTGCATTATTTATTATATTTTATACACTTATGACACTATTATATCATAGATAATGTTATTTTCATATTCCACATTCAACATATGTATTCTTTTCTGGAAGTAATCGGAAATCATTTTCCAACGAATTTACTGCAATGCACAAAAGATTCTCATCTGTTTATCGGGATCTATGTTTGGATTTTTGGATTTAGCAACCTTCGTTCTCGAAAATAATTGTTTGCATACATATTTCGAGTGAGTGCGAATAAGCTCATCTTGGGATATTGCGTTTTGTTCATTTTTGAATACTTCTATGCTTGGCAAGTCATATTCTCGGCATTTAGTTCTGACTTCTACGCGACTTTGTAAATCAATTAACTGATTCTGGAACTGCACTCTCACAGACTGTACTAAATTTACTATGAAAAGACTAACAAACCATTACTATCACTTTCTATACGTCTAAAATCATTAAATCTATGCTTTGTGAATTCACATTTGAGCTGTTCCAGTACAGAGATGTAATTAACTATATTTTGTTCAGGCACCATAGATTTCTTTACAAGTTCACCATCCGTGAAGGGTTTTTAGTGCCTTAGCTAATTCTCAACATACTAAATAACTTGCTCCTAAACATAGACTCTGAATTGTTCGACTCTCTTCAATGTTTGGCCTATAATGAAGTGCTTTCAATTCTTGAGACTGTAGTGCGCGTTGCACCCTTGAAAAATTATTTTATCATAACATGTATTTGTTGGAATAAAATCACCACAATAACAATAACAATAATAATAATAATAATAATAATAATAATATATGAATACATATTACAGAAAACAGCTTCCCTGTCACTTCGGCATGTTCTGAATGGCAGAGCGTATAATGTTTTATGTTGCTCAGTAGTATTCCTGAGAGTACCTTACAATATAATAAACACTTTACGTTTCACAACAAAAATAGTCTTCCTCCCACACTGTACGGAATGATCCTTTTCTTACAGAAGCTTTTGACTGTGTCATTGTCCCGCAATGTTCGTGCGTTTACTAAGTACTTGAACTGCCTTCCGCAGTCATCCGTCGAGCTTCGAACGAGGAACAGCACGCTCTACATTCGAAGGTTGTGATTACAGAACTTAATCGGGAGTCAGAGAATGAGCATACCTGGTCTATTCATTAATAACGTTGGAAAAATTGCAAATTGAAAAGAAATCCTGTTTTACTGTTTGCACAGAATGTCCTTGAGGCATAGTAATGTATTATTCTCTCATTATTGCAATGCAGTCACACATTTTATTATTCTGTTAACTGTAGATTTATCAGTGTTTCAGGCGGAACTATTGGCTTTGAGAGAAGCAATCAAATGGTGCAGTCAGTCTGGTTACAGCGCTTGCGTTCACAGCGACTCTCAGTCAGCAGGAATATCAATTAATGATAAATATAACACTAACATTATAGCCTCAGAGATAAGAACTTTAATAATGAAAAGTGCCGTCCATATTTGTATAACTTGGGTATACTGGGATAGTTGGAAATGAGAGAGCCGATGAATTGGCAAAGATGGCAGCCAACTCTGATGTGCCACTGTCGTAAAATTGATGTCCGATATCATATATAAAAAAAGTAGCCAAAGAACATTATATGCAACAATGGAACGAAAGATGGGTAAATAGTGATAAGGGAATTCTTACAAAAGAGCTGTATTTTCCAACGGTCTATGATCGTAATAAATGTAAAGTAATAACGCCAAATTTCGTACTGACACAGTTTTTGACTGGGCATGGAAAATTCGGGGATTACTTAAATAGATACCATATTAAAGACGATGCAACTTGCATTTGTGGGGAGGAATCTCAAGATGTCAAACATGTATTATATGATTGTCCAGTCTTTTGCCGTGAAAGATACGAGCTTGAGTTGTTACTGAACACTTTAAATTATACATTTACCAAACCGTTAACCAATATACTTACCAACTCCAAATCATATAAGTATTTCATGTCCTTCTTGAATAGAATATTCGTGAAACTGTAATATGTTAAATTATTCCGGGGGAAAAAAATCGTATTAGTTCTAATCAACTATAATGAAACTGTAAGTCTTCAATTTCGCATACTATAATATTGTACTATTGGTTTTAATTTTTATTTTAATTAGGCATTTGATTTCTAATTTTGAGTCATTTCTTGTAATACCTGATTATTGCCAATTGTTGTTACTAAATAATGTATTTAATTCGTAAATTTTAAGCCATCTCTTAGTATAGATATTTATTGCTTCTAAAATAACATGTTTAATAGCTATTATATATATATTTTTTTTTTCTTCCTATAACCATTAGACATAAATATAGAGACATGCCTTGAGGCTTTATGAAATGGTCCATTCTTTCATTAAGGAATTTTGTATTATAATTTTATTATTATTATTATTATTATTATTATTATTATTATTATTATTATTGTTTATTGCTTATAAAATATGTATTTTGATACCAACTATAACCCTAATATACCTCAGGGTGAAATAGGGTTTATTAAATTGGATAATAAAAAAACATGAATATGATCCACTATCACATTCTGAAACGCTCCTACTGCGTAATAGCGCAAGACAATCAACAGCTGTTATTGCTGATACTGTCTTACTGCGTGCGATTTGTTTTCCAGTGTGATGCCCTATTTCATGCAAGAGAGCCATGAGTGTGTCTTTCGACAACCTAAATCTAACCTTATAATCAATATTATCATATTCTTCTGGAGGATTGATAGATGTTGTACCATCTCAAACATAACCTCTACGTCAGACGATTCTATAATAGTAATAAAATTGTTTTATTCACAAAACTTTCCTATACACACATGAATCTCGAGTTCATTGTGACATGTATATTACATTTTACTTACCTGTTTCTGATGATAACATATCCACGAAATTACTTAATACTGTCAGATACAAAAAAAAAGAAGAAGAAGAAGTATACGTACAATATGGCGGCTAACGATTCGTTAACAGTTGACAGCTCCGATTTTCGATCTATAGTTTACAGAGTGCATTAACGAACCAATAGCTTTAAAGATCGTTATTTCAAAGCTTACTGAAGCTAAATTAACAGTTATAGGACGAATAGCGTTTAACGAACCTATAAATGCTTTCTTGCAACCTATCATAAGACTGATAAATCAGCAAATACGTTCATATATATTGATTTCTTTGAAGTTCACACTTCGAATTTGTACCTCCATTTTCCATGACCATTAGCAGCTAAAAGATATATCAATAAACTCTACCAATCCATACTATGTGTCAATACATGTTTCATTCTGAAGACGCACAGGCGAAGTGGAGAGGTCTACTTGTGAGTCAAACAGGAGACTGGGTCTTCACCTGAAGCAACACACTTTAACAACGGGACTTGATATGATCCATGTGACCTTGACTTTCACGCAACGTTAAATCGTGTAATTATGCTTGTTACCTAATTAAAGTGAACTTGCTACTAAACATCATCTCTCTGGATGCAACTCATAATTAACTGCTTTTGTAACTATTGTGTCACATTTCTTCACGAGGAACAAGCGCAAAAACTGCCAAATGCTCGGCTCGTACGGTAAGGAAATTAGGCTATTATTAGAGAGAATCGAAGTTCTATTCAGAGATTGGTAAATAAATTTCGTAAAACTTAAAGTGTTACTGGTAATAAGCATAGAAATTCTAGTTAACATTAGACATGCTCTGGAAAATTCCCCAAGAAAATCATTTCGACACAATTGGTAAGCAGATACCAAAAATGTATAGAAAATGAAGAAGAGTGGTTTCAACATCTTTCTGCCTGACATAAGTGAGTAAATTACCTTTAGTTTAGTTTTATTTGTTTATTTTAAATGTATATTAATGTTTATTTTTCAAGTGTTTATTAGCAATAACTTACGCGACAAACTGTAGGTAGATTTACTGCGGACTTCCTGAGACCCGTTGACCGCTGTTATCGGCTTGACTCGCCCAAACCAGCAAGCAGTGGAAGCGGGCGCGCGAAGGACTGTTCACCCAGTGTTTCTATACAGAAATGTTATTATAATATTTATCAAGTATTTCGGATATATTCTTCTTTCCATAATTTACCACTGCAATATTCTATTCACATAGTCAAATAACATTTCGAAGTCCACGAACCCGATGAGCTTCTAAGTTAAATTCTGTTCTTATTTTTCAATAATCTGGATTATAATAAATATATATTATCTGTACAAGATTTTATTACCTATGCAAGATCATTCCGGCAAAAACCCATTTAAGAATTATGGGAGTAGGAAGATTCTTAAAATTTTTAGTTTATTGTTTATAATCGTATTTGGTTCCTAACCTAAGTATAATAGTTCCTCACCATATTTTACAGGACATATACAAAGAAAGTCGTATAATTTGTAGCTAAATAATAAACATATATTTCATTTCATTCATTGCATACAGGAGGAATTTCTTGCAATTCCCAAGAAATATGTCTATAGAGAAGAAAAGGGGATATTTAGAGTAGGTAAATCTGCTAGAATGGCCACGCGTTAAACCGCCACTTCTATAGTTTTTGCAACAATTAGGAAACCGTTTTCCTACCACATTATTTTCTCACCTGAAAATGAAGATAGTCCCAACTGTGACGTATAAGGGTATAATCTTATTTATTTCATCAGTCTATGTAAAGTCAAATAGTAACTTCTTCTGAACGATTAAAGAACGATTATTGCTTTCTACTTCATTTATGACAGAAGATTATGTTTCCTATAACTTGTGCTTTACTTCGTCATATGCAGAATATTGTCTTTAAGAAGAAAATATGCCATATGATACGACATGCCTTTTCATTTAATGATTTTATACTCTGTATATTCCAGCGACCACTACAAACAGAACCGATCTGTGGTAATGGATCCAGCTCCGTATTGAACTTGTCTTCTATTATATAGAAGTTTTACTTTCAATGAGTTACTGTATTATTAACATATTTTTATCGACTGTGGAACTTTCTAACAATATAACTGAATAATAAAACTTTTAACGTTGCTTTTTAAATGTCATTATTATTATAATGCTCGTGAGATACGGAGGCGGTTCGATGTACAATGTTACTGCGCGTAACAAACACATGATTTTAGGAACCAATCCAAATTAGTTAGTTCATGAAAATTATGCAGATGTATATTACTCAATATTTTGCTTCAGTATTGATTGTATCCTACATTTTAATAAACAGTAATGTAGATATGTGTAATAAAACTAGGCCTTATATATTTAAGGCAAAGTGCATAAATTAAACTTCAAATTCACGGAAAAGTCCCTTCCCCTCCAGTGTCGAAAAATAATTTAGATTTCATATCAATCATCTTCATCTCATTCCATACACATATTTAGGTCAAGACGCATGTCTTCGTCCTCTTACAGGGTGGGGGGAGGTCTCTTCGCAAGCATTCCTTGGTTCCCGGCCTTCCGCAATATCTCTGCCAGGATTCATTCCTTAAGAGCACTTCCAAGTTTGCTTCGACACCTTGGAAGTGCGTTGGAATGGATCCTGTGCTAATTGGTTACTTTAGTGGTATGAACTTGGGGCGGAATAGGGGGTCCCCATTGGGTGAGTGGGTGAGGGATCATATACGGCCGGTGAGCTGGTAGACCTCATCCCATAAATTCGGGGTGCACAATAGGTCTCATCTGAAGCCTGATTAGTGTAATATGCAGCTAATCGGCGATGTATGCAAAGGAGGGGAAAGGAACTGGCCACCCTATCCCATTATCTCCTGGCCTAGTTGCTTCGAAAGTGGTGTCATGCTGGTATCACTTGTGAGTTTCAGACCTGTCTTCGGATTCTTTTTAATTTTTAGTGGGTTATTTTACGACTCTTTATCAACATCTCAGGTTATTTAGCGTCTGAATGAGATGAAGGTGATAATGCCGGTGAAATTATGTCCGGGGTCCAACACCGAAAGTTACACAGCATTTGCTCATATTGGGTTGAGGGAAAACCCCGGAAAAACCTCAACCATGTAACTTGCCCCAACCGGGAATCGAACACGGGCCACCTGGTTTCGCGGCCAGACGCGCTAACCGTTACTCCACACGTGTGGACGTCTTCGGATAGTTGACTAAACAACAACAAACAATAGGCCTTAGTATGGCCGACGTGCAAATGGTCGTCCCTAACCCGCCCCTAGCCAACGTTACCTAACCTAACCTTAGTATGCTACTATAGCTCAAATATTTTCAATGAATGGTTGTTTAAATGACAAAATTGACCATAATTTAATTTACTCCTATACTTTGCATATTGGGAAGCAAACAGCCAATGTAACTTCTGTAATAACAAAGTTTTATTAATAAGGCCGTCAAACTTATCCAATTATATTGCAATAATATAAATGTTTTATTTTAACATGTTGATGAACCATCCTCAGATCTCCAATTAACCTACAAAATCTTATGGACAAAGTATTGCAAACAATCAGTGAAGACATGGGTTTTATGAAATAGATTCGGATGCATAATGAATTATGATGATACATATAGAGTAACACGTAAATGGATAAAATGTATTATATATACCTGTTACTAAAGGCTTTACCAATAACCAAAAATGTATTTAAAAATAGGCTTGAGGACTTTACTAATAGACGGTAGTATATTATACACATTACTTAAAGGGTGTAATTGATATCTTGTTATTTGAAGTGTTCTATCAGTGAGGAAGTGTGTTGTGTCAGTGAAGTGTGTAGTGTCAGTGAAGTCTATTGTGTAAGTGAAGTGTGTTGGTGTCAGTGAAGTGGCTGTGCAATGTATTCCAACAGTGTAATGTTTAGAAGTGTTAGTGAAATCAGGTAGAATCAGTGCAGTTAGTGAGTTGACAGCGAAATAAGTGTAGTGCCGAAAGGTACTAGTGCAGGTATGAACCTGTCACAATCGTGGGTCTTAGTTCGAACTTAGGGTTAAGATACAAATTAGAGTTACTTTAAATGTTATTTTAAGTGACCATGCTTCATTTAATTTAGGATGCTCCCTGTTATTATTATTATTATTATTATTATTATTATTATTATTATTAATTATTGTTTTCATTAGTTGTGTTTATTATTAATTGTCATTATTGAGTGTAATTAGTTACCACTAACACCTGGTATATACCCATTTGCAGTGTGAATAAATACATACACATACAATGTAAAATTGTATATACAAGGATAAAATTGTAAAAAATTAAAAGTGTTTCGTGAATTAACATCATTTGGTTACAAAGCATAATAGTTTCCATTATTAATCCTTTCAACATAGGAAATAAGGATTTCTACATACTTTCAGAACACAAGATCACACGTCTCGAGGCGTTACGTACATTTTTACTACGCAAGAAGCTGCATATCCACTTCTCTTCCCTACTTTGCCAATTTGCATTAGCACATCGATCTGACATTTGCAAATACAGACTTCATGTTAATTCTGTTATACAATCACATGGAATTGGTGCTTATGCTATTTATATGGCTTAATCATATACTCATAAAACTGGATTGATCATTTACTTTTCAACAGTTTTAAACCTTGTATATACAATTTTTACAGTTTTATGGCAATATTACAAATTTTATCCATTTACGTGTGACTATATGTATCATTATGCTTCTGAATGTATTTCATAAAACCCATGGCTTCACTGATTGTTTATAATACTTTGTTCATAAGATTTTGTAGGTTAAGTGGAGATCTGATGATGGTTCTTCGAACCGAAAACGTTCATCAACACGTTAAAATAAAACATTTATGTTATAATTGAATAAATTTGACGGCATTATTAATAAAACTTTGTTAATTCATAACTTACAGCTTATCGGACCCAACATGGTTTTTAAATTCTTCTGTATTGATTGATAAAGTTGTGATATACGATGACTCAGGTGTTTGTGCCAGCATGGGAATTCTCAGTTTCGTTTAACCTTTCGCCATGCCCATAAGAATGTCATGCAGTTGCTCTCAGAAATGTGAATGAGCAGTAGTACTTTCCTGTTACTGTCTTCACAGATGATTTTTGTATTATCGGTGCAGAAAGGACAGAAATCAACCATAATTTGACTCTACCATAAAAATAAATAAGCAAGAGAGGGTTTGGAAAACCGGGAATGAAATGACCGGATTCCGAAGAAAGGTCAGAAAAAGGAGCTTTATAAATAATGTAGTTAAAAACGATTATAAGGAAAAAAAAGTCAGGGAAAAAGATGATAACTCGTTAAAATCTGGCTCGATACAAAGAAACCAACTTATTTTTAATTAAGAAAGAAAGCGAGTAATATACAATTAACTAAAGAAAAACTCGATGACTCGACTCGGTAAGGTCTTCCACGATATAGGAAGAAAGTTAGCTCAATAGGCATGTATATCCAAGCCACAAGTTTGGAAAGCGACGAAATTGTTAAAACTAAAGACTTAAAAGTAGACATCGGATTTTTGGGCAGTAAAACCTGCAGTTTTAGGCGACAAAAGTGTTTTCAATTTTTAATAAATTAGACTCTAAATCAGTAAACTTAGGCATTTTATGTTTTTTTTTCCCCCAAAGTGCTAAACTAAAATACACTAAATATGCACACAAACGTTTTAGGTCCATAAAAAATAAATAAATCATTTTATTTTCTCTTATGTCATTGAAATTCAATTCTATAATTTTTTTGTTCAAAACTTTATCTCCATAGTACATCGCCAAAATTTTATCAAGGTCAAACTTTTCTATAATTGTTGTTTAGTCCACTGTCCGAAGACAAGTTTGGACCCCACAATTGACACCAACAAGATATCGCTCATGAGACAACTAGGCCAGGAGATAATGGGGTAGGGTGGCCAGTTCCTTTCCCCTCCATTGCATACATCGCTGACTAGATATATATTATACAAATCAGACTTCACGTCAAGGATTTCCTTTATCATCTATCCTGTTCAATATCTACTTGGAGGATTTAGTAAAAACTGTTTTCAGAACACGGGGGAGTGATAGTAGGAGGAAGAAGAATAAAGCGTTTAAGATTTACTGATGATACAGCGTTGTTGGCAGAAGAGGAAATGACACTAAAGAATAAGCTACTGTAGCTAAATGACAGCTGTATGGGATGAAGAAAATGCAAATAAGACGAAGAGCATGGTCATAGGAAGAAAAATACAGAAGATAAAATTACGAATTCTAAATGAGGCAGTAGAGCAAGTGGACAGCTTCAAATATTAGGGGTGTACTATAAGCAGTAACATGAGATGCTGCCAGGAAGTCAAAAGGATAATAGCAATGGCCAAGAAAGCTTTGAATAGAAAAAGTAGCATCTTCTGCGGACGTCTGGAAAAAGAACTAAAGAAGAGACTAGTGAAGTGCTTTGTATGGAGTGTGGCATTGTATGGGGTAGAAACATGACATTACGACGAAGTGAAGAGAAACGAAGAGAAGGATTTGAAATGTGGACATGGAGAAGATTGGAATGTGTGAAATGGATAGTACAGTGTTAAAGAAACGCATTGAAGAAAGAGCGACAGTCGCTATTCGCGCAATGCATGATATACTTCAAGTGACAAACCTACCAATTGTAACAGCCTTGCGTCTCTTTGAACTAAAGATAACTCACAGTAGTAATCTACGTGATAGAAGTAGCATGGCACTTCCTAACGTCGAGTGATCTGGGAAAACTCGAATCTGTGAAGACGAGATTTCTGCCTATCAAAGTTCGCTCCCTGCCGTCTAGTTAGCAACAGGAGCCAATTACTTTATCAACAGTAATTTCACTAGAGGTTTTGAATTATCCAGATAAAATCAAAACTCGAGTGCGATTTAATTTACTAAGTATTACACGATTAGAAGAAAGTATATAAAGATTAGAAGAAATGAATTACTCTAATACAATAAAATATTTATTCAGTTACTAAAACTTCTATTTCACTAATGTTAACTTCACCAAAACGTTTGAACGGAGCCGCCATTTTCAGTTGACTGTCTATGCTGTATACAAATGACGATCGCAAAGTATATTTTATAGTACCGTAAAGAATTGACAGTTTGAAATGTTGGCAAACAAAGAAACAAATGGTAGAGCGGTGATAAAATCAAAAGAAAGTATATAAAGATTAGAAGAAATAAAGTACTCTAGTACAATAAAATATATTTAATTGGCTTACTAAAATTCTATTTCAGTAATGTTACCTTCATCAAAACGTTTGAACGGAGCCGCCATTTTCAGTCTACTATCTATGCGGGAACAAATGAGGGTTACAAAGCATTTTTATAGTACCGTAAAGAATTTGCAGTTTGAAATGTTGGCAAACAAAGAAACAAAATACTAGATAATAAAAACAAACAAATGTTAGGGAAGCATTCCTAGAGCCAAGGTTCAAACGAAAAGTTCCAAATCTATAAAAGGTCCATACAGGAAAGTCCAGATACGTATTCGTCCATGATATTTAGTCCATAAACAGGAAGTCCAAAAGTAGAAATGTCCAAATTTAAAATATCCAATAGACAAAAAAAGTCCAAAAGGCAAAATGAGTCATTATACGAAATTGTTTATTTCAAAAGGGACAAACGTATGAGAGCAATCCCACGAGAAAAAACTCTAGACGGGAATGTTTCCAAGGTGACACACAAGTGATTAACTCACGAAAGCAATGTTTTTGTTGTTATGGAAATGAAAGACTTCGAAAATTCTTAGTACTTTGTAGTAAATCTGAATGATAATGTGAATTTTATTTCACATTCAACAATAGGATTTTATTCTTCCAACAATAATTCCTTTCTACAATTCGCCTTAAACGCTCTCGTCAACAATTGATATTCGTTATAGCACTCCACTGATGACAATGACAATTTACTTGGACTGGTACGAACAACAATGAACTGTTAATCTTAACTAATATTTACAAAGCACTATTTACAAATCAGAACTATCAGTTCTCAGTTCACAGTTCTTCTACCTCAGTCACTCGAGTTCACAGTATCTCGAACCACAGACCTTCAGAGACAGTTCACTGTACTCGAACTCGGGTCCCTCCAACTGCGGTCCACTGCACTCGAACTCAGGCCTTCGGATGCTGACGCAGATGCGGACGCACACTCGAGTCGAACTCCGGCACACAAGTCTGGCTTGTTTCTGGCTTAAACTGAATAACTGAAAACTACCACTGTCGTTCCTTCGCGACCGTAATTTATAACCACAGCGACGTAGCCTCGAAAGTTCGAATTCGCGAGTCTTCCACTTCGACGGATTACTCGGCCTCTCTAGGCAAGCAGAAGATGCGCGCGCAAACTCCCTCTCCACTCTCTCGCCGCGTAGGCCCTTCCCCCTTACTTCTCTACGCCGCGCGCCGTCACCGCGCGATCTGCTTTCTCGCGGGACGCTGGTCGTGAGTTCGAATCTCACGTCGCTGTCACAATAATTTTGAAGAAGAAAGTATGGAGTTCGTTTAAAATGTGGATACTAAATACATCAACAGTAGGCCAGCAAGAGGAAGGAGGAGGGCTGTTCTCCCTGAATGTTTATGAATTAGTGTTAAATGGTCGTCAACGAACAAACAACGCTATGGAGCGATTCCACTCTCATTTTGAAAGATTAGTCATATCTCACCGTGTAAATATATGGCGATTTGTACAACATTAGAACAACAGCAGAATGAAACGGAAGTATTGGTGACAATTATTAGGTGGACATGAAAATATTAAGCAACCACTGAGTAGAAAATACATTCACAATCAACAAGTGTACAATCTTGTAACCAGATACCAGTAATTCAAAGACGAGAATGATATACCTCGCTACTTAAGAGCAATTTCTTACCTCCTAAAATTGCTTTCTGACCCTCAACCTGAAGATGATGATCATCAAGGTGAAATTTAATGCATTTATTCAGTGCCTTGTTATAACTATTCTGAATAAATTAACTGAGCTAATTTAAAAACAGTTACCGTAACACTTTTTTAACCACTATTCATTAGTAATATGTTTTTAGTAAGTCTGGACATTTTACACAACTTGGTTCCAAGTGACATTTTAGGCATTGATCATATTCAATTAAGGATTGGACCTTTTCAGATCTGGCCCATGACCAGTTTGGACATCTTGATTTTGGACTTCATGTAACTGGACATTTTCTGAGTTAATAATAATAATAATAATAATAATAATAATAATAATAATAATAATAATAATCCATGGCGCTACAGCCCACGAGGGGGCAAGACCAACCAGCCGGCTGCTGGCCTCACGCCCACATGGCGAAGCAGAGGTAGACGATCATCCAACCAGAATGGAGGTATCGTGTGGTTAGCACGATGAGTTCCCCAGCCGTTATAGCTGGTTTGCGTAACCGGATTTCGCTACCTATCGCAGCTCTCCAAGTGCATCACGATGCTGGATGGACACCGGTCCCATACACTGACTGAAATTTCATGAGAAAATGCCTTCCCCATGAGGACTCGAACCAGCGCGCATTCCGTAACGCGAGTCCCAGGCAGGATGCCTTAGACCACGACTCCACGGCGAGGGACATTTTCTGAGTTTGTACATTTTACATAAATGACACTTGGGAGGAAATTAAACGCAGAATAAGTATGGGAAATGCCTGTTACTATTCGTTGAGAAGCTTTTATCATCCAGTCTGCTGTCAAAAAATCTGAAAGTTATAATTTATAAAACAGTTATATTACCGGTTGTTCTGTGTGGTTGTGAAACTTGGACTCTTACTTTGAGGGAGGAACAGAGATTAAGGGTGTTTGAGAATAAAGTTCCTAGGAAAATATTTGGGGCTAAGAGGGATGAAGTTACAGGAGAATGGAGAAAATTACACAACACAGAACTTCACGCATTGTATTCTTCATCTGACATAATTAGGAACGTTAAATCCAGACGTTTGAGATGGACAGGGCATGTAGCACGTATGGGCGAATCGAGAAATGCATATAGAATGTTAGTTGTGAGGCCGGAGGGAAAAATACCTTTGGGGAGGCCTAGACGTAGATGGGAGGATGATATTAAAATGGATTTGAGGGAGATGGGATATGATGATAGAGAGTGGATTAATCTTGCACAGGATAGGGACCGATGGCAGGCTTATGTGAGTGCGGCAATGAACCTCTGGATTCCTTAAAAGCCATTTGTAAGTAATTAAGTAAGTAAGTAAGTATATTTTACATAAATGTACGTTACCACATTATGGACATTTTCGTAATATGGACATTTCAGTATTGGAACATGTATCTGCTAAACTAGGGAAGTGATAAAATTGTAGCGATAAACAGCCATGACTAGTTGAAACACGTCCTTTCGTAACGTTTTATTGGTCAAAAGTAGTATTACGTAGTAAAGTGTAAAGGCTGGTTCACAATAAACCGGGAACGAGAACCAGAATGAAAACGAGAAGCAGTGGACGTGAATATGAAAATTTTTTATTCACAATAAATCGAGAACGTAGACGACAATGCATATCGATATGCATGTCAATAACGATATATATTTACGCATTCTGATGTTATTTGTGTATAATTGACCAATGGCGTTCTCTCATGAGTACAAGGCAGCCAACATAAACACAGGTTAACCAACTTCGAAATTTCAACTGAAACATTTCATTAGGTACGGTACCATAAATATGCTCATGCATCTTTATTATCACAACCTATTTTAAGTCTACCATAACGTAAAATAATTAGAGAAGAAACATTTGTAATAGAACAAAAATGAACACAACAGTGGTTATTGAATTGAAGCATGAATATGTAGTGTGTAATACAACTAATACAGTAATAAAATATTATTCACTTAGGATCGGTGTTCAAAGATGCAGCTACTGGAAGCCACGTATTCTCCTTCATTTTCTCATCTTTATACGAGGCGCGCCGCTTATCGTAAACGTGAGGATTTTCCTCAACACTCAATATTAGAATTTCATCAAATAAAACTTGCTCCATGATGCAAAGCACAGAACAAAATAATGCATAGGTTATGTCACGGTCTTCTTGCTACAAAATATACGACGAAAAAATAGCTTTTGTGCGAGATCGTGCGTATTTGCTTGGTTTCCGCACAAAACCAATCCGCGGAAAGTCTAAAATTCCACATTCAGTATTCCCAACCTAACACACATAACAATTTCCCTCTTCTTACCGCTTAAGTGACATATTGATTTTACTGCTTTAGGCTTTTAACATATTATTTTTAGAGACGTTCAATATAGTAATAATTATAAATTGGAAACTTACTACTGCAATTTCACCTAAATTGCACTGTTAATTATTGTTTTTAAATATTTGCAAAAATTAAGTAAACTCTACAACTCCACTAAAGGTACTGCATTCGTGATGCAAGTAACATTAAGGAAGCAGTCAAAAATCAACAAGATTCCAGACTCATAATAGACTGGGGGGAAAAAAGACAGACGTATATCTTGGCCTGCTGGAGTATAGTAAACACAGAAAACATTTTAAAGCAACAACGTTGAAGATAGATATTTTTGTTTTGCAAATTTGCCGTCATTGAACAGAAACCAAGATGGAGATTTCATTGCAACTAATTAGAAATTCCTCTTTTAGGTATGTAATAAACGATCTTCGCACAAAATAATGTACGATACACGAGCGGTATGTTTGTTTTCATGTTCTCGTAAATTAAAAAAGCTCAACTACGTTTCGCTTTATCAAACTTTTCCTCGAACACGAAAACTTCAACATACCGCTCTTGTAACGCATATTACTATTAGATGGCTATAGAATGAATCTAGTGGGCTGTGATCGGAAACGTGAACGCCAAAATTGAAATTTGGCCAGTTCTTCGTTCCCGATCCCGGGCTCCGACAAGCTTTTCGTTAATTGTGAATGCTCACATTTAAATGTACACATTTTAACAATTTTACCGTTTTCGTTTTCGTTCTGATTCTCGTTTCCGGTTTATTGTGAACCAACCTTAATAGTCGGTTCCAAATTCTCCGGAAAATTGTCGTCACTAGTCAAGAAAGACGTGTTACATCGGTTTTTCATATGATATTTCTGGGATTTCGTCCAACGGAAGTGTAGGATCTGCCGGGGTTCGAAGTAGCAGAAGACGGGTGAGCCCCTCCTCCACCTGCAGCCCGCGCCCGTGACGTCTCGTCCGTCAACGGTAGCAGTCGCAGCAGTAGCAGCATTCGTGCCGCGACCGGCGACAGGAGCGGACGTGTTACTCTGCAGCGGCCCGCGAGCCGACGCGATCGCCATGTGTCTCTGAGATACGATCACCATGACGACGCACAGCGTGCATTAATCGTAGTTTCTGTTTCCTTGTGACAATTACCACCACAATGCGACTCTCAACTAGCATTAGGACTTCGCTAATCACCGCCAATATCGTGTATATGGCCTGCCTAATCGGTGAGTACTATTGCAATTTGAAAAACTACAAATATACAGTAAAACTTCTTTTATACGTTATGTTTCTGAAGTTCCGGAAAAATTCCTATATTTCCATGTCAGTTTATTTTGGTTTTACGTCTCTCGTTTACGATCGTAATATGTAGACCACAGAAGTTAACATGAAACGTCATTTATACATTCTAAATCAATTTAGCTCGAAATTTGGTTTGCCATTAAAATGTAAGAACGCGAAAATATAGTGCGTATTCCTTGTTAAGATGCGTTCTACTTCGAAATTCATGGAAATTCGAAGCTGTCCATGCTTACCTCCAACAATCTAATATCCTAAATCAGTGGTGTTCAATCTTATTTGCTAGGGTACCCCCAAATTAACATTTTTTTGCCTTTATACCACCAAAATGCATTGCAATTATAAAATAAATACTACAAGACTATGAGTAATGCACGCAAAATAAATAAATATAATAATAATAATAATAATAATAATAATAATAATAATAACTCAACGTGTTCATGCTTTCAAGATGCACAAACGGTAGAACACCTAATATACTCGTGTGTCAAACTGAATAAACAAAGAGAAATATTGAAGAAGGGAATATATAGAAATCAAGATAGATGGCCAGTGTCACATGAGAAACTATTGTTAAAACACTATAAGGAATTCAGAAACTTTGTTCAGTCAATAGATTTCACATCACTGTAAATATTGTAAATAGAGAAAAAGCTACTCTACTTAAAATTAGTATTAGTATTAGTATTCAAGTTAGATATGTTAAAATAATTATAAGCAATTCACGACCTTTATTAAGTCAATAGACTTCACGGCAGTGTATTATATTTTAAATAGTGAAAATAGTACTCCAGTTAAAATTAATATTAGTGTTAATAATTGTAAGTAATTCATAAACTCCATTCAGTCAGCTGATTTTACATCCTTGTAAATATTGTAAATATTCAAAGCACTACTATCGTTACAAATAGTTTACTATTAGTTTTTGTTTTAAATTCAGACAGAATGTAAAAACAATGTAGCAACAAATGTGTGTAGTATTGCATTACTGCAATGGAGCATACTGAATAAATATGGGACACATTTTTAGAAAAATACTAAAAATAATAATAATAATAATAATAATAATACAATAATAATAATAATAATAATAATAATAATGATAATAATAATAATAATGGCTTTATTTAACCTGGCAGAGTTAAGGCCGTAAGGCCTTCTCTTACACTCAACCAGGATTAAAACTTGCTTAGCCTACATAGTTGAACATACAAATGGATCGGAATTAAGTAATTATATACTGATACAATTTAGGTACATAATGAGATCAAAAGAGGTAGTTACATAAAAATTTACCACATAAAATAAAAATAAGCATAGTGGAATACATATTAATGTCTATAGAATCAAATACAAATCACATAAAAACAGAAGCCGATAATTGAATAAAAAATGTACACAGTAAAAATAAAAATAAACATATTATTTTCATATTAGTAATAGATTACAAGTAAGTAGGATTCAAATAATTAAACCAGAAACCAACAATTGAGTGAAATGTACAAAATAAAAGAAATAGATTAATAATAAAAAAACTACACAGTGGGGTACATATTGGTGTTAAGGCTATTTGTAATGAATTATGTAAAATTTTATTGAAGCTGGATATTGTAAAACAAAATATGTAAACTGCAATAATTATCAATAAGAATGATAAAATAAATATCAACATTTTTATATACGTAGTAAGTGGGATGCATACCCATGACGTAATCCCGCAGGGGTAGATTACGCGTACCACAGATTGAATACCACTGTCTTAAATGATGTTGTTACTGCTTTAAAAACAGTGAAACATTTTGTATGACTCCATGATGTAACTAAACAAATAATAATAATAATAATAATAATAAAAATAATAATAATAATAAAAATAATAAAAATAATAGTAATAATAATAATAATAATTTATTTTAGCTGGTAGACAAATTATGGAATAATTATCACAATCTGTCCCCATGTTTATTTCTTAGAAGCAGTCCAGAATAACTGATTTTTTTTTTTTTTTTTGTAAAATAATCACGTCTTATTAAAAGAATATCAGACGAGAAGAACAAGATAAGTCAATGTAAAATTTTCTAGATTGAAACTTGAAACGCAATATATGCCTATCAGCCAGATTTGGTTCCAAGCAGCTAAGATTTTCTACAAGTAAGGTTAGGTTACTTTGCGACGCTTTATCAACATATTAGGTTATTTAGCGTCTGACTGAGATGAAGGTGATAATGCCGATGAAATCAGTCCGGGGTCCAGCACCGATAGTTACCCAGCATTTGCTAATATTAGGTTGAGGAAACCCCGGAAAAAACCTCAACCAGGTAATTTGCCCCAACCAAGAATCGAACCCGGGCCACCTGGTTTCGCTGCCAGACGCGCTAACTGTTATTCTACAGGTGTGGAATCTACAAATAATCTTACATTTTTTAAGAATATGTGTTATAAATATGAGTACCTTATTATAGACTTCAAAGTTGACAACTGTGAAGTTCTAAATTTCTCTTGTGAATTTTTTTACCAAATTGACTTAGGCCTAACTTGATCTATCCATACAGACTTTAAATGCTGTTTCAGATGTTGTTAAATGTCATTTTTCATATCCCTAAAAATTGTATAAATGATATTTTATTGCAGACGGAACATATTGTTACACAAACAAAGTATTCCTGTTTTTCAGATAATATAGGTCAGCGATATCAAAACTTTTCAATATCACGAACACCTTGCAGCTCAGGATTGATTTTCGCGGACCTCCTAAAATATTTTACATAACTTATTCCCCATGAGATGTTATACACTTTAAATATTTCGATATAGTAGTAACAAAACGTTCTTATTAAATTGATAGCGATAATTTACTAATTCATAGCTTTAGTTTTGAATATAATCTAAAGACGAAACGGTGCACATTTATTTTACATTATACTATTGTCTTTTATATAGAAATGAAACAAAGTTTTTGGTCTTACTATAAATACCAACATACAGCAAAACTTCTTTTATACGTTTCACGCTTATAGACCACGTTCCCCCAGAAGTTCCGGCAAAATTCCTATATTTCCATTTCCAGGTTTATCGTCTGACGTCTTTTGCATTTATACGAGCATATTTTAAATTTCAGAAGATACAAAACGTCATTTATACTTTCTAAATCAATTTCACTTGAAATTAGGTTTGCCATGAAAATATCAGAACGCGGAAATACACTACGTGTGGATTGTTGAGATGCGGCCCACAATCTTGTGTCCTACATGACGCTGTTACTGCTTTAGAAACAGTGAAAAATGTTATAATTACTATTATTACTGTTATTATTATTATTATTATTATTATTATTTTATTATTATTATTATTATTATTATTATTATTATTATTATTTCTGCTGTTATTTACTATTATTATTACTATTATTACTATTATTACTATTATCATTACTATTTTAACTATTATTATTATTATTATTATTATTATTATTATTATTATTATTATTATTATTATTGTTTTCCTCAAGAAGGGAAAGCAGAGTCGTATGGTATTTGAAACGTTTGCTTAACACATTAGCATTGCAGATTCATAGCGGATTTTCTCTAGCAAGTTTTGGCCGTCATGGAGATCCTCTACAACCTGAATATCACTAATTCTTTGCCTTTCCGATTTCATTTTATCATAAATTGAACAAGTTTTTGCAAACTTCTCAATTAATTCTGATATCAAAGCGTAGAACAAGGGACGTCTTTCAGATACATCTTTGTCCATTATCTCCTTCATCCCGCTTCTTCATAGCTACATTTCGTAGCCGCTCAGTTCATCTTGATTGGTTAATTTCTTTGGCAATTATATTAAGTTACTTCATAATAATCCCGTATACTCAATAATTTATTATAATGATTTAAGTATAACATAAATGTAAATAATTGGTATGTAAGAAATCTTGTCTTTCATACTGTTATTACATCGTCTTAATATAATTTTATCTTATTCGTACATTGGCGATTAAGAAGGTCTGCATCTTAAGAAGATTAGATTAATTGGCAATAAAATTATAACAATGATTCACATTGAGCCAGTGAAAATTACTGCCACGCCAAACTCGAGAAAAATCAAATAGGCCTACGATTTTCTTGATGACTAAACATTATAGTAAACTAATATAAACACAATTTTATATTAAATATATGAAAAAATGTAGTATAATTTAAAAAATATATATCATGGAGAAAGCCAGTATATATGGGACCGGTGACCAACCAGAATCGTAATGAATTTGGGGAGCTACGCTAGGTAGCGAAATATAGTTTCGAAAACAAATTATAACGGGTGAGGGGATCATCATACTGACCACACTATACTCCGTTCTGGTTGGATGATCGTCCACCGGGTGTATACTAGAGATGAACAATGATCGAGAAAAGAAGACTAACACCGCCCGCAAAGCCGAAAACCCGCACGACAATGTTCTATACGACGCGTCGTTGACGTAAAGACTGCTTGTGAGTGTTTCGAGACGTCGAGATTGGTCACTCCTGAAGTCCCGAACGTCAAGCAGCCTTGAATCGCCACAGTTGTTTATACCTGACTGAACTTTTATCTGCTTTGGAAACTGTTATATATGTAAACAATCAAGTAGGCTACTTGAAACATCATCTCTACCTTTCAGTGTATAACAATCCGTTCCCCAGTTTTTATTTAATTACTAGACTTTATTAAAAGGCTAGAAAATTTCTTTTCCTATGTTTGATATCAAGTGTGCAATTTCAAGTAAAAGGATATTAACGTTATGTTTTATGTTTCTTAGAAATGTAAATTTATTTGAGAACTGTTTTTTTTTTTATTTATATAACCACAGGTTATATCGTATAATAAAACCAGAATGTTTTGATAACTAAAATACTGTTCTGTTTTGTCTTTGTGTCTCATTTAAACATTTACGATGCTATTTATTTCAATGATGTATGTTATTCAAAGTTACGAAATCTTTCCAAGCCGACCAAATGCTATTTCGAGAATGATGAGCGAAACTCGAAAGAATGACAAAAAGACAAATGCAACGAACATAGGAGCGAGAGCGGCAGCTAGTTTTGTTCATTTCTAGTAAAACATGTGCGCCATGGTTGGTATTTTAATACTCAAACATTCCAGGAGCGTCACGCGATTAGAGCCATTACTGTAGGTAGAATATCTAACTGCGCCACGGCATCTAAATTTGTTTCAATTGAACCTGAGTTTGGTAAATTTCTGGCTACATTTTTGAAGTTCCACTCAACAACATTAAGACACTGATGACTGCTTCACAGATTACTTGAATGGAGCAAACTTGGAGGAGAAAGATTAGATTTATTTTGAGGTGACACATTCGAGAACTAGTTGCCTAATTCCGTGATATCTCTAATCCCGTGATGCATTTTTAAAATTGAATGTCAATCAAAGCTTTGACGTTCGACCATAGCGCCAGACATCTTTCTCGAAAGAGTACATCTTTCGCCTACTTTTGAGACATCGGTGAACTTCCTAGCAACATACCCAATCCTGGGAAATTTAGTTTAAAAAACGTATCACGGAATTAGGCAACTTTACCCTATAGCCTATTTGTCCAGACGCTAAGTCTCCCCCTCCCGCAGTGTGCGCAAATGTACACTTTACAGAGGTGAAAGAAATCACGAATACTTTAAAATCGTTCCGTTCAAAGTTCAATTTTCGCTCTTATCATAATTACCTTAACGTATTTATCTTCACTGACATCCTATTCGAATTCCAAACCGTAACATACCGGTATGAAAAAATCCAAAGCAGTCAGCATGTATAGTCCGGGTCAGCTTACTTCATACCCTAAGGGTGAAACCTAACCATTTTCCCCATTACTACATATCCTAATGGATTGTGGTTATTTTCTAGTTTGCAGGCTGAATTTTCTTTTGCCAACCTCGTTTCGAATTTCGATACTGACAAATACTACAAATGGTAGTGATTTTGTAACTGTTATGTTGGCAACTGACACAGACGTTGTCGGTACTGGAGTGCCATGCAATTAAAATTGTACTAGATTTCTGAGCTGGTTACTGGAGGCTAGTGAAATTTGAACATGCTAATAATTAATTAATATCAGTATTAATATTAGGCCCTAATACATAATAATAGTTATTTTATGTATTGCGTTGTGGTTATAATTCGGGACTATAGTCAGGTAAATGTAAATAAATATAATATACTTGGATGCGAAATGCAGGTTGGTAATCGATAGAAATATTAATTCACATTTTAATGAATTTCTTTCGTGTTTAGATTTTATTACAATAATGTCAGAGAGAGGAAAAAGCATGGGAGCGACTCCAACAAGAAAGCGTAAAGCGTGCCTGCAAGAGTGGGGATAACTTCCCCTACTGGCGTTCTGTACTTTCAGATATAACCGAAAAAAAAAATAGTATTGAAGAAGGAATTATGTCATGGTAACAGCAATTATAACTAGAAAAGCAAAATTATTAGAACTAAGTATTGTTACTACATTTCATGGTGATATTCGGTTTTCGGAGTTAGTACTAATAATAATTTCATGTGGTCAAACAAAATAGCCTACATTTTAGGTTAGGTCTCGTGAATCAACTGTTTAATCAAACTAATGAATTTCATAATGCCAGAAAATATACCTAACATGTTTGTCCCTTTCTCGTATAATTTATCTACGAAAATATGTTACAAATTATTGAACTATTTAGAATATCCTTCCAACATAATGGTAAAGTACGGTAAGTAAATAAGTCATTCAGTACGTAGGATCGTGATTTTACTTCATATGGTGATATCTGGTAACAGTTGGCAACACTGACAAGACGGCAATATTTGCTGTTTAGGAACTGTTCTTACGTGACCCTCACTATAGAGGTGAGAACAATTCGTAAAGCCTGTAACAAATACAAGCGAATTACGATTCTCAAAGTACAATGAAAACTGAATAACACGAGCAGATTTTTATTAAAAAATCTTACGAAAACAGATGAGTAAGACTAAATTACATATCAAAATGGACAAAAAGTATTCGCTAAAACATGTTAACATATACAGATAAAATGAGTTGATCAATCATATTTAACCACACTTATATAATTTTGGGTGGGAATTGTAGCGCACCTAGCATTATCTAGGACTGTAAGTCATGACGCATCTAGCACTATGTCGGAGACGAGTTGAGCTGACCGTGGCGCATCTCGATGTCTCCCGTCCACCTCTGCTGATGCATGTGGACGTGAGTCTAGCAACCTTGGCCCTCCAAAGCGGTTTGCGCCACGGATTAATTAGTTGTATTTATGTCAACAAATGTTACACATAAGGAATTATTCACGAATACGATGGCATACTTTCTCATACAAAGAGTTTCGCAAGGATTCCATTCTCTTTATCTTCTTTCCAATATTACTGCTTATAGATTAAATTGATTAAATTATCGAGTGTTATTCAAAAGATATGGATGGATGGGAATGAATGAGGGAATAATGAATGAATAATGAACGAAAGTATGAATGAATAAATTAATGAATCCATGAATGAATGAATGCATGAAAAAAATTAATAAATGCATGAATGAATAGATGCATGCGTGGGTGGGTGGGTGGGTGGGTGGGTGGATGGATGGATAGGCGAACGGATGGACGGAAGAAGAAATGAATGAATTATCCTTCTATGTTCCATTAAGGGTTAAGACCTCTTGAGAAGGTGAGAACTCGTATCAGGAGAGTCTCACACGTGAGTTATGAAATTACTTGGAATGGAATTTCGGGAGAGGGGCACTACGACCTAGCACGGCGATCTTTAAGGATCTATTGCTCTAACCCTCAAGGTAGATGCCAGCAGACGACTTCACTCGTCTCTAGGCCAGCAGCCTGAGTGTGTTCGGGGAATGCCATGGAATTATGACCAAGTGAAGAAATGTTAGCGGAATGATGTAGATCCTTAATATAGGGCAACGGGACAACCCCGACAAAAACCCTAAATGTACACTGTCCGCCACAAGTGTTACTATGGATTTTTTATTAAAAATTCTAGGATTAGTCGGGACTCGAACCCGGGTCGCCTGCGTGACAGTTGAAGATCTGACCACTCAGCCATCGCATAGGACTATGAAATAATTTAATACAGTAATAGGATGAACTTCCTTTTCCTGAACAGTACATGAAAGACATTCTTCATACTAATTTACAGAAGCAAGACATTTCTGGGAATACGAAATTGCTTAGCTTAGCAATTATTTTGAACTATGTCTTACATAAGAAACTTTTTCTCAAAAGCTGTTTCTTAACAGAGCTCTTTTTTAACAGCTTATGTACACATAACTTGGTTTTATGCTGAAATAGTAATTTTTCTTTAATTCATTTCCTTAATAGAAATAATTTGATCCGAACAAATGTAACTTTTCGTTCTGAAAAGGTATTTCACAATGTTACATTTGTTCGGATCAAATTCTTGCACATTGTAGGAAAAAAACTAAAATTCTCTCAGCCATTTATTATCATAATACAGTAAAATCCCTCGTATCCGGCACCCACATAACCGACAATACCAAAATAACGGCACTTTTGACTAGGCCAAAAAGAAATAGTCATTCATGCGAAAGGGAAGAGTCGGACGTAGATGTAATGGTTTTCGTGGATCGCACATGCCGCATATTGTTTTACTCTTTACACTGTTCACGCGTAAAAACAAAGACAAAAAATCGTTATGTCCCTGGAGTAGATCGGGTAGCATTGGTAAGCTGTCACTTGGCCCTTGCAAACAATGCGTAGAGACGATATCTTTAAATTTATCACTTGAACTCTCCCGTTTCGAAGGTGTGTTGGATGAGTCTAAATAGGAAGCGTGAAATTCTCTGTTCCTATATCGCATAGAAGTTTCATTCGATTGATAGCTAGTATGTATAAACAAGCAGACATTAGAGATATGTTAAAGAGGTTCAAATCATCGAGCGCTACTTCATCGTCTTCATAGATGCGACGTTGACTACACTGCTCTTCACGTCTCATGGCCGCCATTTAAAATTGTCATAAGGTTACGAAAACTTTTAGTATTTTTTACGCTATTATGTATTAATGTATTACAACTATGAACTGATAAATATACATTACCGTATTCAGTACTAAAAGTAAGCATTGTACATATTTCAAAACTTTATTTTTAAATATCTATACGATAATTATTAAATTTCAACATGAAAAAAAATATTTGTGCAATAGAGTATGTATTGACATAAATGTATTTTCCAATTATCCGGCAAAATCAGTTATCCGGCACTGGCTTTGTCCCACGGATGCCGGATAAGAGGAATTCTACTGTACATTGTTCACTTAAACTGACTGAGCGTATTCCCAATACAAGATTTGAAATGTTTCACATTAAACCATTTTTATCTCGAAAAGGAAGCAAAAACGAGCAGAACTGTATTCAACTATTTGGTTTCAAATATCTCGAAGAATAACTCTCTCAAATTACACACACTATTTACGATTCACTCTGTAAATATGCTACAGTGCTTCACTTGTATAACAAATGCTCTCAAAGAACGGACGTATCGAATAAAGGTGCGCTTCGACAAGATATCTAGGCGAACTTAGAATATTTCGCAACGAAAAATAGAAACAACTTTATATGTCGTAATAAATAACTAATCATTACCTCAGCAAATGGTTTTACTGTCAATTTAATTGTCTCTATCGGATGGAAGGGAACAGAATACCATAGAAGATCTTAGATGGGAAAATTAAAAGACCAATTTGGATAGATGCAAATCGATTCTCAGGACTATCTCGGAACAACTGCCTGGAATTAACAGGGACAGTTGGAGCTTGATAATACTTTGGGCTCTGATTGTTAATTGTCTCGTTTGTCGGTTATTTAAGTACAAAAATTTAAAAATTAACATAGCTATAATAGTCTGCTTGTATGTATTTTTTTTTTAAATAAAGACCCATTAAATTTACTGACAGTTTATCTATAGGTCGTCCATAGAGTTTTGACATGGATCATAGAATGCTCGATTCTCACATTTGGATAAACTTAGATGCTAAACAATCAAGCTGCAGGAACAAGATATCCATCCGACAAGGACGCAGAGCAAATAGACCAGATATATCTATTAGTCTCGGGAATAGGCACGAGTTTGAAGCTGCCCTGGCATCTAGGTCACTTTGGTGTACTACCCGGAATGGAATTGTACGCAAAGTTCCCTCCGCGCTAAAGATTCCCCTGCGCTACAGCCTACAGAATACCTTTCAGTGTATAGTGAGAATCACGTAAAAGTAGTTCCTAAAAGGCTAATTTGGCCATCTCTTCAGTGTTGCCAACTAATATTAGATATCACCAAAAGAGGGTAACATGCCATGTACTAAAATAATAACACTTACTTACTTACTTACTGAGTTTTAAGGAACCCGAAGGTCCATTGCCGCCCTCACATAAGCCCGCCATCGGTCCCTATCCTGTGCAATATTAATCCAGTCTCTATCATCATGTCCCATCTCCCTCAAATCCATTTTAATATTGTCCTCCCATCTACGTCTTGGCCTCCCTAAAGGTCTTTTTCCCTCCGGCCTCCCAACTAACACTCTATATGCATTTCAGGATTCGCCCATACGTGCTACATGCCCTGCCCATCTTAAACGTATAGATTTAACGTTCCTAGTTATGTCAGGTGAAGAATACAATGCGTGAAGTTCTGAGTTGTGTAACTTTCTCCATTCTCCTGTAACTTCATCCCTCTTAGCCCCGAATATTTTCCTAAGAACCTTATTCTCAAACACCCTTAATCTCTGTTCCTCTCTCAAAGTAAGCTAATAATAATAATAATAATAATAATAATAATAATAATAATAATAATATAGTATTAACAATAACGATGTACTGCTTATTTACCACATATCATCTTTATATTGGGGAGGTGTTTTCTAAAAGGTTTAATAATTTGTGAAAGAGTATATTTTTCTTCTGGACTTCTCGCACATTGAGTTCGTAGTTAGTAGATTAGTGTATGATCTAATATTAAAATGTATTTTGTCTAACAACATGAAATTCATTGCTTTGATTAAACAGTTTGCGATTCACGAGGCCTAACCTAAAAATGTATTTTTTTTTTTGATCACTTGAAATGATTATTACGAATTTTGAAAACGAATGCCACTTTGAAAGGTATGCTTTAGAATATTTACTCCATTATTGTAATAAAAGTCTAAACACGAAAGAAATTCATTAAAGTGTGAAATGGTATTTCTATAGATTACCCAAGGACATGTATTACACGAAATATGCTAATTTATTTACACTTAGCCTACCTGACAATAATCTTGAAATTGTAGCTACAACACAGAGCAACATGTACAATAATTATTATGTATTAATATTAATACTGATATTAATTAATTAGGTATGTTCAAATATAACTAGCTTCCAGTAATCGGCTCAGAAATCTAGAAAATTTGAATTTCCAGAATTTAAACTACCGACAACTTATGTCACTGCTGCCGACATAACAGTTATAGTATTTCTAGTGTTTGTAGTATTTCTCAGTACCCAAATTTGAAACAAAGTTGTCAAAAGAAAATTCAACCTGCAAACTATAAAATCACCATAATCCACTAGCTTATGTAGTAATGGAGGAAAAATGGTTAGGTTTCATCCTTGGAGTATTAAGTAAGCTGATCCGGACTATAGGTATCACCATGGTCCCTCAACCCTAGGATCCACAAGCACTATAAGCCCCAGAAGAGACCTCACGGTACATTGCACTACCACCAGTAACTAATGACCACATACTACGGCATCCAAATTCAATGGCGGCCCACAGCAGACTCCATCGGAGCAAGATCGAATTATGAGAAAGAAACGGAGATTATGGTGTAAGAGGGGAAGTGTAATTATGATGGCGAAATGAATCCGAGGTCCAAGACCGAAAGTTACCCAACAATTCTGCTTCAACTGGTTGAGGGAAAACCTCAGAAAATTTTTAATTAGGTGACATGTTCCAACCAGGTTTTGAATCCGGGTCAGCCCAGTTTACGGTCAGATATGCTAACAGTTATTTCAGAGCGGTGAAAGAACAGAAGAAGTCACTCTGTAGAAAATCTGTATAACATATAAAGCTCATTCAAGCATTGTTTTAACCTGTCTATAAAACCTTCTCGTATTACTACAAGTGTCCCCCCTCTCATATGACCATGGGCAGTAAATCAATACAGCGACTTAATGTTTCCATAAGCCCGTGGTAATAAAATTTATTACCAAGCGGCGGGGAGGCAATAAAACTTAATACCAAAAGTACTATAAATTATTTTTTGTGTTAGTTTAAATGTGTATGAGAAAGCTACAAAATATAAAAGAAAAGCCCTAAGATAATAGCCTAAATCAAGTACGTCAGACGTAAAATCAATACTTACTAAATTCATCATCAGAAGAAAAATGTCAGAAGTAAACGAAATAGAGAGAAGAGTACGTCAAAGATGCGTATATCATTTACTCTGTTTAACATCTACTTAGAAGATTTAGTGAAGAACACTTTTCAGAACATGGGAAGTGTGAAAGTAGGAGGAAGAAGAATGAAGTGCATAAGATTTGCTGATGATATGGCGTTGTTAGCAGAAGAGGAGATGATACTAAGGGATATGCTACTGAAGCTAAATGACAGCTGTGAGCAGTATGGAATGAAGATAAATGCTAACAAGACGAAGACCATGGTCATAGGAAAAAAAAAGTAGCTAAAGAAGGTAAACTTGCGAATTCTAAATGAGACAGTAGAGCAAGAGAACACCTTCAAATGTTTGGAGTGTACTATAAGCAGTAACATGAGCTGCTGCGAAGAAGTCTAAAGGAGAATAGCAATGACCAAGGAAGCTTTTAATAGAAAAAGAAGCATCTTCTGGGGAACTCTGGAAAAAGAACTAAGGAAGAGACTAGCGAAGTGCTTTGTGTGAAGTGTAGCATTGTATGGGGCAGAAACATGGACATTACGACGAAGTGAATAAAAACGACTAAAAGCATTTAAAATGTGGATATGGAGAAGGATGGAGCGTGTCAAATGGACAGACAGAATAAGAAACGAAGCTGTGTTGGAAAGAGTGGATGAAGAAAGAATGATGCTGAAATTGATCAAGAAGAGAAAAGGAATTGGTTGGTCACTGGTTGAGAAGAAACTGCTGGGTGCACTGGAAGGAATGGTGAATGGGAGAAGAGTTCGTGGCAGAAGAATATATCAGATGATATACGACATTAAGATATATGGGTCATATGCGGACACTAAGAGGAAGCCAGAAAATATGAAAGACTGGAGAATGCTGGGTTTGCAGTGAAAGAACTGTCCTTAGGCAGAACACTAAAATGAAATTAAATCAAGTTATAAACATTTTGACTTGTTACGATTGTTGGGCTAATTAAATTAATATAATTTCTAGCTTTTTGTCAGAAGGGAAAAAGTAAGCGCCAAAACATGGATTTTTAGGTTATTATGGTTGATTCACATGTACATATAATATGGTATGCTTGTTTAGAAGTTGATACTTTGGAATTGATAGCATGTAGTTTTACCTGTACCTTTCGATATTCAAATGAAGAAAGTGATAAAGCTGTAAGGAAAGCGGAACATTTATCTCGCCATATCTCAAAATTGAATTATTGGACTTACTTTTTTCTGGATTCTTAGGTAATAGCTATCCCATTAGAAATCTCGAAAGGTTTTTAAAGTGGCGAGATCTTAGGACTCGCACTCGCGAAAGATTAAAGAATTTTCGCAACCTTGTCGTTCGCTAAACGGTTAACGCTATATTGGCATCGAAATTGTATTTTTATAACAGACGCTTTGATGGATTGTTTATAGTTTATGACAAAGCAATATTCACTTACATTCATAGTCCTGAATTTCTTTTCTTTTTTCTTCATATCTCCGCTGTTAATTTTCAGTTGTCTAAGACATACTTCTACTTCTCCTCCTAAATTGTTTATTTACGATTAAATTATTTTCAATTTTTAATGAATTTCTATTCTTTCTATTTATTGTTTTTCCATTTTTATTTTCATCTTCTTATCCGATTTCACATGTTCTTCTAATCGTTCTTTTTCCTCATATGTGCTATTTCTTCTCCATTTTCTTCTTTTCTAGCAAAGTTATACAAAACGAAAAACTTCATCCAAATATAAATAAGAAAAGGATTTTCTAATTAGACTGCAAATATTATAAATAAATCTGTTTAATTTTCTTTTTAATTTGTTAAATCTGTTCTTAAACACACGTGGAGTACGAAAGAGAGAGAAGGAATGCTTCAAGTCTCCAGTGATAAGAGGTCAGTTGGTCACAATTTATTTCGGAACTTGTGAAAAGGCTTATAAATAATTGACAAGATATGATAAGGAACAATCGGGATACTTCATCACTCCAGAGGTCGCCACGGGGCAGCTCTGACTCTTGAATGAATTACATTAATTATGTCTAGAGGATAAACAACAGGAAGTAAGAGAAAAAATGGTATCCATCATGTGTCATCAAATTGTAACGTGAATTCAAATGGAACTTACTTTGTATAGGCCTGTTGAATTTTAGCCTGAATTTATAAGTATTTAAAACTGTTTTAAAGCGAATTACATTAAAAAAGGTGGCACTTTCATAACATAGTACCAAAATGATGATCTACGAAAAACGTTTGCAACTCGTGGCCCGCGGCTCGCGTGCGGTCTCTGACTCATATGTGCGGCCCCAGCTGGGGAAACGTGGAATGCAGCCCGAATTCAAAGTATTCGTAAATTAAACGTGAAAATGAGGCGCAGCGTAGCGATTTTGAGGTCGGGATCCGACGGAATGAGCGCCGTCTTGAATCATTAATGCCCGGTTTCTGGTACACCTCAATTAACTCTCAATTACTTAACTGTTCTTATAAATTTAACTGCACTGATAACTTTCATGAGTTTCCGGAAAGTTAAATGTAGAGTTATCAGCGCTTGAACTAACATTTGAGGTAACTTCAGATTAAATATCTATTGTCGTCCATAGATGTCTCCACTAGTATTTTGTTACTGATTTTTTAGTTATTTACAGTTACTTTTGTTTGCAGAAGTTTTCAATAGTAATATGGCTGACAGGTACACAGTGAGCTCTATACTACTAGTAGGTGCAAGGTTTTTAAATTGAAGAATCGTGTGATAAACGATGGTGTACATGTACACTTCCATCTCTTTCGTAACATGATTAAAAAAGCAATAATTGATGGTGTTTGGCGTGATTATCGAGGTAGGCCTAAATAATGCTAGTGGAGAGAGTGCTAGATGTAACGAACTGCAACCATATTCAGCTGTGGTGGCTATGACAGCCATAGGATTGATAAACGTGTTAAAATATTTTGCATTCGCCCATATGAATGCTTTCATGAATTCAGAGCCAGAAATGTCATTGGCATTGGTAGAACACACAAAAATAAAAATATTCCTTGACTGACGACATACAATCTGAAGTTGATGACGAAAATTAAGCTTGAGATGTTCGAAATTGTCTTTATAAACCAAAAACGTTGCAAATAGAGTCCACACCTGTCTGCGCGCCTGGCTGCGAAACCACGTGGCCCGGATTCGATTCCCGGTTGGGGCAAGTTACCTGGTTGAGGTTTTTCCGGGGTTTTCCCTCAACCCATTATGAGCAAATGCTGGATAACTTTCGGTGCTGGACCCCGGACTCATTTTACCGCCATTATCGCCTTCATCTCATTCAGACGCTAAATAACCCAAGCTGTTGATAAAGCGTCGTAAAATAACCTACTACAATTATAAATAGATATTATTATCCTAGTATGTCATAGAAAGTAAACCATTTACCGTAAGTTACGTAAATAGAACGCCAAATTTGTAAAACTATACGGATAATGTAGTAAATTAATTTATTGCAATCTATATTATTATTTAATACCAGTTATTATAGTTTACAAAACAGTAATGCAGTTGCGCCGAATATCAGTATTTGTTCGAATCAGTACTAACAGCCAGATAACTACAGGCCGAGGTATAGTTACCAGTTGACGCACAGATGACTGTAAAGATAACGATAACTGTTGTTTCGGAAACTCATTTTAAACATATAAGCATGTTAAGTCATAGATAACTCTGTATGTACAGGTAACTGTCTTTCCAGAAACCGAGCATTGGCAAAGTGATTACTTACGCCTATCATATTATTATGATGTACCGAAGTACATATTATAATTCCGTGAAGGAATTCAGCGTTACCATATGATGAAGGGTGGATAGAACAGTCCCTTAGCCTCTGTACATAGTACGTTTGACATTGTGCCACTGTCATATATTCTGTGACTCAGTAAATGAGGGTAGGCCACCAAAGGAAAAACTGAGAGATAGATCTTAAACTGAGGGAATTCGATCGGACATCGGAACTGGAACACGGTTTGGCTTAGTGGAGTTAATGAGGTTTAAAAAGGGCGCGTCGGCTACTATGGCTATTTGCGCCCTTATATAAATCCTTCACAAAACGGAAACACAATACAATAATCAGAATGCTTAAAAGAACTAAAAAGCGTTGTCACGGTTAAAACGAGGTACACAAATGCAGTTTCAACAAGGTGATGCATAAAAATCATAAAAGTGAGCAGTTCTCAGACCATAGCTAGTACTTCAAAAAAGACAATAAAATAATAAAACAAATTCCACCAGAAATAAATTATCTGGCGCATTTCTAAGATACTCGGATGTAAAATGTCCGAATGTAAATTTTCTTAAAAACATATACTAAACAACAAATGAGCCGTTGAGAGCAGAAGTGGTTTAAAACAAAAATGGGTAATGAGGGTTAAAATAAACATTCTGTAAAATACAGCGCAAATATTCATATTATGGATTTATTAATTTGTCCTACAGAATAACATTTGTAATATTGACAATTAATATTAGAGGAGAAAAATTCGCTCCGGCGCCGGGAATCGAACCCAGTTCCTTGGTTCTACGTACCAAGCGCTCTGACCATTGAGCTACGCCGAATTCAATCCAAAGCACCGGATCGAATTCCTCTCCTTCAATGTTTTCCTTTGTGGCCTTACTCCAAGTTAGGCATATATGTTAACGTTTATGTCCAATGTCAACTGCCATTATACTAGGGGCGCACTCAGCTGAGTGACTTCTTTGGCCGCGATTCCGCAGTTATATGCACTGCTAGCTGTGAGAATATTATGGATTTATTAATTTGTCCTACAGATAATATCTCTAATATTGACAATTAATATTAGAGGAGAAAAATTCGCTCCGGCGCCGGGGATCGTACCCGGGTCCTTGGTTCTACTGTACGTACCAAGCGCTCTGACCACTGAGCTACGCCGAATTCAATCCACAGCACCGGGTCGAATTCCTCTCTTTCAATATTCTCATAGCCATCAGTGCATATAATAGCGGAATCCCTGCCAAACAAGTCACTCAGCTGAGTGCGCTCCTAATATAATGGCAGTTGACATTGGACATAAACGTCAACATATATGCCTAACTTGGAATAAGCCCACAAAGGGAAACATTGAAGGAGACGAATTCGATCCGGTGGATAGCACGAAGGACATATTAATTTGCTACTTTGTGCTGTATTTTGCAGAATTTTTACTTTAAACCGCATTATCCAATTTTGACTTACATCACTTCTGCTCTGAAAGGCTCAAATATAACCTCTGGATGTAAAGGGTCCGGAGGATAGGCTTAGTGGATAAAGTGTCAGCACGTAGAGCTGAAAACCCGGGTTCGAGTCCTGGTGCCGGAGAGAATTTTTCTCTGTTCTATCCATCCTTCATCATATGATAGTACTGTAGACTTGGTCAACCAGTGTTGAACTACTACAACTACAGTATATCTGATCTCTTTCATAAGTAGCAGGGGGTATATTTGAAATACGCTTAATTTTAACTTTGTAATTGAAGTTTTGTTTTTAATTGGATTCTAATTAAAATTTTAATAGGTAGTCGAAACTGACTGACGTAATGCACGTAGGTGTTGTGACGAAGGGAGATTGACTAAATAATAATAATCATCAAAAATCTAGTTCCACTTGCTGCACCGTAAACAAATAACAATAACAGATACTAGACAGATATTGAATTCAATCCAATCGAAGTGATGTGGTGCTGTGTTTGACAGTTCTGGAGCACACTGATCGTGACCTCAATTCAGTGGTTTTCAGATTCCCTGCAACTTCACAAATAACAGCTGTAAAAATAAATTAATATCGGCGAACATTTTCATGCCGCGAAAAAAAAATGTTAACCATACGACAAATAATATGCTTCTGAACACAACACGGATCAGTGTAGGAGAGGTCATTTCCATCTGTTTGTTTAAACTCTGGAAAGCTTTTAATGTTCTCGCCAGTGGTGATGCATGTGGTTACCCATCAAGCAGACGTAATTTCGATTCCCAGCAGGAAGCAGAGATTCATCTTTCTTTTCTCGGAAATGGAAACGTATTCCTTATTTTTCCTGTCCTTCCATTAGCGTAAAATATGGAGAATGAAGTTAAATTGAAAAATAATCATAATATAGATATTTAAACATATTTTTTTTTAAATGGTCGCCGTTCATTTCGATACAGGCTTCAGTTCTTTTGTGCATTTTACCGCATAAACTATTGTACCTAATTCCAATTAGGCCTACCAGTTTCGTCCTCCGTACTAGTAACTCTGTAATAATTCTGTACCTACTCTATAAAAGAGTACCTTAGTACTGCAAATTTAATCTTCACTTCTGCTCAATCCGAAAAGATAAAATTACTCTTACATGTTATCTACTCTCCGTCCAAGTGGTTTTGTCACAGGGTCTTAGAAAGGGGCGAAATCACATGACAGTTAATTACTTAACGAGACCCTTTTATTTAAGTTATTTTAAACAGTTGTATAATATTACTGACACGACCAATTTCTAACAGAAATTAATGTTTTTAGAAAAGAGCTAAGACAGCCCAGCCACTAGCCTTTACAGAGGGCGAGCAGAAGCGGGTAGCAGAAACTAGGATGCGATATAGCTAAACGGACAACAGTACCTGTGCGAAAATATGATACAATATTGAAAGCTCTGAAAAACGCGAACATATTTCTGGAACGTACTATACTCACTAACTCAGTAGTGTTTACTATGACCGTAAGGAGACTTTGACTGTATACGCTGCCTTGTGTGTGTGTGTGTGTGTGTGTGTGTGTGTGTGTGTGTGTGTGTGTGTGTGGAGGAAGGTTGGAAGTTTACTAGTAGAGGGGGGTGGGAGTGAAGTTCATTCAAAATCTCAGGTAAAATAAAATTGAAATACAAATAAAATGATGTCTCTGTATAACCATAGGTAATATCATACAATAGAACCAGAACATTTTGATAACTAAGATACTGTTCTGTTTTGTCTTTTTGTCTCATTTAAATATTTATAATGATATTATAAATTTATTAATTTGTCAGACAGAATAATATCTGTAATATTGATAATTAATATTTGAGGAGAAAAATTCTCTCTGGCGCACAGTGGTCTAGAATGCAAATTTAGCGGAACATACTAATAACTTTTCAGCTACCTAACAGATTTTTATGAAATTTTACACAATAGTTACAGGTAGCATATATGTTTTGTATACAAGCTCTCGTTATGTTGGTATAAGGGGAACCACCCCTTATAGTGGGGGCGCAATTAGACAAAATTAGTAACTTTTCTCCTATTTAACAGATTTTTATGAAATTTTACAAAGTAGTTACAGGTAGCATGTATGTTTTGTATACAAGCTCTCGTTACGTTGGTATAAGGGGAACTACCCCATAGGGGGCGCAATTAAACAAAATTAGTAACTTTTCTCCTATTTGATAGATTTGTATGAAATTTTACAAAACAGTTACAAGGAACATATATGTTTTGTATACAAGCTCTGATTACGTTCGTATAAGGAGAACTACCCCTTTTAGGGGGCACAATTAGACAAAATTAGTAACTTTTCTCCTATTTAACAGATTTTTATGAAATTTTACAAAATAGTTACAGGTAGCATGTATGTTTTGTATACAAACTCTCATTACGCTGGTCTTAGTGTAACTACCCCTTATAGGGGGGCACGATTAGACAAAATTAGTAACTTTTGTCCTATCTAACAGATTTTTATGAAATTTTATACAGTAGTTACACTTAGTACATTTGTTTTGTGTACAAGCTCTGTTTACGTTGGTATGAGCAGAAGTGCCCCTTACAGGAGGATGCATTTAGACAAAATCTTATGGGGGGGGGGAATGTAACATTTTAGGTACTATTGCACCTTTTGGACACTCGGGAAGCTTATTTGGTACATAATTAACAAGCTGTCATCTTGAATTCCCTGAATTATACTGCGGAAGCAGATTCGGTTCACAGATATTGAAATAATTGCAACCGAGAAAAAATGCACTACTGCACCTCGAAAGAATAGTGCTCATAAATTATTACTTCCGCAAATCTGCACATCTTAAGACTAGATTTAAAATAGAGGTAAATAGTGGAGGAAGTGAAAAAAAATCATTTTTGGACAAACCAAAGGGTTTTTTTTTTCTCTACCTTAGCAAAGTCTGCACTCAATGGTTATATTTACATTTTGTCCCGTGTCCATTCATGCTAATTTGACATGCTATAATAACATTAAATGTAACACAAACAAACAGTGTTACATACCTAAAGAACTACTTGATATGTTGGTACTAAATATGAATGGAATCGACACTTACAACAGAGTTACAGCACAAGGAAAACGGCAGACTCGCGGCGCTTGCTGAGTAAGAATGCTGGGTGGCGAAATGTGGCATGTTACCGGCTTCTTATCTCGCTATGCAGCCAAATATTAATTTATAATGATGTTATTCAAAGTTATGAAATTTTTCACGCTGATCAAATTCTATTTCGAGAATGATGAGCGAGACTCAAAGCACACGAGAATGAGGAGACGAGACTCGAAATTCGAATGCAACGAACACAGCGAGCGAGAGCGGCAGTTAGTTTTGTTCATCTCTAATAGGCACACATTGCGTATCTCCTTGCACAGCATAAAACAAGGGACAAATATCCAGTCACATGGACGGAAAATAAACCTCTTCCATCTCCCACGCCAACAATCGAACCTTGGACCGCTTGGTTGAAAACCAAATACGGAACACGTTGTCCACATAGCTGCAAAGATGTGCTCTATGAAATATTTCACTGGATTTAAGTATCAACTGGGCTCACCAAGTTTAGGAGAAGGTAATTAAAAAGTTAAAGAATTCTGCCTCTTCCTGGGTAAAATTCCTGCGTCTCCATGAAACCTGACCCCCTGTGGTTCCTTCTACTGATTGATGGAGCTCCATGACAATGAGGCCAGGTCAGAAGTCCTTCTATGGTTCTCTCGGTACCTGAGCGTCTCTGTTACTCTTTCTATTTCCCTGTCTTCCCCAATCCCCTTCTCCCTCATCATCCATAATTCCAACTTATGGAGGAATTTATACCAACAATGGAAACTATATGCTGCATATTATTACTTCTCGACCGCTTATATAGTGAGGATCACATAAGTGTACTTTCTACGGGCCGTATTCATAGACATTTTTAGCGCGGGTTTCCGGTGGATTTTTTATTTATTTATTCATTTTTTATTTATTTATTTAAATTTAAATATACAGAATAAAGAATATAATTACAAACAAACAAGAGAAATAGAAATAATATAATAGAAACAATATAAGACAGGAGATGCAGTAGTATTAACAAAATTTGAGACCGAATGAGCAGAGCTCGTGTTCTGTCGCAGTTCAGATATAATATTAATAGGCCTATAAGAGAATATAAAATGAAATAAAATAGGAAATAGAATTAAAATTACAGTTACAAAAATTATATAATAAAATATTAATATAAGATAAACATAGAAAAAAATAATAAAAATAAATAAGTAACATAAAATAGGAACTAAAATTTAAATTACAGCGGCAATGGAATTATATAATAATAATAATAATAATAATAATAATAATAATAATAATAATAATAATAGTAATAATAATAATAATGATAATGATCAGCGTTTTTCGTATTCATAAACCAGTGTTAGCGATAGGATATGATTTGAATTCTGTACAAGTAACCAGTCGATAGCCGGGGCTAGCTTAGTACGCTCGTAGCGCGTGCTGCGAAATGTCTATGAATAGCACCCTAAAAGTCTAAATTGGCTCTCTCTTCAGTGTTGCCAACTAATATAAGATATCATCAAAGAGGGTAAAATCAGAATGGTACGTACTATAATAATAATAATAATAATAATAATAATAATAATAATAATAATAATAATAACAATAATAATACATTATTATTACCATTATTGACAACAACGATGTCTTGCTTATATTTATTGCATCTCATCTTTATGTTGCGAGGTGTTTCCTAAATAATTCAATAATTTATGAAGTAATACGTTTTCCTCCTGGACTTCTTGCATATTATGTTAGTCATTAGGACTAGTATGATCTAATATTAAAATGTATTTTGTCTGACATGAAATTTATTGCTTTGACTAAAACGTTTACGATTCATTAGACCTAACCTAAAAATGTACTTCCTTACTTGCATTTTCATCGATTTCCTTTACTGCAATCCGAAATTATTGCTGCCAAAATAACAGTTAGAAAATAACTACCAGTTGTAGTATTTGTCAGTACCCGAAATTCGAAACGAAGTTGGTAAAAGAAAATTCAACCTGAGAGCTATAAAATCACTATAATTCACTAGCATATGTAGTAATAGGGGGGAAATGGTTAAGTTTCACTTTTAAGGTATTAACTAAGCTGATCCTGACTATAAATAGTTAAAGCTCCTCCAAGTTAAGGTATCTGGTTAAACACAAACAGAATATGTTTACACGTGTTATACCATGGGACTTCCAATTAACCAAGAATATTTACTTTACAATTTACTTTTTGCGAACGATAAAGTATTATTCTCACGGCCACGTGTATTAACGTCGGTTAGTAAACCACCGGTTAAAACGGCCATCCAATTACTGGTTAAGCTGCTTTACGGTGCATCGACCTCGGTTAGAATATATTTTTAGTTGGTTATTTAACGGCGCTGTATCAACTACTAGGTCATTTAGCGTCCGTGGAATTGGTGATAGCGATATGGTATTTGGCAAGATGAGACCGAGGATTCGCTATTGATTACCTGACATTCGCTTTGCGGTTGAGGAAAACTTCGGAGAAAATCCAATCAGGTAATCAGTCCACGCGGAATCGAATCCACATGCAAGCGCAGCTGCTTAACCAATGATTAGTAACCCTAGTTAAAATAAATGCGGGAAGATCCACAGCTGATTATTTCGAAGACGACTATTATTATAGCTTAGATAGGAGATTATGGCAACGTGAAGTAGACTATCATTAGTGGAAAGAGAGCATTCTTACGTGGAATTAGGTGACAGAAAATTTCAGGAGAGATTTCGTTTATCGACATATACAGTGTCATTTCTGCCGCAACAAATGGATCACTTGGAATAACATAATCCACAAACAGAAACAATCGTATTTCTCCTGTTAATAATTTCTTACATTACAATTCTATGCAACTGTTAAGATTTTAAGAGAGAACACTGGAGTTAAGTTGCAGGCTGAACGAAAAGAGGTTATGGGTGGATTCTGCTCCCTGGTATAATTAGAGCCCTGAATTGTATACACATTTCTACTAATACTACTTTTTTTTTCTTTTATCCAGTTTCATTCTTTTCGGTCACACCCGACCTCAAACATCTTCCAAATTTTAAATATTTGTGACCCAGTTTTAAAAAAGTATTTGTACAATAAATTGTAATATGTAGGCTATTTTACTATGAGATTGGTAATCAATTTCCAATTTTGAAGAATTTTCATGTAAGAGTATTACAATAATAATATAAAATATTTGTTATTGTATTTAATTTTTTGCTTGCAATAAAATCTTGTAATCTTGTAAAAAAATCTTCTAATGTAAACACTTTTTCTTTATGCATTATCCATCTTTTTTAAATACCTACAATATACAGTAGAATCTCTGTTATCCGTAGTAATGAAGGGGGTGAACTGAACGGTTAATCGAAAAATCGGATAATCCGTACCATAGAAAATTTCTTAATTTCCACCTTGGTGTTTGTTTAACACGCTGGGTAGTGGATCAGTTCACTAATGTAAGTTTGGTTGCTAACAATGTGTTTTTAAGGGGCAAGGAAACCCCTTGTAATGGCTGTCTGCGGAATGATAGGATTATCATGTTGTAGATTTACACAAAACTTTATACACTTTATCTTTGTTTTTTATTAAATACCGCGGTTATAACTCCAATCCCGTATTCTGATGCCAGATGGGCCATAGTTTCAGTTTCCCTTTCCCAAACCGTTCAATTATTTGCACTTTTTTTTCGATACTTAGCACAACACATTTTTTGTTGAAACCCATGGAAGTTTTTTATTTTTTTATTTTTATTTATTTATTTTTATTTTTTATTTTTTATTTTTTTATTTTAGTAGTTATTTTACGACGCTTTATCAACAGCTTTGGTTATTTAGCGTCTGAATGAGATGAAGGTGATAATGCCGGTGAAATGAGTCCGAGTCAACACCGTAAGTTACCCAGCATTTGCTCAATTGGATTGAGTTTGTCAAATCGAACCCGGTTAGCTAGACAAGTTACCTGGACCCATTTATACAGGTTTTGAGTTTACTGCCTTGAGACGAGCGGGCCCGGGTTCAAATCCTGGTTAAAACCTGGTTGAGGTTTTTCCAACCCATTAAGAGAAAATGCTGGGTAACTTTCGGCGCTGGATCTTGGGCTCATTTCACTTGCATTTTCATATTCATTCAGACGCTAGATAACCTTAGCAGTTGATAAAGTGTAGTAAAATAACCAATTAAAAGAAAAGTTATGCAGTTCGGCAATTCGAATAGTAGACCATACTGTGTAACAGTAAAGGCTTATAGTAATACTCTCTAGAAAACATACGTACTAATATAATGTAGAAAACAATATTTCATAAGCTTATATACGAGTATTATTTCTGAAGCAAAAAGAAAAGAAAAGAGAGAAAGATATTCGGATAATCCGCCAATCGGTTAATAGAGTGACGGATATTCGGGGTTCTACTATAAATATAGTAATGAAGTAGGCTATGTCATTAATTCAGACTGACATTGTTATGTATTCATGTTCGCATTTTATTTTCCATTTCGTAAGATTTTAACCTAACATCACAAAAAAAAAAACAAATAATTAAATGTAACCCGCAATCGTAACAACGTCCAAAGACAAACAAATGCAACAATATGACAGGAACAAAAATCAGCTGTAAATGTCTAATATGCCATAAAATCGGGACATTTTGGTATTTGCGCAAATTATTTCGGGTCGCGGGACGCAATGGTCGAAATCGGGACTGTCCCGGAAAAACGGGACGGCAGGCAAGCCTATCCGTTAGTGGTATTATACGGGACTCATCTCACCGATCCTGTGAAGAATGCATCAATTGTTACCCCAAAGCTACATGAAACCACGCCCCTATTCGCCAGCTTCCGAACTGATAACGCACATAGTACAAGCTTCATAAAACAATAACGAATAACTATATCTCTAACAACCCATGCGGTAGCTGAATGGTCAGACCTTTAGCCTGTCAACACCTCTTATCAGTTCTACATCCCTAATCCCAGCTTCCCGTGTGATATTCCTCTCCTGCCAGGGCCGGTGAACTCAGTCCCACACAGCCATGCAGAGAAGCACAACAGAATGTCGGTGTGTAACAAATTTTTGTCCAGTACTACATTGCATTAATATGATGATGATTATTATTATGTTTAATGGAAAATTATTTATTATTATGCATTATTATTATTATTACAGTTATTATTCATTATTGTTTATGTTTAATGGAAAATTGGTGGACATTATTTTCATTTTTACTAACATTTCTGTATTATCGTAATACCTTTGGATTAACGATTAAGTGTAAACAGCAGTTTGATCGCCCTTCCAAAGCTCGTGATACTGGCGTAATATGCAAACAAATCACTTTGCTCCACTCAAGCGTAGATGGAAGAAAATTCATCATTTACCCCTACCCTCTTTTGTTTACAGCCTTCAATCAAAATACAGTATATAAGTAAAGACATTTATCAGAACAGCGGACGTATTCATTATGCAGTGTATATTATACTGTTACAGTACACTAGGATAATATGTTTCGATGTCTAAATTGAAAACTGATAATATAGATATTAAAAACTTAATTTTTGAAAATGGTGCATGGGAGAAAGGCTTTATTTTGTGCAGATGACAAAACTATTGAGATACTTAATTTGAAGTAAAATTTGAAATGAAGTATAAAAGAGACAATGTTCGTTGTCATTATTTTTCTTCGATTAAAATTAAGACTACCTACGCCGTCCAAGTTTACTTGTAAAAGGGGAAAATTTCATTAATAAACGAACAATAAAAATTGTATTTGTCATCTAGTCTTAAAAAGTCTGAAAGTGAATAAAATACTTATATTACGTTTTTTTGTATGGTTGTAAATTTATAACTTCATGAACAGCCTGGTACGTTTTAAGGTTCTAATTTCAAAAGGATTACAGGATGGAAAATACACGTTCTTTTCATGGTAAATTAGAAAATAAATTCATTTTATTTTATGAATAAATAGAAATAATGAATTGGGAGGAGGAGGAAAAAATTTGGGGAACATGGAAAAAGGTATTAAAATGGAAGTGAGAAGAATATTATATTGCTTTTGTTTTTATGTGAGGGCGGCAATGAACCTAGTTCCTTAAAAGCCAGTAAGTGCAAACAATTGTTATAATATTACGTAGACGTTCAATTACCTAACAGAATGCTCTCAGAAAAGATACCAGCCCAGCTACTAGCATTTACAGAGAGGCAAATAGAAGCAGGTGGGGAAACCGGGATGCGACGTAGGCAAATGGAAAATGATGCATTTGAAAGCTCTTTCGTCACTGGAAAACGCGAACATATTTTTGGAACGTACTGTTTACTATGACAAGGCTACTATGACTGAATATGCGATCTTGGATCTTTGTGGAGGACGGTTGAAGGGGTGTTTCAAAAACTCAGGTACAATACAATAAAAATTGAAGTAAAAATAAAATTATATCCCTGTACTATTTCGCATTGTCTGTAATGAGGCGATATTAGCGATCCTAGTGGTTAGAAACTATCTATGGATGCATATTTATTACATATTGAGTTTCGTGACTGTATATTCTAGACTGTGGTAAAACCAAGTTTCAATTACAGACTTTATCACTACAATTCCACATGAAATTACCGGTATTTGAACCTGGGTGTCCAGAGTGGAAAGTAGACGCCCTGACGAAGCGGATAACAGTGTGCTAGCTTCGAAAGATAAATAGAATTGTTTTGATGTATAAATTGTTTCGGAATGAGACAGAGATATGCACGAGGCCTGTGTCGAAGAAAACGGCCTTGGGGGAATTTAATACGAAACGACATCTATACATCACCCTTTACATTCACATAACAAGCAGAAGGCAGGATGAGTTATGGGCCGCTACGGGACACCCAAAACTTTCGGGAAAAAAGAAATCAACGACACTAATCGAGATTCCGCTTCTTGGAATGGGCATCAGACATCAGATCTGTATACATTACAAGGTCATTAGCAGGGCCTGTTAGGTGACAGCGGACATTTTTCGAATTAAGTAATTCATTATCACCATAATAAATTATTTTGTATCAGATTTCTAGCCGCAGCTGTGTGAAATCGGCGTCGTGAGTCTCTTGAAAGTAACAATTCTAGGACAAATACAAATTAGAAATAAAAGGAAAGTGGGACTGTAGTACTTTACCATTGCCGGTCATGTATCGGTTGCATTAGTCCGAAGTTTGGCTCCCGACGACGACAGTTCACACGATTTGATGATTTTTCTGTATCCTGAAACGAATAATAGACTGTATAACTTCCTTCCAAATTCGGGACCGTCCGTAGAGATGAATAATCACCAGTGGAAAAGCACTTATGATGCTTTTGAGGACTCCACTTACCAAAAAATGTTATTACAGATATATACAGAAAACCAACTTCCACTAATCATTCGATTCATAACTCCTCTAACCACCCAGAAACGCACAAAATTACCACCGATTCCTCATTGCTAGGTTTTTACCAATCCCTGTAAATAAATACAATTATGTTTTTACCAATCCCTTTAAATAAATTAAATGATGACAAAGAATATAATTATATTATTTCTCTTGCTCAAGATAATTAGGCTTTCCATGTTGGTTTCTGTTTAAACGGAAACAACACCAAATATCTTTCTTCAACATTGTTGCTATAAAATGTGTTCTGTATTTACTATACTCCAGGAGGCCGTGATAAAAATATGCGAACTAAAACAAACGATAAATTGATTTAAAATTTTTAACAATATTATTTATAACATAATTCTCTTGTACCTGAAACTCCGTGGAAAGCTAAAAAACAATCTTGGACAAATATCACTTATTTCGGACCAATTTCCAAAAAAGTTTCAATTTATAATTATTACTATGTTAAACTAAAAATAATATGTTAAAAGCCTAAAGCAGTAAAATGAATTTTAAAAAGAGGGAAATTGTTAAATACTGAATGTGGTATTTCACACATGATATAAAACAACCGCGCACGATCTTTTCCACTAACATTGTAACAAATTAAACAAATATGGTCTTAAAATGTTTCTTTTTTCTTCCAGTACTATCAGATAAACTTTCCCAAAAAATCTTATTGTTACTATCTGTATACACTGATTTATGATCATTTTAAAACTTCATTTGCTTCTTGAAAAATGGAAGAAAGTGAGTTACAATGTTATCTTTTAATTGTTTATTCCACATACTTCTCTTGTACCTGAAACTCCAAAAGCTAAAAAATCTTGGACAAGTATGACTTATTTCGGCTCAATTTCCAAAAAAAACTAAGGAACTTTTTCAAAAAGCATGATATCAATATCGCTTTTTCTACTAATAACAAATTAAACAACATTATACCAGATAAACTTCAAAACAAAAATCGCCTTAAAGATAGCGGTATATATATGTTGCATTGCAAGGATTGCATCATCGGCCAAGCTCGTAGAAATTATAGAACCAGATTTAAAGAACACATTAACACATTTCCGATTTTAAATAAAATAGAAAAAAGTCAAAATTTACAATACACCTAATACAACAAGGCATGAACCAACTTACATAAATAGCACGTTACAGATTATTCAACCTATGAAAAAAAAAAATAATAATCCACGAATCCATATTGCCAAGGAATTCCATATTTCACAAAAAATGTTAGTTATTATAACTAGTAAAAGTATAAGTTTGTAATTACGATTATCTTATCATTTGGTTTACTCCGATACTTCCATATAAACTATTAAATTCACTGTTGGCAGTCTTTTCACTGCGAGAGGCTTGTGGCAGAAGCCTCATAGCGACGCGCGACGGCCTTCTCACAGGTAGCGGCACTCGCAATGAGGAAAGGCCTGGGAGGAGGGGTATCGATTCGCTACGACTCGATAGCAGGATGCGGAGCTAGCCTCAACCGCGAAATAATACGCCGCGCTATGTTGGTGTTCTGTGAATGCACTGCATTGTTGAATGTTAGTTTACTCAAAAGTGTAAGCGTGTGTTACATACCAATTTTGTGTAAAATGGGTCATACTGAATGCACATTAAGGTCATTATTTGTATAGTTAAAATACAAACCATTTTCTTGTTGAGAGTATGAAACGAAATGAGTTTACAAAGCTAGAGATCGACACTTCATTTATATTTTAAAATAGCGGATGGAGGAAGACAAAATAGAAAATTTCAATTTTTCTGATTTTCAAAATATTCTTGATTAACAAAATTCTACGAGATAACTGTGAATTAAGTTTTCTTAACTTGTCAGTTTATAGTTCTTTCGTAATATTGGCCTAAAGTTGTGAAGCTTGGACGATGAGTTACAATTTTCTTAATATTTTTTATCCGTTCTATTTCCGTATGTTTTTATTACGGTTTCCAGGTTGCACCTGCGGGCTGCTGGGCCGGAGTGAGCCCATACTCGTCAACTCGATTCCCAACGACGCAGATGACGGCCAGTGCGATCGGCTGGCTGAAGAGGTCTCGAGGGCGGACAGGGACACGTTAGTGGAGGATCCACCGCGGCTCACCGGCAAATGGGTATCAGAAGGGTGAGTAAAGCACGTTTTATGTATTTGAGTCGCTTAGAATCAAACTGCACTTTCTCCAAATTATGAAAATAGTCTATGGATTTAAGGACATCAGGTTCATGAATATATTATACCATGACTTTATCATTATTTATTTTGACATAATGGCTGCAAATGGAAAGAAAGAAAAAAATTATTCTGAATAAAATATATATATATATATATATATATATATATATATATACAAAAATATCTTTCGTTGCATAAACAAAACAAACTTACTGGTATCTGCCTTAGAAAATTCAAACAATTAAAAATTCAAAACCAAAACAAAAAACCCCGATTCAATATTTATGTTCCTTCCCAGGAATCTGTGGAGTAGAAAGACGAAATAAGACCTGTGCGCAAGTGGTATATGGGAGGACTAGGGCCAATGACCGTTCTGGAGGGAGGCATTGGTTGAACGAAGCTACCAATCGCTTGCAGAGAGGGGATCGTTTCTATCTGAACTCTCTACCACGAGCATCTTACCCCTTAACGACCTTGAGCTGATGCTGCCCGCAATACATTCATAGATAGACTCCGCCTCTATATGCGCCAAGTCACTCTACAGAAACCTGGGATATTTCGTCTGCCATCTCTATCACATCTTACAGTCGAGAAGGCAAGGAATCGACTTGTCTTTTCAAATAGAGACTATTCTCAGCCACGGCATCCCAGGCACCCTGGACCAGCTTCCACAAAACATCAGGACGTCTTGGAAGGGGATTCGGCCAACTTTCCAAATCTTCCTTATTTTTTTCCCCTTAGTTCAGTTGGTAGAACATCGGAATTTAGATGTCAACGTCTTATGTTCAATTCCTCATCACTCTTTTCATTTTATTGTTTCAGGATAATATAATGCAATAATATAAGAAGAAACAACTAACACTAGTATTATGCAACTATATTGTTTCAAATATAATATTAAATTTATATTATTTATGTCGCTAAAGAACGATGACAGAATAATTATAAATGATAACTTGAATATTATTTATAACGCTAAAGAACGATAACAGAACATAAATTAGAAACTTGATATCTATTTATAACGATCGGAAAATCACATAAGAGAATATAAATGATAACTTGAATATTATTTATATCGCTAAAGAACGATAACAGCATATAAATGATAACTAGAATATTTATAATTATTGCTAAAGAACAATAACAGAATATAAATTATTACTTGAATATTATTTGTATCGCTAAAGAACGATAACAGCATATAAATGATAACTTGAATATTTATAATTATTGCTAAAGACCAATAACAGAATATAAATTATAACTTGAATATTTATAATTATTGCTAAAGAACAATAACAGAATATAAATTATAACTTGAATATTATTTATATCGCTAAAGAACGATAATAGCATATAAATTATAACTTGAATATTTATAATTATCGCTAAAGAACAATAACAGAATACAAATGATAACTTGAATATCATTTATATTGGTAAGGAACGATAACAAAATAAAATTATAATATGAATAACGCTCGAACTTTCAACCTTCGAATGACTAAGCTAGCACTCTACCGTTGCTCTATGAGACCACATAATGAATGACTCCTACTTAAACAGCATAGATCTAGTTCCGAAACTGCTTCAAGTGCGATTCCTACAAGCGCATGCACCGTGTAACATCACCGTTATCCGAAGTGGACTTAGAATATATTCGCTGTTCACGAGTGCGGTCACTTTTTCTTTTACAGCTGTACATAATTTGAGCAATTAATATCCCATGTGCACTACGCCAGGCGAGGAACAAATTGGATTCTGCAATCGTTTAAAATGAACTCTTCTCCTCTCCTTGATTCTATTTCAAGTTGCGTGCACTATGTCATGACTCGGGTCTGAGGTAATGTCCTGAGGAAGGAACGCCAGGCAGCTGAGCAATGCCATCCAGTTTCGCGTAGCGGGGAAAAAATTCCGATAGAAATGTTGCTACTTTGTGGTGGAGCTGCTGGGTGGATCATTGACACAACCTTGCGGAAAACAGTCTGTGTATAAAGCGGTCAATATGGCACGGAGTAAAACTGTCTTCAGTATTTCTTGCAAGGAATTATAAATGAGATTGTTGGATGGTGACAGTACAACTAATAGGTGAATGAGATGTCTTCTCTTCAGAATTAAATTGGAATGAGTCGTCCGTTAAATTATATATCAGACGTGTTTCTCTCGCGCCAAAGTCAGATTTATAACGCGCAATTACATGGTGCAATATTTACCATGAAATACACGGTCCGGAATTCAGACCTGCACGAAAGTAAAGAAGTACATGCGCCTACTTTTGTCTGTTCTGGATGCACCACAGACTTAAAGGACTTTTTCAATTTATTTGAATGGGGGTGTAAATAAAAGTTTGCATCAAATTTGTGAGCGAGAAGTAGTACGAACCCTCTGCATTGTCTAGTTAGAGGGATTGGGTTTCCAATAGAAAAAAAAAACTGGTCCCTGTATAAACATCAGAGGGTTTCACATAAGTATAAGGGCAGGAATTAAATGTCTCTTTAGAAGAAATGTCCTTAAACTTTTCCTAGAAGACATACATACATACATACATACATACATACATACATACATACATACATACATACATACATACATACATAATAGTTGGCCTAGGTAGCGTAGTCGGTACAGCGCTGACCTTTTGTGCTCGAGGTTGCGGGTTCGATCCCGGCCTAGGTCGATGACATTTAAGTCTGTTTAAGTGCAACAGGCTCATGTCAGTAGATATATACTGGCATGTAAAAGAATTCCTGCGGGACAAAATTGCGGCACACCGGTGATGTAACGTCTGCAGTTGCGAGCGTTATTAAATAAACCATAATTTAAAAAAAACATACATACATAAATACATACATACATACATACATACATACATACATACATACATACATACATACATACATACATACATACATACATACATACATACATTAAATACTGTACATATATACACACGCACACTGTTCCATATTCTAGCTTTGTTCCATATTCTAGCTGTAAAGCAATGTATGAATACCATGGAATGTTAATAAATACAATACAATACATTACATATCTAACTTACTGGCTTTTAAGGAACCCGGAGGTTCATTGCCGCCCTCACATAACCCCGCCATCGGTCCCTATCCTGTGTAAGATTAATCCATTCTCTACCATCATATCCCACCTCCCTCAAATCCATTTTAATATTATCTTCCCATCTACGTCTCGGCCTCCCCAAAGGTCTTTTTCCCTCCGGGCTCCCAACTAACACTACATACATTACATACTGTACATATATACACACGCACATACATACATACATACATAACATACTGTACATATACACACACGCACACACATACATAGCCTACATACATACATACATACATACATAAATACATACATACATACCAGTACACACTTGTGGAGTAACGTTAGCGCGTCTGGCCGCGAAACCAGGTGGTTTGGGTCCGATTCCCGGTCGGGGCAAGTTATCTGGTTGAGGTTTTTTCCGGAGTTTTCCCCCCAATATGGGCAAATGTTGAGTAACTTTCGGTATTGGACCCGGACTCATTTCACCGGCATTGTCACCTTCATCTCATTCAGACGCTAAATAATTTAAGATGTTGATAAATCGTCATAAAATAACCTACTGAAATAAATACCTATTCTGATGAACGAACGGGCTGTAATTCTACGCAGCAACAGTACGTTCGCTTTCAACTTCTTGTGTGCATCACGGCCGGTTTGTAGTGCTGACGTACAAGTGACAGTTATATCTAATTAGACAGTCGTAATCTAACACATTACCAATAATTCAATGTCCATATGCGATGACCGCAAAGTGAACTACAAATGCGAAGATCGTAATGATAGAGCTCTTAGTCAGAACATCAAATTAACAGTTCACAGAGCACAACTTCCAACATGGCTTGGAATCTTTGACATTTTTATCAGTGTCATAAATTCACAACTCATTTTATTGATACAAAGTTGATTTGTGGCAAGTTTCCCGAGCTTATCTGAGCGGCCTGTTTCTTTCTTCACAGGATAGCGAACGTCTTATCTGCTCGGAAATACAGTGCCTGTTCTGCAAGCCCAGCATCACATTTATTATGTTAAATATTTTCTTGAGAATTAAAGGAGATTGAGTAGATCAGCTGATAGAGTAGCTGTTACGGACTGAAAAGTCTCGGATTCAATATCGAGTGGGGGCAGGATTACCCCTTTCCTACATTTTCAGAAATGTACCGGAGATACTCGTAAAATATAATACTTGTGTAAAATATTTAAAATATTCCCCCATTGGTTCGGCAGAAGTGGAACGAAGTTTTTATACATGTAAAGCTGTGTTTTCTAGCAACACGCAATCATTATCCTTTGAAAATTTAAATATGTGGTTTGTTGTTCACTGCAACAATACGTATATGAAATGAAAAATTATGTAAAACCAAAACGTAATACACCATCATATTATTAACATAGTGAAATAATAAGGCTGATATTGTCAATGTTATATTAGGTGTATTTTCTACAGACAGAACATAGAATGTCTTTAAAATAGTGCATTTTTTCTTTGAGAAAGAAAATGATATCTTTAAATTTTTCCTTAGTAGACAGTTGTGTTTCGAAGTCAAAGCAGTGGCTTTCAACCACCCAAATGCTGAGGACTAACTTGCCGTGATGATAAGCATGAGTTCAAACGAACGAAAGACACTGCGTTAACTCGCCCAACTCTGAGACGTGCTCGAAGTTAGAGGCGCACGAAGCGCCTTGGTAGTATAACGGCATTTACAGAGTGTTTCCGGGCTAGTGTTATAAAGTTTCAGGGATGATGGGGAAGGATACATGTATCAATTTGAGATAAGGAACCCTGGTCCGAAAATGACTGAATCGAAAGTTATAAGCAAAAATAGTTGTGTGTAAATGGAATAATTTTATTCCTCTGTACACCTTATTTATGTGTATTTATCGGTACATCTTACACATACTGTATCCATCTGATGTTTTTTACGTTGTCTACCTATAGTACTCCGTTCAGTGTGCTGCCTGAGGGATGGGGACAGGAAACTACACTAAAGCAATGCAGATAGCGTAATGTGTAACGGACATGGTCGGTCCTGATATGCACGTCTGTAGACAGCAGTGTATGTGTACAAGTTGCAGTGTCCAGTCGATCAGTCCTAGTGAAATGGAGGAGTACACGAGAGCGGAATAAGCAGACCTGATTTTCGAATATGGATGAGGCAATGGGAACAGTAGGAAAGCTCACAGATCGTATCGGGCCGAGTACCCACGTAGGAGACATCCGGCCCATACCATCTTTCCGCGACTGTTCCAAAGGTTAAGGGAAGGAGGGCACTTGTTGCGAAATTACAATTCCATTCCCACACAACTATTTTTGCTTGTAACTTTCGACTCAGTCATTTCCGGACCAGGGTTCCTGATCTCAAATTAATACATGTGCCCTTCCCCATCATGCCTGAAAGTTTATAACATCAGCCTGGATACACCCTGTATTTCTCAGGCCTATTATCACTTTCTTTAAATGCCAAGGTTATTGACCTTCATGTGGCTTCATAGAGTCTAAAGAAGAGCTTTACGTCTACCGAGAATTATAATGCTTATACAGGACGTTTGGAATTGTTAGGGGCATACTTAAGCAGTATGTAGAGAGGTTAGAATAGAGAACTTTCGAATAGGAACCCAACTTCTCCGAAGCGAGTCAGAGTCAATATAAGCCTTTAAATGCAATAAGTTACATGTTTGACAGCACACCAATGAAACCGTGGCTAACGAGAAAGACAGGCTTCGGCACGATTCGGAGTCGCGTGATTATCATGGTCTAGTCATAGCCATCTTGACAATCACCTAATATAAATACATGTTGAAAGTTCTAAAAAACAAAGGAATTGCTATATTAAACTCATGTTAAACGAGCATTTATATATAAACTTGCCCATGTTGTTATAAGTACGTGATGTCACGTCGTAGCCTGTCTTTCTCATTAGCCACGAATGAAACACTCTTAATTGTTACAAAACATATTATGCAAAGATTATTTGGATACAGTTGTACTGTACTTGTAATATATAAAAATAAAAGTTGTTCGAATTGGCGACCACTGTATTTAATGGAGGCATCGCATCGCCGGGCAAGATTCTGGCGTATTCTCTCAAATGTATTTATTTACAGAAGAAGATGGTTAGATTAATATAAATACATAAACAAACAAACAAATAAATACAGATAAATACGAACTACAAATATAATTAAAAAATGCATACCTATAAGGCAAAAATTAGAATATAATAATGTTTAGTAAATTTGAGTACTGAATGAGTGGTGTTCGTGTTCGGTGTCTGTTAAGAACTAACATTTATCACAGAATAGATATAGAAATAAACTAGAAACTAAAATAAGAAAAGCCCAACACTGAAACCTCATTATAGTACAATAGTAAGATAGAGGAGATTTTACATATTTTATATGTAAATCAACTAAAAATTTATATAGCAGACATTTCACGAACCACGTCAGATGCTGCAAGTATTGTGGCTAAAAGTATTTACTTTCTTGGTTGTGTCAACTGGTACTTCATAAATAAGGGATTAGATATGTCCCAGAAGAAATAAACAAGATTCGTCAAGTCAGGGCAACTGGCCGGCCATTCAATTTAGACCTCCTCTTCCGAACCAACGCTGAGGATATGTACAATTCGAAACATCTACTTCTCTAGATTATATGGGTGTCGCTGATTATCTTCTACTCACTCAGGCAAGCTTTGCAAAACACGGGTTCCTATTCGAATGTTGCGCTATTCTGATTCCTTTATATACTGCTTATAATTGTGAGCTAAACCCAGTGTACACTACTACTGGCGTGAAATTTTTAAGAATAGCATCAATGCAAAAAGGAACATATAGGTAGAGACCTTCCCACAGTCCGAGAAATAAGTGATGTGCCCTTCCGGAATAAAATTCATTCGAATCATAAGTATAAGGAATATCGAGTGCGAATTGTTAAGTCTCATGAACGTTTTTTTCGGTTAGAAAAAAATAATTTGGTGAGTTGTTGACAATCTGTTCTTGAGTTAGATCGTGTCGAAAATACGATACTGAGCTAGCTATTTACTATATTTCTAAGATTCCTATACGAGAACTAAGTCACTGCAGGCAAATAAGATAATATTTTACTATACATTTCGTAACATGGTTATTAAATAACGTCTTTCTTCAAATAGCGGATATTTCACTTTTCCTTCCCATCTAGAGAGTCGCGCCGAAACCGTATTTCTTTTACCGTCGCAAAAACCTACCACCAGGCACCGTCATTGTCCACCACAAATTTTACTTGGGCCTGCCGAGATTTGAACCGCGGGTATCAAAAACAGTGATATAAGAAGGCTATAAATAAAATAAAACGTACTAAATAACCTTATAAACTACTTCAGACAATAAAATGGAAACGATTGTATTTCATGCTAACAGAAGAGAAGGCAGATGAATTTCGAAATCTACCCACCGACCTCACGCAGCGTCAATTAAAGAACTGGGGGAAGAAAGGGAGGGGGGAGAAAGAGAACTTCTTTCATGACTCATCAAGAACGCCTTCGTGTGAATATGAACTATGAAATTTTAAATGAGCTGTCAGTTGTGTCTAGATACAAAGCGAACACGGAAACAACTTCGAAACCAATTATATCACATTATTTAAAAGCTATACGAAGTACCTTAAAAGATTTTTACTTATTATTACACTTTTACTACTTCATACTACTTTTGAGCAATAAAACGGTACGAAAAGACGTCTTTCAACCTATTATGGCTGCTTATCGCACAATTTTATCGCGTCCCTAGCATTTGTTTAATTTTATCGCTTCCCTAGCATTATTTTGTTCGTTTTTATCACTACCGTAGCATTTGCTTCTTTGCCAACATTTCAAACTGCAAAACGTCAAAAAACAGAAAATTACAAACCACTCCAGTCGATGCACAGCACTTTCAAATATGACTCGCATTGGCATTCAAGAACAAGAATTAATAAAGATCACTGGTCATAGCTATGTATCTTCCCTGAAACCCTATTCACAAATAAATGAAGAGCACCATTCGGAAATCCTGAATAAGTTGAGGAATAAACCATGTACATCAACGAGTTCCACTTCTTTTACGCAAACGTCCAATATAACACCAACTGAACCACCAACCACTAAAACATTCAAATTAAAAAATTGTACTTTCAATAGTTGTTCCTTTCAAAATTATTCATGTTTATATTTTATTTTATCATCCTTAATTAAAACTTTTCTTGTTTATTTCATCATCCTTAATTAAAACTTTTCTAACACTTATTTATATTATTTAGGTTATGTTATAGCTTCTTCTACATGATATTATGGATAGTCTCGTGTCAGAGATTGTTTAATACTAAGATTTATTGAAAATCATCTTTCAAGTGACGTTGATTACTGGAATCTGGATAATTGAAGTGGAATGCAACTGTCTTAATAAAAAATTAAATCGAATCAACAAAGCCTTCTTGACTAGTATCCGTCCACAGAGTTAAATGAAGATTCCATAGTTGGCACAACTGATAAGAAAATAGCTAATCATAACACACTACTGCTATCTAGCGTAATATTTGTAATGTTAAGATGATACAATAATAGACTACATTTGAAGACAGTTGTATTTTCGTAAGTTAATATTTTATTGTATTGGAGCACTTCGTTACTTCTAATCTTTATATACTTTCTTCAAATCGTGTAATAGTTAATTAATTCCCATTCGAGTTTTGATTTTCTCTAGATAAATCAAAACCTCTAATGAGATTACTATTGATAAATTCACTTTCTTGAAATAAAATGCGTTCTAAAATAGGAAGAAAAATTTATTACGAATATTTCCGTACTCAACAGTTAAATTCAATACCATTTCATTCAACTGAACGAATGAACGAATGAATGAATAAATGAATGAATGATTAAAAAAATAAAAATTAATTAACTGAATTAAGAGAAAGACTCTTTCTTTGAAAGAACGTAATTCTCAACATAAGGCATTCGGTGAATTAAAGTAAAACCAACCCACAGTGATCCTGACGTAAAAATTATTGTCAAAATTAAAATATTCTACAATATATTAAACAAAATTGTTTATTCATTTCGTTTAATAAATAATAATTGGAGTAATTTATCCCCCTACATATTTTTTATCTCTAACGTCATTTTTACTGTTATTTTTAGTATTCGAAACAAGTAATTAAAGAGTTGAGAATTATAAGTGTACCAACTGTTATTTTTACATTTTACACAGAAAGAAAAAGAAAATCTGTACGTGTTGAATCTTATTCAATTTTTTATACATATGCATGCTCTTCTCTCTAAGTAAAGTCTTAGAAAGTGCTCTAACTGATAAGCAAAACGAAGGATCATATTGTAGACACAAGTTTTCATAAGAAAACACTCGTCTCAAGTTTAATAAAATGACAGTAACCTTATAATTCTCAACCCTTCAATCTATAACGATTTATTACTACAGATAAAGTTTCTCAATTCGCTAATAAATTATAATTTTGAATTATGATAAGCTTGGGGGTTGAGCGAAGGACTAACAACCCAACACCGTAAAAACAGATTGTTACGAAACCCCAAATGTTCTGTACGGCTGTGAAACTTGGACTCTTACTCTGAGAGAGGAACAGAGGTTAAGGATGTTTAAGAATAAAGTGCTTAGGAAAATATTTGGGGCTAAGAGGGATGAAATTACAGGAGAATGGAGAAAGTTACACAACACAAAACTGCACGCATTGTATTCTTCACCCGACATAATTAGGAGCATTAAATCCAGATGTTTGAAATGGGCACATATGAGCGAATCCAGAAATGCATAATATATGTGTTAGTTGGGAGGCCGGAGGAAAAAAGACCTTTGGGTAGGCCGAGACGTAGATGGGAGTATAATAAAATAGGTTTGAGGAAGGTGGGTTATGATGATAGAGACTAGGCTAGATAAATCTTTCTCTTATCAGGACCGATGGCGGACTTATGTGAGGGCGACAATGAACCTCCGGGTTACTTAAAATCCGTAAGTAAGATAAATTCACGACTTTTCGTACTTAGTTTATTACTTTAACCGTAACGTATAATTTATTCGATGACTTTCATTTATAAATAGCTCTATAATATTAATGCCTAATGTTTTAAATGTGTGTAGACCTACAAAATTTTGAAGATGATAGCCTATAGGATAACATTTTTATGCCGAAATATTTCTGGAAACACGCTCAGGTCGATCAAGAAAAAAATTTCTACGGAACCTAGCGAATTTGGAGTGTAGATAAATTTATTTGCAGCCCTGTAAGCGCCTGGACAACATCAATCGCCCATCACTTCCCTTTACCACACATGTTAGATGTATTGCTGAATGGATCCGTTTTAGATACGAGAAAAGTTACAAATGTTCTATAAATTAATTTAATTTTTCTAAATGCACTCCCCTAAAAGGGATAGCTTCCCTTACACAAACGTAATCAGAGTTTGTATGGAAGACAAAATATGTAATACCTGGAACAACTGCATAAAGTTTCATGAAAATATTTTAGATAGGAGAAAGTTATTAATTTTCGCTAAAAAATCACCCTATAAATATTATAAAGGTAATCAAAATTTATATACCTACAAAACAAATATTCTACCTGAAAGTACTGTTCAAAGCTTCATGAAAATTTGTTACATTGGAAATAATTTATTACTTTTCTCTACATGCACACCATTAATGGGTAGTTTCCCTTATATAAACCAGAGTTTGTATACAATAGAAATAGGCCTATACTACCTGACACTATGGCATAAAATTTCATGAAAATCTGTTATATAGAAGAAAAGTTATTAATTTACTCTAAATCACTCACTTTAAGGGCTAGTTACCCTTACAAAAACGTAATCAGAGTCTGTATACAAAACAAGTATGCTACCTGTAACTACTGCACTAAGTTTAATGAAAATCTGTTACATAGGAGTAAAGTTATTAATTTCCTCTAAATGCACCCCCAATAAGAGGTAGTTACCCTTATAAAATCGTAATCAGAGTCTGTATACAAAACAAGTATGCTACCTGTAATTACTGCACAAAGTTTCATGAAAATCTGTTACATAGGAGAAAAGTTATTAATTTCCTCTAAATGCACCCCCAATAAGAGGTAGTTACCCTTATAAAAACGTAATCAGATTCTGTATACAAAACAAGTATGCTACCTGTAACTACTGCACAAAGTTTCATGAAAATCTGTTACATAGGAGAAAAGTTATTAATTTACTCTAAATGCACCCCCAATAAGAGGTAGTTACCCTTATAAAAAAGTAATCAGAGTCTATATACAAAACAAGTATGCTACACGTAACTACTCCACAACGTTTCATGAAAATCTGTTACATAGGAGAAAAGTTATTAATTTCCTCAAAATGCACCCCCAATAAGAGGTAGTTACCCTTATAAAAACGTAATCAGAGTCTATATACAAAACAAGTATGCTACACGTAACTACTCCACAACGTTTCATGAAAATCTGTTACATAGGAGTAAAGTTATTAATTTACTCTAAATGCACCCCCAATAAGAGGTAGTTACCCTTATAAAAACGTAATCAGAGTCTATATACAAAACAAGTATGCTACACGTAACTACTCCACAACGTTTCATGAAAATCTGTTACATAGGAGTAAAGTTATTAATTTCCTCTAAATGCACCCCCAATAAGAGGTAGTTACCCTCATAAAAACGAAATCAGAGTCTGTATACAAAACAAGTATGCTACCTGTAACTACTGCACAAAGTTTCATGAAAATCTGTTACATAGGAGAAAAGTTATTAATTTACTCTAAATGCACCCCCAATAAGAGGTAGTTACCCTTATAAAAACGTAATCAGAGTCTGTATACGAAACAAGTATGCTACCTGTAACTACTGCACAAAGTTTCATGAAAATCTGTTACATAGGAAAAAAGTTATTAATTTACTCTAAATGCACCCCCAATAAGAGGTAGTTACCCTTATAAAAACGTAATCAGAGTCTGTATACGAAACAAGTATGCTACCTGTAACTACTGCACAAAGTTTCATGAAAATCTGTTACATAGGAGAAAAGTTATTAATTTACTCTAAATGCACCCCCAATAAGAGGTAGTTACCCTTATAAAAACGTAATCAGAGTCTGTATACGAAACAAGTATGCTACCTGTAACTACTGCACAAAGTTTCATAAAATCTGTTACATAGGAGAAAAGTTATTAATTTACTCTAAATGCACCCCCAATAAGAGGTAGTTACCCTTATAAAACGTAATCAGAGTCTGTATACGAAACAAGTATGCTACCTGTAACTACTGCACAAAGTTTCATGAAAATCTGTTACATAGAGAAAAGTTATTAATTTACTCTAAATGCACCCCAATAAGAGGTAGTTACCCTTATAAAAACGTAATCAGAGTCTGTATACGAAACAAGTATGCTACCTGTAACTACTGCACAAAGTTTCATGAAAATCTGTTACATAGGAGAAAAGTTATTAATTTACTCTAAATGCACCCCCAATAAGAGGTAGTTACCCTTATAAAAACGTAATCAGAGTCTGTATACGAAACAAGTATGCTACCTGTAACTACTGCACAAAGTTTCATGAAAATCTGTTACATAGGAGAAAAGTTATTAATTTACTCTAAATGCACCCCCAATAAGAGGTAGTTACCCTTATAAAAACGTAATCATACAGAAACAAGTATGCAAACTACTGCACAAAGAGTCTGTATACTGAAACAAGTATGCTACCTGTAACTACTGCACAAAGTTTCATGAAAATCTGTTACATAGGAGAAAAGTTATTAATTTACTCTAAATGCACCCCCAATAAGAGGTAGTTACCCTTATAAAAACGTAATCAGAGTCTGTATACGAAACAAGTATGCTACCTGTAACTACTGCACAAAGTTTCATGAAAATCTGTTACATAGGAGAAAAGTTATTAATTTACTCTAAATGCACCCCCAATAAGAGGTAGTTACCCTTATAAAAACGTAATCAGAGTCTGTATACGAAACAAGTATGCTACCTGTAACTACTGCACAAAGTTTCATGAAAATCTGTTACATAGGAGAAAAGTTATTAGTTTCCTCTTAATGCACCCCCAATAAGAGATAGTTAACCTTATAACTACTGCACAAATTTTCATGAAAATCTGTTACATAGAAGAAAAGTTATTAATTTTCTTTTAATGCTATCCCTTATTTAAAGTATTGCTTCTCTTATAAAAACGTAATCAGAGTTTATATACAAAACAAATATTAAAGTTTTATAAAGTAATAATCAGTGCCAAAATTATTGTATGGGAACGAAACTTGGATCATGACAGAGAAAAATAAAAGCAAACTTGAAGCAAATGAAATTAGATTTCTAAGAGCAGTTAATGGCTATAAGGAAATAGACCATAAAAGAAGTAAAGATATAAGCAATGAATTAGATATATACAATTTGAACGATACAACTAATGAATATAAAACCAAGTGGATAAGCCATGTACAAAGGATGAACATAAAGAGACTACTATTTCATTTTAAGAATTATAAACCAGTACGGAAAAGAAATAGGCCTATAGCAAGACCCAAAAAACGGTGGCATGAACAAGATATCGATGGCTCAGAACGAGACTGTTCCAAGTCCATTTTACTATTTTTTTTTATTTTTTATTATTTTTTTTTTTCAGAGAGCTATTTTAAGCTCCTGACATTCAAAGCTTCATGAAGCAATTCGGAATAGCTCCATAGCAACCTTATGGAGAGGAATATTACAATTTTGTTAGATTCATTCATGTTGTTAAGGACATAGAACACAATGAAACACAGGTTTCTTTCTTATAAAAATTGGACTTAGAACAGTCTGGTTCTCAGCCATCGATACGTAGATCGCTACAGAAAATAATATCTAACGCGTGAAGGAAGAAGAATAACAAGAATAATAATAAATATACTACTTGTAACTGCTATACAAAGTTTCATGAAAATCTGTTATATAGGAGAAAAGATATTAATTTTGTCTAGCTAGATTTTCGTTTCAGATCACAGTGCAATCTTGAGGTATGGTAAAAAAATTAAGTATTATGGCTTAAATTTTATTACTGTTTACACGCATTGAATATAAGAAGAATTCTTAATAAATTATTTAGGTTTTGGTGGAATCATTTCCCAGGTAGAAGTTGTTACAATACTGAGAACATTCTTTATGTTTAATTCACATCTTTATAAAATCCCAGTGCTTAAGCTTATAAAACGTATGACAATTCCACGTAGGCATTTCTTTTGATAGAGCTTTGGTATAAACAAAACCACTGTATATAATTTGCTGGGTGTTCTGCACTCTGACCTTTATATTATGAACCTCAACTTCATGATATTTTGTGAGCTTTGTGACTGTCGTTTCCTTCATTCTCTTTCAACTGTTTTTTTATATTGTTATGTGGGATGCAAATGAGTGTGGTTAGGTTTGTCGTACATGTTTTAAGGGTATTATTGCGCTGCCATGGGAAGCCAGTGATAAACAATCAAAATAAAACGAGTCTTGGGAAAAGTAATCCCAACGGAATAACTGAAACACATCCACACATAAATTCAGCGAGACTCAGAATTTATTTCAAGACATAGACAAGTTGCAAGACGCTTAAGCGAAAGTCTCCAGTCATTCGTGAAGCCAGTCAACAGTGGCGCCATGAGTGTCATTGTAGTAATTAATAAAAGCTTGATGCCAACATATGAATGTGAAAGTTACTAATTAAATATTATAAAGTTATTTCAATGGTACGAAATATTCAGAAAATCCTCTAACTTTGTTAAGAAGTAAGTTGTTACAGAAATAATCATTTTTATTAAAATAATTTTGTAAACACATTTCATTCCAGAGTTATTTTCTCTTCATCATTATAGCATCGCATCTAATAAATTTTACAGAAAAAGAGTTCGTTCAAAGGGCTCGATTCATCTACGGAAGAGTAGCCTTACCTAAAACTTCTCATTGCATTTCCGTGTTGCATAGCAATACTAATAAAAGCGTTGACGCAAATAAGTATGTAAAATGGCGATCACCAGTAATGGAGATCAAAATTTGACCGATTTGAGATATTTAACATTCAGAGCTTTTAGCGTCATGACTCCATTAGGACCGAAGGCCTCCACAGCAAAGGGGATAAAGATATAATTGTCTAAAAGATGAGCATATTTATTAACTTTCTTCTTCACGGCTAATTCAGCAGCAAATGCTGCGCGTCTGGAGGTATTCGGCAAGTGAGATGGAGCTAGAGTGCCAACGCACAATTAATCGAAAATCATTGTCGTCTTATTATTTTGTTAATACAAAAAAATTCAGTCCCAAATTAAAGATTTTCCTCTAGACCATGGAATTAAGGTGAGACCATCGGGTCGCTTACCATCCGCGCGACTAATACCTGGTGGTTTCAAAAGAGACGGGATACCACAAGAAGTCAGAGATCAAGAATGGGATTTATTCAGACATAAACATATTTCAGCGCGTCCAGAGTTGGTCGCCATTTTTCTATTCTATATTTAGTAGCGTCTCTTCTAGAGAATGAGCAATATTCAGAAAAAAATGTTATAGAACATCTTCAAAATTTTCAACAAGCTTCGACAATTATTATTGTGATAAGTTGCAGGGCTGGCTAATATCTCTATCCATTTGGAATTTTGAATTTTTTTCCACCTATATACATCTACTAGTGCAAAAATTATGTTTACATAAATTAATTACTTTTTTTTTCTACTATAGTGTGTAAAGTGAGCTTTCCAGACACTAGTGCGTAATAAAAGTAATTAATCTCTTTACCCACTGCTAATAATTTTACGCAATGCCAAATAAAATGCAAAGTTTAATGTACAAACTTCATTCAGTAATAAATTAACTCCTTACCTCGATATTTCATTATATAAATATTACACGTAACACAAATAAGTAACAAATTTAACATTGATATTTACATTTTAGTAATTATTCTGAAGTTAATTACCTAATATACCGGGACATCATTTTTTTACTAACATTTCTAATATCAACCTTTGGATTCACGGTTGAGAACCCGACACACTGTTTGTTACCCCCTTCCGCGACCAGAGTTCGATGATAAAAACTTACTAAGTATAGGGGGGAAGAAAGGTAGTGCATCCATTTACGTAAACTAGGCACCATTACGATTTTCAGTTTGATAATTTTCGTAAGGCTTTATTTAATCAAACTACAGTACAGTATTAACAATAAGTGTTTTTACTCGCTAACTAAGCCATCCAGGCGGACGTATTCATTATGCAGTGTATAGTATAATGTCTAAAGAATATTAGCATACAATATGAAAAGTGCATTTAAATTGAAAAATAATAAAAATCTGAATATTTAAACAAATTGTTGAAAATGTTGGCGGCTTATTTCGATACAGGCTTCACTTCATTTGTGCATATTATCGAAAACGCTTTTAAGCATATCTCCTGAAAATGACTGTATTTTTTCTTGAATATAATTCTTTAATTGTTCTATTATTTAGGATGTTTTATAGTAACCCCCCTCCAGAATAATGCAAACACTCAAATCAGGCGATATAAGGGCCATAAACCTGCGCCTGTTGACGTAATTCTGTATTCTTAGTTATGACAGAGTGCCTTACGTGCTGTAAATTCAATATTCGCTTCTGCTTGATCCGCACAGAAAAATTTACTGAGACATGCTATCTGCTATTCGTCCAAGTGGTTATGTCGCAGATCGTAGGAAGGAGTGGAAATCACGTGACAGTTACTTCTCAACGAGGCCCTTTTATTTTAAACAGTTGTATAATATTACACAGATGTCCAATTCCTAATAGCAAATGTTTTCAGAAAAGAGCTAATACAGCCCAGCCACTAGCCTTTACAGAGGGGCCAGTAGAAACAGGTGTTGGAAACAGGGATGAGACGTAACCAAACTGACGCACAGTACCTGTGCGAAAAATGATTCAATAAATAATGCTCTTTCTTCATTGGAAAATGCGACCATATTTCTGGAACGTACTATACTCACTCACTCTTTACTGTTTACTATGACCGTAAGACGATTTTGACTGCATATGCTGCCTTGATTCTGTGTGGAGGACGGATGAAGTTCACTAGTGGAGGGTGTGGGAGTGAACTACATTAAAAAAAAACTCAAGTACAATAAAAATTGAAATAAAAATAAAATGATGTCCCTGTATAAGTTAGTAGCCTACTCATTCCAACAAGACACGGCATTCAACTTTTCCTAACCACATTGTTGATTATGGCCGGATTAGACGACCATGAAATTGTTATCATGAATAAAACAGACTGTCATTCCATGGATAAGTATTATTTCTTAATGGTTTTGAGTTTAGACGGTCATGACATCGTGATTTAATTTCAGTAGCATATCTCTTTACATAATTTCTTCTTCTGCTAACAATATCATATCATCAGCAAACCTTACGCACTTTTTTCTTCTTCCTCCTACTGTGAACTTCTGTTGTTCTGAAAATATTTCTTTACTAAATCCTCCAAGTAGATGTTGAACAGAGTAGGTGATAACACACATCCTTGTTGTACTCGTCTTCCTATTTTACTTCCTTCTCATATTTCTTCTTCTCTTCTGACTTTGATCGTTGTTTCATGTAGAGATTACTGAACAGCCTTCTCTCTTTCCAATCCACACCTATTTTTTTTCAGGATTACAATCAGTTTATTTCAATTCACATTCCATTTCAAGGTCCACAATTTAGTGTGTATTTAAGTTCATATTTCTAAGATTTTCAATGCATAGTTGCATGCATATTTTGGCAATTTTAGTGCATATAAGTCCTCGGTCTATCCATCATTACCATCATCATGATTATCATCACTGTTACCACAGCTGTCATCGTCATCATTAACATCGTCATAGAAGTCCATGGGGGTGTGGCTGAAAACTTGAACAAAAATAGAGTCGAGTGCCGGCTGGGTAACCTTGACAACGATTTGAGGGCAACGATCAGGTTTTGAACTCTCGTACTCATCAGAGGATGATGTCCACAAAATCCGTTGCATTATTCACAATCATAAAACAAAGGCCGGTCAGTAGCGAAGCAGACCTATGGCGGCGACGGTTGACACATTCCTATGGAAATAAGATATAAAAGCGCAGAAGATGTGATTCCAGCCGTCCCGTCCCGACCCGTCCGTCTGTCGGTGTCCACCAAAAGTCAAGGCATACAACTGGTTTTGTAACAGAAACCTCTGTGATATCAAAATGCTGATCACGTGGCCAAATCCTCAGCAAGACGTTTCCACATAAGAAAAGATCAAGTAAATAAAGAAAAAGGAATACAATGCATCAAGTGTACGGGATCGAGTACCCAGATCTCTCAGGTACAGTCTTGCAAAAATGTTAGTTCTCAGATAAGCAATGAACCTAGGGCCAATCATAATGGAGATAGATGAAAAGAAGAATGCGTTTAGCAGAGTTCATAGGAGACCAAGACCCAGGAGCTGACTGTTGGCCTCTCGTCCATATGTCTCGGTAGAGATGAATCTTTATTCAACCAGTATTTATTTATTTATTTACTCATTTTTGTTTATTTGTTCATTTATTTATTTACTTATTTAATTTCTTATTTCCTTAATTATTTACTTACTTCCTTATTAATGAATAAATTAATCAATTAATTAATTAATTCACTTATTTATTTATTCACCCATTTGATTATTTTGTTACCTATTTACTTATACACTTATTTATTTATTTATTTACTCATTCATTCATTTATTCATTTGTCTGGTGAGTAAAAGTTTCAGATTTTATATATTTTTTTACCTATTTATTTATCTATGTATTTATTTATCATTCATTTATTCTTTCAATTATTTACTTATTTATTTACCTATGTATATATTAATTATTAATTTATTAATTTATTTACTTATTTATTTACTTATTTATTTCATTACTTATTTGCTTATTTACTTCTTTACTTATTTAATTACCTATTTACTTATTTATTCATTTACTTATTTATTTACTCATTTATTTATTTACTCATTTATTTATTTATTTACTCATTTATTTATTTACTCATTTATTTATTTACTCATTTATTTATATACTTTAATTTATTTATGTATTTATTTGGCTGCAATGCGTTACAATGTTGAATGCAGAATTAATCTCCGTCATATAGCTATCACCCCTAAACACTATAACAGATTGCTCTGCTCAAGTTTACTATACTGCCATCTAGCGACAGTAGAAGGAGTCACGTCATAACTCCATTTGAACTGCATGGAGCAATTGTACTAGCGGTTTTTTTAAATCGACGGTGGCGATCCTGGTGGTTGTTCTCTACCACATGCTACCGTTTTTAACATTACGATGGCCAATCTGTTACATACGTGATCAGGACTATCCCTCACTGGCCTTCAGAACTTCCCATGGATTCGGAATTACTGCAAACAATATAACACACAATTAACTGCAATAGATACAGTAAAATGAGGAACGTGAAGTTAGTTCGAAGATCCACCTGCTGCTGGCTTGCGATACCGGGTTTTGCCACGCACTGTAGATTCCCAAATTCATCACTGTGCTGGGTGGGCACCGGGCCCATACACTGGCCGAAATTTCAAGAGATAATTTCTTGCCCCACGAAGATTAGGACCAGTGCTTATTCTGTAACGTTGGTGCAAAATATGAGGCACGGGAATCATACTACTCACAATATTAATACTTTTTTGCTTTTCTTCACAGTACAGTACACCGTCGTACCCTCAGAGAACACTTTTGCCGAGAACGATATTTTGACGGATAAGTGGCACGTCTATCGGAGGTGATGATAAGAGGATATTTGAGAACACCGCTTCAAATTTATGAAGAATACTTTCTGCAACTTCACGTTCCAAAGATTGATAACAAATCGATGTTCTGCTCAGTGGGTACTAGTCTATGTACTTTACAATCATGATATTTTATGCATTAAATTTGAGTCGCAACATAGACAAAAAAAAAAAAACTTTCAAAATTACTTTATCCAGTGGACCGTATGGGTTCTATCTGTATGAGTATGGTAGCACTTATTGTTTACACCCTGTATGAGCAAAAGAACGAAGTTAAAAAAGGAACATATGGCAAGAACTTGAAACATTTTATCTAAGCGAAAAAGTAGCCCTGAAAGAAGACATTATGTAGGACATATTGAAGAAACTGAGTAAGAAGCAGCACCGAAAGGAATTTCAAGATGCAAACTTATAGGTACGAAATATTTGCCCGACTAATTTATGTCGTGGAACAGGGAAAAGTCATGATCAAAAAGAAGACAAAATAAGGGCCAATCATGCCAAAACGGAGGTGTATTCAGGGGCCATGAACAGAAGAGTGCAAGCATCCTCTTAAAGTTAACTGGGTGTTAAAATGCTTAAAATTTTTTTTTAGATTTTTATGGAGCTAATTAAGCAGTAATTCACGATCAATTGATATGTATATTACCCAAATTGTGTCTTTTTTAATGTTTCATTCCTTCAGACGAAAATAAATGTATAGAAATAAATTAGTAACAGCACAGTCTAGTATATACAGTCACGAAGCTTGATTTGTTAGGGTACTAGGAACAATAAACTATGCAGGTACTATTTCGCATTATCTGTGATGACGCGATAGTAGCGATCCTAGTGGTTAGAAACTATCTATGGAAGCATTTTTACTACGTATTGAGCATCGTGACTTTATATACTAGACTGTGGTAATACTATGCCTATTTCTTTTTAGAAATATTTAAATATATACGTAGAGTGTGACATAATACCATTTAATTAAATGGATCAGATTTTACATTGTTTGAAATCGGTACTAAATTTTTAGTCAACCATTCCAAAAAAGTATTGCTTTTAACGGTAGGTTTACTTATTTACTTACAAATTGCTCTTAAGGAACCCGGAGGTTCATTCCCACCCTCACATAAGCCCGCCATCGGTCTATCCTCAGGAAGATTAATCCAGTCCCTACCATAATATCCCACCTCCCTCAAATCCATTTTAATATTATCTTCCCATCTACGTCTCGGTCTCCCCAAAAGTCTTTTTCCCCTCCCGTCTTTCAACTAACATTCTATATGCATTTCTAGATTCCCCATACGTACTAAATGCCCTGCCCATCTGAAACGTCTGGATTTAATGTCTATGTTAGAATCAATACAATTTGTGCAGTTCTGGGTTTTGTAACTTTCTCCATTCTCCTGTAACTGCATCCCTCTTAACGCCAAATATTTTCCTAGGCATCTTATTCTCAGACAACCTTAACCTCTGTTACTATCTCAAAGTGAGAATCCAAGTTTCACAACCATACAGAACAAATTGCTACGATGTATCGAAGTACGTATGATATTTCCGTGCAGAAATTCTGCGTTAAGAATGGGTGAAACGGAGAAAACTCTCTCCGGCACCAGGATTCGAACCCGGGTTTTCAGCTCTACGTGCTGACGCTTTATCCACTAAGCCACAACGGATTCAAATTCTGATGCCGGATTGAATCCTTCTCAGTTTCAGTTCTACCTCTCTGTTCCCCGTTGGTGACCTACCCTCATGTACTGTGTCACTTTTGTGCTTTATTGTTAAAGTACAATTTTTTTGACCAAACTGATCCATTTTTCATCTATATCTAGTCTTCTCATTGCTTGCTATAATTTTATCCTAATGATGCTGTCATACGCTTTTCCAAAATCAATGTAGGTCAAGTATCTTTCAATATTGCTGGATTTGTTTTTCTCAATTAATTGTCTAACAAAATGCATATTATACGATGAAAGAGTAATGGAACGGAGAAAAATTCCCTCCGGCGCAGGGATTTGACCCCGGGTTTTCAGCTCTACGTGCTGATGCTTTATCCACTAAGCCACACTGGATACAACCCCGGCGCTGGATAGAATCGTCTCAGATTAAGCTCCAACTCTTGGGTTCCCTCTAATGGCCACCCTCTGCACTACGTCACAGATGTCTGTGAACATAGGATCGAAGTCCACAAATGTGCTGAGGTGCAGAATATCTGTAGGCCTATGGAAATACCATATGTACTTCGGTACATTAAATTAATATAATAAAAATGCATATTGTCTAAGCATGACCTTCCGCTTCTAAAGCCATTCTGCTCTTCACTTATTTCCAATAAATTATCATGCATTTTGTTATTCAAAATGCTGGAAAAAATTCTTGCTGCTGTTGGTATATCCATCACTTACTGTATGCCTCGGCAATTTGTGCATACTATATTTGAATTTTAAATTTTACTGAACCTCGTTTTTCACTCTCTGAAGTTACACAAAATATCTCAATACAATCCTAACTATAGCTTCTATAGCATTTTGTAAATAACGTGTCACAAGTTTGAAGGCGTACTAATATTTGTTTTAGATACAATTCAACCTCAACAAGACTTGTAAACCAATGTATTGTGCAGACAGCTTCCCTTAACTAAGAATTCTAAATAAAACAAGAAGAATGCAGGAGGTGTTTCGATTCTTCTTTCTCTTTCTCCCAGTCTTTGAAGAGCTAGTTCAAAGAAAACAATCTCCGGAAAAAAAAAGCTTTTCTTTTTTATTGTAGAGAGTTGACACCAAACACAGTCAACAGAATAACACATCTGTATAATCATAAAATATTATATGTACGTGTTAACTGGTGTTTTTTATATTACGTAGAAAAAAAGTAGAAATTAAACATCATTTTAAGTAAGATAGTCTGCTTCTTGTTCTTCCGCTTCAGTCTCGAAGACTGTCGCTTTCGGGCTAAACCACACTGCATGGAACAAAACAGTTTCAGGCTGATTGAAACTGACTCAGACGGTTTGCTACAACCAACTAGCCTTTGGATAAGCAGATTACAGGCTATTAAATGAACACATTATGCAGACGAAACGCTTTGTTTGTTCCAAGCAGGGAGGGACAGTCTGGAGTTATTTCATGCCAACTTGTTTGCAGCAAGCCAGCTGACTTGTGAATTGTTTGCTAAAGTATATATTGAAATAACTGTGTAGCAAAGAGGAAAATGGGTTTTCTATATCAAATTATCATCAATTATTATCGACTGGTTATTTACAATCTTGCTACCAGTTACGTATATTTTAAAACTGATTTATTATTTTATATAAGTATAATCCGAAATCCAAAATAAAAATTACAGACTGTATAGGTCTACTGTTTAATATATATAGAGTTAACCGTAAGTAATGTCATTAATTTCAGGGGGTTATTCCTTGAGATATTTCAAACAAAATGTTTAATACAATTTTTGTTTTTTTTTTTTTTTTTTGCTTCCTTTCCGAGATAAAAATTGTTTCATATGAAACATTTCATAGCATAAATTTCAATTTTTAATTCATTTTTGTAGGTTTTCCAATAAGTCATATGATAATAAAATAACAATATGGTTTCAATATTTCCGTCTCTGACTTATTTATTGTAATGTCAACCAAAATTATTTTTGTTAACACATTTCAATTATTTTGTAAACGTTTTCGTCCTTTATGGGCATCTTCAGACAATTTTGTAGATATCTGTGCATGGTGTACAAAAATCAATATTACATAATACGGAAAGGTGACCAATTATACAAATTTTAACAATTAAAAAAAAACATATTAAAACACTTTTTAAAAATTTAACTAAGGTAAGCACATGATTGAATAACAAAATTACATTTTATAAGAAATATGCATATTTAATAGCATATTGTAATTGTCCGTAATAGATAATAGATTTGCGAACAGGCTATTTTTTTGCAATTCATTTTTGTGTTCAGATAAGTCTAGTAATATAATGAAAAATATGTAAGTTCAATCATAAGACTTATCTCTTTGCAAATATTTATTTGCTATGAAGGTATAAAATATATAAACGTTTTCGCCTTGTTGGGCATCATCAGATATAATAAAATACGTGATCTAGAACTTGAATAAATTGATAAATGAACAATATAATATACATGGCAAATGGATCTTCATGAGTTTTATGTAGGAGTTATGAGTAAAGTATGTTAGAACTAATTTCAATACAATGTGAGAGTGAAGGAATCGAAAAATAGTTGCGTATACATATAACTCATGTTACAAGTATATATACATGGTAAATGATAAGTAGTTAAATTATGCAGGCAATAGCGATGTTAAAACTTTAATAAAATATGATTATAAATAAAGGTAACAAGATGTCATGGATTTTAAAATTTACGAAGAATAAAATGTTTTAAAATTACTATATGATCAATTGTTATTTATACAATGTTGCAATTAATAAATCTTGTACTTTATATTGTCAATTGATCATTATCGAAAATTATATGCTTGTGGAATTGCTGTGTGATGTGCTGAAATAAGAGAGGAGAAATTAATCAAAGTGGTGATTCGTAAAAATTTGTATGTGTTTTTAGCTTGTTTTTAATAGTGTTTTAAGATTACTTACGTATATATGTACGCCTGGATTTACATATGATATTCTATTTGGATTAATGCGTGCTATAAATGATGATCATGGGTAGTTTGCTATGTGTAGACATAGTTAACGAGAGCTATATATGTAGATAATTTCTGAAAATAAGAAAAAGTATTGATTTAATAATTGTATATACTTCGATCCGTACGAACAGTTAATCATAGGGCAAGAGAATAAATGTAAATGTATATTAACAGGCTATTATTATGTGGGGTCGTTAGACTATATTGCTGCAGTGATGAATGTGTAATGACTCGTAAGTGAGCATTTGTTTAGGAATGGGGAGAAGAATTAAATATGCATATTTGCACAGAGGATACAGGAAGTGTTTGCAAAAAATCAATAAGTATTTATGCGGTCAGAGAATATTGTGATTGTGGATAGGTGTATGAGTAGAAAAATGAATCGTGGATTAACAATTAACAAGGAAAAACGAGGGAAATGGTAAGTGTAATTTACACAAATATAAGTGAACACTAATATTACCTGTGGACAATTGCAATATGCTATTAAATATGCATATTTCTCATAAAAAGTAATTTTGTTATTCAATCATGTGCTTACCTTGGTTAGCTTTTAAAAAGTGCTTTAATATGTTTAAAAAAATTAAAGTTTCTATAATTGGTCACCTTTCCGTATTATGTAATATTGATTTTTGTACACCATGCACAGATATCTACAAAATTGTCTGAAGATGCCCATAAAGGACGAAAACGTTTACAATATAATTGAAATGTGTTAACAAAAATAATTTTGGTTAACATTACAATTAATAAGATAGAGACGGAAATATTGAATCCATATTGTCCTTTTATTTCATAGCATGGTTTTGGAAAAGCCATTGATTTAATTCCAAATATGCTCAGTCAATTTAAGAGAACAATGTATTATGATAATAGATGATTGAAAGTATTTTAGTTTTGTCCTTTTAATGTGCAGAAATTTAATCCGGAAAAATGTAACTTTTCTGCAAAGGAATTTTACACTGTTACCCAAATCATGATGTACGGTGTGAAAGCCATGTTTATAGGGAATTTTCAGTTTCTGTGAGGCGGTTCTCATAAAAATATGAAAATCTGCTACTGAGGGGGGAAAGGAACTGGCCAACTTATCCCCATTATCTCCTGGCTTAGTTCCCTCATGAGTGATACTTTATTGCTGTCACTTATGAGGTACCAACCAGTCTTCTGACTGCTATGTGTGAATGTATAACATCACATGCTGAAAAAATTATCACGAAATTACTGTGATATTTTAACCGGAAGTACGATGTTTTATTTATTTTTCACGAAAAGGTTACTGAACCAAATAATCCTGGCCCTGGCTATAAACTTATTTTTTATTGTAATGGATTATTGTATATATGTAGGTTATATTCATGCATATTATGTGAATTATATAGATATAAAATTTGCAATCTAAATGTTTCGAAACTGCGTTTGCATTTATTGTACCGTTAAACATAGCATACATGCGACTGTCACTGAAGATCATTGCTTCCATGCCTGTAGAGTCAGCCTATCAAACAGCGTCAGATTTTCTTTAAGAACTAAGCTTCTACACGTGATTTTGTGCAAATATGTCAAAAGACCTATTGCGATTTTTCATCGAATCTCCTCATATATGTCATATGGCTAGTGTTCTCTGCCTTTCGAGTGATAGAGAAATGATTTGGCGCCACAACAACTGGCGTAAAGTCGACTATCCATGAAAGAGGGCAATGATTTCATTTTTATAGGTTTGTAGTATATATTTTCTATCCTTTTTTCAATTGTGGACAACGTATTGATTTTGCATGTAACTTCGTGTATTATTAAGAATTTAACAAATTGTATATTTTCCGTCCCTCTTTACGATCAAGATAATAGTACATTATGCAACGAGCCTACAATGATAGTAATTAAGACGCGAGTATGTTTGTTTATGAAACGAGTGCAAGCGAGTTTCATAATTTTCATACGAGCGTCTTAATTACCATTATAGGCAAGTTTCATACGACTTTTTATGCTCGACCATATATCTAACTTGAAATTATTCAGAAGTATTCATTTTATTTGTATCTGACTGAAGATCGGAAGTGACCTTGTGCATAGCTCGTGAATTGTGAGATGTGCGCAGACGCGAAAGTATTGATTTTTTCCGAGGAACAATAACGTAATTGACCTTGTTATAATCTACAGAATAACATGAACTAATTTTGATATAACCTCGAAATTGATTTAGAATTGAAAAAACGAGATGACAAATTGAATTTATTTGAATATTATTTACAATTGACGCTAATTATTATAGTAATAGAACATAACCTTCTGCGACAGTATTGGATTTCCAGCCTCCGTGACGTTTCCTTCGTTGTCTTTCGATTGCATATCCGAGAATAATCGAAAAACTGGACCTTAATGAATAGGTGTGCTTTAATGACATCATTAAAGGACTGCTACCAGGTGTATAATTACTACATTTCGGTATGGTCGAGCATAAAATATAATACGGTAATAGATACTGGAATATAAATACGTTTATCGTAGCCCAGACTGCGGACTGACAGGTTTACATTGTACTCTTCTTTTAATTTTAAAATTTAATTAGTAAAATTTATAAAATTTTACCCACTTTTTTTTTAAAACCTTGTCTAGAATTTGTATTTAACGGTCATGACATTTTAAAATATGATACAAATTTTACATAGTCACTGCGAATTATTGTATATTTATTTGTGTTTAACAGTCATGGTATATAGAAATATGATGCATATTTTACATGGTCACTGTGAGTTACTGTTCCAGGCTGGTATTTATTTATCAGTGTGTCTAACCAACACTTTTTATTAAGAAGAGCCCTTTTTCTTTATGCGGCTCTTCTGCACCATGTAAGTTTCTGTCTGGAAGGAATTCATTATATTGGCAAGGACTCGGAGGCATTGATTGTGTTCGTGGTAGCTGCAGACTGTTCTGGTCAAATTAGAGAGGGGAAAAGCGCTTTCTCCGATTCAAAATTATCGACAAGGTAATCATAAAATTAATTTATCTTCGAATTGTCCGGTTTCTCTTTGCATAGATTAAATACGAAAAAAAAAATGGCATACACTTCTTCAGGGGGAGAGATATGGAAAGCCAAAGACATGAGACAGTCAATTTTTTTCCATTGTTTTGTCTTTATATGAATTTTCCAGACCAATACTTTGTAATTTCCGCCATCAAGCTTGTGCAAGATGGAATCTGCATCCAGTTGCTTGCACTGTTTCACCACATACCGTTGTAATAGTTATTTATTTATTTATTTTATTTATTTATTTATTTAATAATAACATATACATAAAAACGTTACATTAAAATACCCCGAAAGAGCAAAGCTCGTGTTCGGGGACAGTTCCGTTACATAGATACACATACTTTGTAGACAAAATACTTAAGAAAAAAGCTCACATAAAGATTGTAATAAAATTAGTAAATAATAATACTAATAATAACTGAGTGAAAAAGAGACGATGTTTAGATTGATGGATTAATATTAAATTATTATTAGTAGTATAATTAGTGCAGGTCATGTTGACATAGTAACCAAGATAAAATAGAAAAATACACTTAGGATAGAAATAAACTTGTTTTACAATACATGGTACATAATATATATACAGGGAAGTCTGTCATATAAATTTTTTAATTCTGGATCTGAAAATTTCATTGCTTAAAGTAGTCAATTCTGGATGAAATTTTATTATCGAATTATATAGCCGTGGACCATAATTTGTACTGTGTAGTAAAGCAGCAGATGTGAAATATTTAGGTTCAACTAATTTAAGAATTTCATTTCGTCTCGTATTATGAGCATGTGGCTGAGCTACAAATTTCGTTCTATTTTTATGATAGAATTTCATTAAAGAGTATTCATAAATTTGGTCAATTCTAAAAACATTCAATTCAGAATGGATCAAATTTGTTGGATAATCCAGTCGCCTTTTCAAACAAATTTTGATTATACGTTTTTGCAACATAATTAGAGGAAAAAGAGCAGTTTTGTAATGCCTCCCCATCCAATTATACCATATTGGATAACAGATTCAACTAGAGCCAAATAAACCAAACGTAATACGTGAGTAGGCAAGTAATGGCGAAGGTGTACAAATTTGTAAATTGTTTTACGTATTCTGTTACATAAAAGGTGATTTGTCTATCCCATTTCAAGTGCTGATCAACAATAATTCCCAGGTATTTCACATCTACAGATTCTTTCAGGCAAGGGCATTTACAGGTTGTAGAGAGTTTACAAAATGAGTTGTGGATTATTAATTTTAAATGAGAAAGTGATTTCAATTTGTTCAATCCAGAGACTGTTAAAGAAAATGGCACCAAAGTAGTTTTAGTTATATTTAGAGATAGCAAATTTGCATCAAGCCAGTTTTTGATAAAATTTATACCTACATTGGCATGTTTATAAGTGTCCTCCCAAGTTAAACCACTGAAAATCACCACCGTATCATCAGCGTAAGAATAACAGGAGCCATTATGTACTTTCAAATCAATGTTTAATAAATCATTAATATATATTAAAAATAGAATAGGACCTAAAATTGTTCCCTGAGGGACACCTATATCAATATTTACATTTTCACTGATATTATCATCAATTTTGGTTACCTGAGTTCTTTTGTTTAAGTATGATTGAAATAACTTATGCGCAATACCCCTGACTCCTATACCAAATAATTTGTCCAGAAGTAAACGATGGTTCACCGTGTCAAAAGCTTTCCTTAAATCTAAGAAAATCCCTAAACATTTAGAACCGTTATCCAACTCCTGCATAATTTTACCAGTGACTTCAATAATTGCGTCATCCGTAGATAATTTATTTCTGAAGCCATACTGATGTTTGGAGAGAATTTCATTTTTCTCTAAGTAATTTCTAATCTGTTTTTTAAGCATTTTTCTAATATCTTTGAGAAGCTAGAGAGCAAGGATATAGGTCTATAGTTATTCAGACTTTTTCTTTCCCTGACTTATGGACCGGTACAACTACAGCATTTTTCAGAGATTCTGGGAAAACTCCTTGGGTGAGACATAGATTGAATACATAAACAAGCGGTTTTAATATATGTTTAATGATAATCTTTAATGTGTTATTTGTAATTTTGTCGATTCCCGGTGAGACATTATTTTTTAAGGATTTAACAATATTATAAATTTCTTCTTCGGTTACTGGTGATAAAAACATGGAGGAAGATGCGTGCTTATTATGGCCACTGCAATAATTTTTCGTGTTAAATGCCGATTTGTTGATGTTCGATGCAATGCTATGTCCTACTTTTGAGAAATATTTATTAAATTCATTAGCTATGTCTTTTTGTTTTTAAATATTTCTCCCTCTTCATTTAAAATCTCTGATATGATACTATTTTGGTTCACATTTACGTCTGTGGCTTCATTAATAGTTTGCCAAAATTTCCTAGGATTATTTCGATACTTCTGAAATTGAGATTGATAATACTGAGTTTTCATGTTTCTTATAATAAGAGTTAAAGTATTTCTGTATTTTTGTAATAATTTATTAGATTTATATTATCAGGTTCTTTTCTAATATTTCTGGCTAATTTGTCTCTTATACGGATTGACTTAATGATACCTGTGGTGATCCAGGGTTTTATTTTTCTTAATTTAGAAGATACTTTAAAGTAAGATACATCTGTGCTTATGTCTATATAATTAGATATTAAATTTTGGAATACTTGAAAGCACAATTCAGCATTTTCACAGTTAAGCACGGAATCCCAATTTTCTTTTTCTATAAGCGAAATTAGCTTATTGTAATTTATGTTTCTTTTTATATGGAGAGGATACTGAGATGTATTAGAGTTTTTAATTCCAATTTCGAATAATGCAATAACTGCATAGTGGTCGGTAATAGCACTACACAAAACAGCAGGTACAAATTTCCAGTTACTCTTTGTTTTAAAAATATGTGATCAAGGCAAGACTTAGAATCAGGCCGAGTGATAGAGTGTAAAAATTTGACAAAACCATATTCGTGTAAGATATTCATGTACCTATTGCCAGTACTGTCTAATTTGTCTTCTAGAATTTGTATGTTAATGTCTCCAACAATGATTTGATTGCTTGTGTCTTTAGAATTAAACAAAAATAGTTCAAAATTGTCTAAAAATTCATTTATACAATTGTTTGGGGATCTATATATCGCCACAATGGAGAATGGAGTATTATTACATATAAAATTAAGATGAATAGAATTACATTGTGGGATATCTACATGTACTATTGTGACATCAATATTATTTTTGCAGTAGACAACTAAACTATCGCATTTATTATATTTATTCGTTTTGACAAACTTTTTATAACCTGGTAAATCATAGCCAGAGTCATGATTTAACCAAGCCTCCGTCAATATAATGAAGTCGAAAGGATTATTAAAATTTTGCATAGTGGCACAGAATTCCAGGAAATGTTTATTTAAGCTGCGTATATTTAAGTGAAATAATTTAAAATCGTGTAAATTGTTACCAATGTAACTGTTGCAAGAGTTAAAGTCTTCCAAAACTGCTGTGCGAGTGTTATTATTAGCGGAATAATAATTTAGCTCATTTATTAGACAATCCATTGTTTAGAAATATTAACATTAAAAAGGATAACAAAATCAGACAGTAAGACAATTACAATGTAATTAAGTCTTGGAAAGAATTTATCTTATAAGCAGGGCTCGTTTCATCCTTACGAATAAATACCTTGCAATCTCTCGTCCATACAAAACGGTACCCTTTCTGATTAGCTGCCTCTCTTGTTTTGTTTAGTAGGTCACGGGTGGCAATTGTCAAATGTTCACCAGCAGTCAGCCTCCCATCAGGTAGCAAAGGGTTGATCCTTTGTAGCGGAATTCCTGGGCCTTCTGGGTGTTTCCTCGCTTCTAACTTGAATTTCTGGAGCCATGTGTCTCGACTAATTCTTTTGTTGAATCTGACGACAATAGGCTTCGTCTTGCCGGGTTTTGCAGGTAGCCTATGTACAACACTTAAGTCAGCGACAAGCTCTGGTCCTCCGATGACTTCCGAAATATTTTGGACAATCATAGGAACGGATTCTTCCGGAGTTTCCGGAATCCCAAACACCATTAGATTGTCTCTACGCGTGTACTGCTGGAGTTCATTTATTTGTTTCCACAAGAGTTCATTTTCCTTTTTTAGATCATGCACTTGCCCCTGTGTTGTTTTCAGATCTTCTTTCGTCTTACACAGCTCTTCGCTAAATGCATCAAACTTGTTTGACATGAACTGAACTGATTGCTGTAATGCACTTGTTATTGATTGCCCCTTGTAGAGTGAATCGAGGGGAGATTACTATCGAGGAAGATGCTTATTTCTATGTAATTTCACATTCTTCCAAGAGAGAACGCCACGTGCATATCTTCATGAGTCGACCTGGTTGGCAAGTTGGTATAGCGCTGGCCTTCTATGCCCAAGGTTGCGGGTTCGATCCCGGGCCAGGTCGATGGCATTTAAGTGTGCTTAAATGCGACAGGCTCATGTCAGTAGATTTACTGGCATGTAAAAGAACTCCTGCGGGACAAAATTCCGGCACATCCGGCGACGCTGATATAACCTCTGCAGTTGCGAGCGTCGTTAAATAAAATATAACATATCTTCATGATCACTGAGACAGTTGAATGTCTGTAGAGTAGAAGCTAACTCATTTTGCCACGTGTTCTTGTGAAAAGAAGAAAAGCAAGAAAACAGCTCATTTTTTTGTTATAAAATAATTGCAAACGTATGTTAAAATTGTAATACATCGCTGAATTCACAATGACTATCAAACATTAGTAATGGATATTGTAGTAAAGGTTCTAAAGTTTGTATTGTTAACAACCAACGACCTTGTTCCGCCATCTTAGGTTGCGTCACAGCACTAGGCATCTTACCCCGATACTTGGGGAAGATGCTCACTTTCTTTCGGCGTAAGATGGCAACTTGTTGCAAGAATTTCATTTTTTGTTCTCTTGGAGGGAATGCGTAAACATAACGTAAGGTCCTCTGAAGGAAGTCAATGAATTGAGGACAGTGTTCAACTTGCGATGGAACATGTTAGAACAGGGGTTATGAACTGTTTTAGAACATCACAAGCATACGGGATTCCTTACCGTACTCTTAAACGCTGCCTAAAAAAAGAATGATGACAAAAAATGTACCGTATTGAATTCATTGTATGCAAGTGATTTCACGAGTCTTGCATACGGTAATAAAATATGTGCAATAACTGTGTTTCTAAGTAGTGATAAACGAGTGAGAAAGTGTCCATGAGCTTCAGATTAAGTCATTTTTGTTATATACATGTATCAAACCAAGTTCAGGTGAAATGCATATATCAATAAGGCCCAATTGTATAAAACTCCCTGACTAAAGATCAACTTTGATCGAAGATCGGAAAGTGAACCGAGTTCAGACACTTCTTCTATTGTATAAAACTTTTCTGCGATCAAATTACCTTGGTTCAAATGCAATCTAAGTTCACGTGAAAAGGATTTGGCAACATCGCATAAACAGGTGAAGTATGTGATGCGCGAACCATGTTGTACAGGTTTGTTCAGTGTTGCCAATTTAGCGACTTTAATTCTTTTTCAACGACAATTTCTTTTAACTGTTATATGGCTTAAATAGGGATTTAGCGACCTTTTTAGCACCCCATAGTGACAAAATTTAATCTTTCTTTGTTGATAATGAGAAATCTAGCGACTTTCCAATTACTTTTTGGCGACTTTCCTTACACTCTGTTGGAGAAACTGGTTTGTTTTGTGCATTGTAAATAATGGCGGACAATAAGAAGAAGGTTGACCGTTCTCCAAATTCTTATCATCTTATGGTGTTTGATAATGCTAAACATAATAAAGCTTCATAAGACGACAATTTTCGTTTAGTAATACAGCTGATTGAAAATTTATGAATATACCTGTCATATCCATTAATAAGTAATGGTTGTTATAAACATAATATAATTATAGGTTATTTTTTTTGATACTGCTGAACATGATAAAGCCTTATAAAATATAAGAATGTTTGTGTATTAAGGCAATAAATTGAAAAAAAAAAAAATATATATATATATATATATATCTACCATACCTATTAATATTAATAATAATGGTTATTCTTTTTGTACAATCTGCCACTCGTATATTTCAAACAGAAAAGAAATAACTGAACTAGGATCATCTAACTTAATAGGAGAAATTTCTTCAGTCAAAGTTGACTTTAGTTTAAGACATATTAATCTGAGATTAGACTTTATACAACACAAAATTCCAAGTTCAGCTAGAACGAGGATCAATTTAACCTCTGATTTAAGATTAAATGGTTTATACAATCGGCCCTAAATGTGTTAATTACATTTGCCATCTTACCCGACTATCGGAGAAAGATGCCTATAGTGCAGGTAAGAAGAAAACCTGTATCTATAAACAAGGTATTTAATGTTTTCTGTTTTGTACCAAAAATATAGTTTCAAAATATTTTCCAGATTTTGATATTTCAATATGAAATTCAAAACTAAATTAATAGTATCTTAAATTTTCAATCAAAGAAGAAGTGAGGCATCTTCCCCCGATTCACTCTATATTAGGTATTCTGGATATGAATTCCGGGCTTTCGTAATCATATATAGGTGAATCTGTACCTGGGAGAGCGCTGCAATATCTACGAGACGAAGACTGACCCAGGAAGCGATTTAACTGCAGTCCTAGTGGGCGTCGCTGCGAAGCACTACATCAACACAACGAGACGGAACTAAACGAGTCAAAGAGATGAGAGGCGGTGAGTAAATTAGGCGGGAGCCGACAGTTCGTTTGTCACGAGGCGACAAAGTTGGCTGCAAGTTCAAAAAGCGTCGGCGACAAACATGACGATTCCAATCCCGTATCGAGAAGCACTCAAAAGCTTTTGTTTGACTGCTTAATTGAAAGAGTATTTAATATTCAGTTACTGCAGCACAAAGGAGAAGGTTCGCCGAGGAATTCTGAGCGTAACAGAGATCTGAGAGAGAACAGTTGGCCTGTAGCCTCACACTTGTAAGACATCGTCGGTCCTTGAAATGGAATTCTATTCAGTTGCTACTGCATCAACTTTTAGCTTCACCTATTCTGATGTATAACTTTATTTTAACAACTTTATTAAACTATATAGGTTATTCATATGGTGTAAGAGGATGAGGAGACATTACAAAATCTACTCTTGTTCCTTTACTTCTGTTACAAAACGTATAATCAAAATTTGTTTGAAAATGTGACTAGATTGTCCAACAAATTTGATCCCTTTCACATTTATAGATTATTTGTATTCTTTTTCTCTTGGCCCTTCATTCAGCCTAAATTATCTAATAAATAAGGACAACAGACTCAACTACACAAAATTTCAAGGACTTTTTATAGACTACAGTTTAACATGAGATAAGCACATCGAATACATATGCACAAAGCTATCAAGAGTTTTATGCTCGACCATGCCGAAATGTAGTAATTATACACCTGGTAGCAGCCCTTTAATGGACCTCATTAAAGTACACCTATTCATTAAAGTTCAGGTTTTCGATTATTCTCGGATATGCAATCGCAAGACAACTAGGGAAATGTCACGGAGGCTGGAAATCCAATACTATCGCAGAAGGTTATGTTCTGTTACTATAATAATTAGTGTTAATTGTAAATAATATTCAAATAAATTCAATTTGTCATATCGTTTTTCAATATCGAATTCAATTTCAAGGTTATATCAAGACTAATGTTTACCTTACTATTATCAAGGTCGTCGATATTCGTTTCCCGGAAAAAAATCAATACTTTCGCGTCTGCGCACATCTCACAATTCATGAGGTAGGCTATTGCATTCACTCACATAACAATAACATGAATACTTACGAATAATTTCAAGTTAGAAATATGGTCCAGCATAAAAAGTCGTATGAAACTTGCCTATAATGGTAATTAAGACGCTTGTATGAAAATTACGAAAATCGCTTGCGCTCGTTTCATAAACATCCTCGCGTCTTAATTACTATCATTATAGGCTCGTTGCATAATGTACTATTATAGTTGTTAAAGAAATTAACGACTTGGGTTTCTCAAAATTATTTAAGATGTGCCTACTTTTCTTTCTTTCAGTCGATAATCCGATATGCCCTAATTTTCTGGGGAAATGGAACCAAAATTGGAAGCTTCTTGATTTTACAAAAGAAAGCCATTAGAATTTTATGTAAATCAAACTATCTGGAACATTGTCGGCCACTTTTCAGGCAATCACAGATTTCAACAATCATAAATTTGTATATATATGATCTAGTACTTTACACTCGACAAAATATCGACAATTACTCATTAGTGGCCAATATACATGATCATGAAATTAGAAATAGTGAACAATTTAATATTCCATATTGTAGATTACACAAGAGCAACACAAACTTTTTAATTATGGGGATGAAATTATATAATAAGCTCTCCAGTGGATATATTATAAATTACCAAACAAAAGCTTCAGAACTAGATTTTACAATTCGTTATTAAATAATCCTTTTTATTCTGTTGCTGAGTTTTTCAACACAAATTTATATGAAATTGTATTTCAATAATTTTTTATATTTTTTATTGGGTTATTTTACGACGCTGTATCAACATCTAGGTTATTTAGCGTCTGAATGATATGAAGGTGATAATGCCGGTGAAATGAGTCCGGCGTCCAGCACCGAAAGTTACCCAGCATTTGCTCGTATTGGGTTGAGGGAAAACCCCGGGAAAAACCTCAACCAGATAACTTACCCCCCCCCCGGGATTCGAACCTGGGCCACCTGGTTTCGCAGCCAGAAGCGCTGACCGTTATTCCACAGGTATGGACGTATTTTAATAATAAATAAGTTTAATTGCAATTTAGTGAGTTTTCTTTAATTTAAAATTTTCAAATTATTTCATGTTTTCATTGTATTATTTAAAATTTACTGTTTCTTTTATTAGTGTTTTTTAAAATGTATTTATACGTTTTTCAATGTATTCTGACGAAGCCTAAAACTGTATGTCTAATGGCCAAATAAATTGAATTGAACTGAATTGAATTGAATTGTAGCGCCACAGATTTACTTACTTTTACTTTACTTTACTATCAGAAGAGGAGACAATACTAAAGGCTATGCTATTGGAGCTAAATGACAACTGTGAGCAGTATGGGATGAAGATAAATGAAAACAAGACGAAGACCATGGTTACTGGAAGATAAATGAAGAAGGCAAACGTGCGAATTCTAAATGAGGCAGTGGAGCAAGTGGACAGCTTCAAATATTTCAGGTGTACTATTAGCAGTAACGTGAACTACTACCAGAGAGTCAAAAACAGGATAGCAATGGCAAATGAAGATTTTAATAAAAAAGGAGCATCTTCTGAGGACCTCTTGAAAAAGAACTAAGGAAGAGACAAGTGGAGTGGAGCCTCTTGGGGCAGAAATATGGACATTACGACGAAGTGGCGAGAAGGGACTAGATACATTTGAAATGTGGATAAACTGCTCCGTCGATATAGAGGAAAGCCAATGTTTCCTACTTAGATATAACACGCGGAGCAAGTCCCCTGCAATCGACAACCATCATGTTTAGGCAGAGCATGAACGTTGAAATATTATGGAGAGTAAAATGTCGATTGTTCGGGAATGAATATTTATGAGTTTTTACTTCGTTATAAAAATTGAATCTTATACAACGTTAATGCAAATTAATTTTATTTTCTAGAATATATCTATAAAATACAATAACAAATAAATAAAAAATAAATATTACCTTACACCCTTCAGCATTATCGTTAACATTTGCGCCGTTTCAAGACGTTGAATATTTGCTTTGTCAGAAATATTCAGACGTGAACATGTTGTGACATGTCTTACCAGTATGCAGGGACTTGGATTCTCGTGACATCAAACCACGTTGTACTGATTTGCTGTTTTCTTTAGACTTAAACGCATTCTACTAAATCGGTGGAGCAGTGTATGGAGAAAAATGGATCATGTAAATGGACAACAGAATACAGAAAGGAAGCTGTGCTGGAAAGGGTGGATGAAGAAAGATGCTGATGCTCAGAAAGAAAAAAGAAATGATCAATGGCTAAGAAGAACATGCCTACTGAAGGATGCGCTGGAAGAAATTATGAACGGGAGAAAAAGTCAAGAAGATATCAGATGAAAACGAAGATATCAGAAAGAGGGATTATAAAAATTGACATTTGCAAAATATGAATTAATTATTTTGGATGTTTAAACAATTGAATACATTTTTAGCAATGTGTTGTCGACAAATGAAAAGGTATGCTGAAAGGAGGAAAAATTGGAGGATAATGAATTTGCAGAAAACTATGAATTAATGAATTATTTTGCGATGTTTAAACAAGTGAATACATTTTTAGCATTGTGTTGCCGCCACGTATAATGAAAAGCGTATCATAACTTTATCATATCGATACATATAATCATTTACATATATCATATCGCCTTTATATTAATATACACTATGTATACAGTAATCCAGAATCTAATGATGAGACATTAAAAGTTTCTGATAAGGTTAGACTGAATTAGCTTGTAATCTGTCGTGTATATAAGGAAGGAATTCCCACTCAGCAGTACGTTAATGGGAGTAGGATCGGGTTTCCAATTGATCGGCTGTAACTGCGAACAGTACAAGTTGGTCCCACTTGTTACAACCTCGAATTAATTTATGTGGACGGCTCGGCATTGCTTGTTAACAGGTCTGGTGACGGCCACACAGGACGAGGCAACTCTGTGTTGCAGCGGAATGTTTCATACTTAAAATTATTAATACATTCCCGAATCCATAATATATTGACATAATCCCTGTTATTACATTTAACGTAACGAACGAGTGATGTCAACCACTGTAATAGCATCTACAATATAATACAGGCATAGTTTACTTCCATCTTAATTACAGACCGATTAATTATTTAGTCCTGACAGCTCAGCGACGCGATAGAGGGCAGTAACAGAGGAGTGGGGAGAGTTCCGGAGTAGAGATAAGGGCGAGCGGTAGGTAAAGGAATGTAGTACAGCTTAATTGTGCTGGAAACATAGGTCTCTACAGCATGCATGACATCTGATCGCTCCGAAGGCAAGCGAGTGAATAACCCAAACACTCCTTGGCGTAACTAAATGGACTCGCCTGACCCAGGCGCAGATCGCCGTCGACTCTCAGGACTAAATAACCGTACTATATCCATCTACCCTTAATTTTTAATTTTCCTTCAAAAGTTTTATTTATTTTTTTTATGTCATCTGAAAGTTCAAACATTCCAGTTTTAAAAAATGTGTCCATTTTGTCTTTATGATGTTTGGTTAAAAATTACCTGTCAGTTTCTATTGAACCGGAAACATCCTTTCTTTAAGCCGGAAATGCAGTTCTGTAAGTGTAAATCCGTCACATTCTGTCAATTTTATATATTTTTCATGTATTAACAATTTGAATTTGAGGTAGAGTTAAAGATGGTTCACAATAAACTGAGATCGGAAAAGACAAAGAGAACGGAAATAATGTTAAAATATGTGTTTATGAATGTGAGCATTCACAGTAGTTGATTGTGAATGCTCCCATTTAAATTAATTTGTTTTAACATTATTTCCGTTTTTGTTCTCGTTGTCGTTTCCGTTCCCGGTTTATTGTGAACTAGCCTTTAGACTGTATTATTTTTCATACAGCTGTGTGTTTTGGTTTTACAATGTTTCACACCCTCAGGATGTAGACTATTTTTTTCCCTTGTTCAGTTTTACAGCATTTTACAACAATAATGTTAACACAAAGTGCACTTTAGAATTTAAATATTTTCATCAGTCTTTCACCAAAATAAATTTGATTAATCTATTTATAAACAATGTGCTTAAGCAAGATAATTTTAAAACTCCAAGATTTTAAATTTTATTTTTATGGTTGACATTTAAAAAAAAAAAAATGATATTGGAAAACAATTGCAAATTCTTCACCCATCGATTTAACTCAGGCTGTAGCGCGTTTGTCTGCTGAACCGAAGCTGTGCTCGCTCTTTCCGAGGTTTTCCACAACTATCAGGCGAGTATCAGGTAATTTCCGGTGAATGTTTGGCCTCATTTCACAAAATACTGTCCATCTTTTCGTCATGTTTCTTCCACTGAAGTCTATATTGTTGAACAAAATGAACTATTTATAGGATCTATTTTTAGTTCTTTCAATATATTTTCATTTTTATGTTAGAGGTGAGGATCCCGTTCTCCATCTCACGAACTTCATTTCAGCTGCTGTTCCTTTTCCCCATCAACTTTTCTGATTGTCCATGCCTCACTGCCGTAAGTCAGAACTGGTCGTGCTAAATTTTATAGACATTTAGCCTCGTATGTTTTGAACTTGAAAGGGTTGATTACTCCAGTGATTTTTATAAATTTAGATATTTTGCTTGCCATATCTTCATCAGTAATATAAGGTAAACTATAGCCTAAATAGTTAAATGTAAATGTATTTATTTTCTAATAATTGTAACATAAAATATAATATATACAGATAAAACTTCAGCACACCCATGAAAGAGTAGAACTCGTGCTCATGGGCGGATTATTGAATTGAAATTAAGAAGTATATAATGCAATTTGTTTTATGTCTACTACACAATAAGAATATATAAATTTAAATTTACAATCTTTCAATATTTATAAAATCCATACATAACTATTTAAATTTAATATTAGAACTATTAGAATTGATAAAATTAGGATATTTAAATATAAATTTGTTATATATTCTTGGGCTTAAATTACTGCTATGATTCAATACTGTACCAGTGTTGCATTTTGGTTGAAAGAATATTAAAGGATTCATACCTTTTGTTGAAATTCAAAATTATTTGGATTTTTTATTAATACAATATAATAAATTTGTCTTATTTTAAGAACATTAAAGTCTAAAAACAATTTTAGATGGAAGATCAATAGGTTTATGAAGACATTTTTAATTATTTTCTTCTGTAATAAATAAAGTGGATTAAAATTGGTTTTGAATAAGCTACCCCATTCTATAATTCCATACATAATTACCGATTGAAATAAAGTTAAGTATATAGTGCGTATTAAACTTATTGACAAGTAATTTCTCAATAAAACAAAATAATATATTATTTAAAGTAATTTATTACAAAGATAATTAATGTGATGGTTCCATTTTAAATAATTGTAGAAAATTATGAATAAATATTTAACTTCAGAGGACTCCTTAATAATCGGACATTTACATTGTATAAGGCAATAGACAGAGTTATGTAATTTAATTCTTAATATAGATGTAGAAGTTTTGTTACATTTTTCAGATAATGAGAATGGAATAATTATGGTTTTAATTTCATTGACACAAAGATAATTTATGTCAAAACATTTTTTATTAATTTAGGTTCATTATTTGAATGATTATATCTGTCACACCAGATTTACCACCAAAAAGCATAACTTTGTCATCTGCATAAGAATAATAAACACCATTGTATTGTTGTAAGTCAATATTAATAAATCATTGATATATATTAAAAATAAAATAGGGCCAAGAACTGTGCCTTGGGGAACACCTATATTAATAATTGAAGGTTCACTTGAATAACTGTCTATTTTCGTTATTTGAATTCTGTCGCTGAGATATGATTTTATTAAGTTTAAAATGAATTGACACGTTCAATTAGTTTATTATTTATCATGATTTTACTTGGAATTGGATTTTGCCCTAAATATGGCATGATTTTTGTTTTCTCTCATTATTATTATTATTATTATTATTATTATTATTATTATTATTATTATTATGATAATCTTATGAATCTAAATTCAGTTCGTTTCCATTCTTAAAAAATAAGACAAATTACATCGACTGATTAATGCACGTAAGTCAGAGCTAGCAGAAACCAACCTAAGAAAGTAAGAAAATTTAATGCCTTGCATCAAATTGTTGAGAATTTGTGCATAGAAATTTACGAGCCACGATACTGTTATTGGCTGGCTCTTAACTATTTGCCCTGGCAGATAAATACATGCAGCAGTTACTTGCCGTAATGCTAATGCGACAGCTTCTGACTCCGCGGATCCTATTTGAAACGCATCCAAGTGCTTGGGATTAGCTGAGGCATGAAGCAATCAATTTAACAGAAACTGGCCTGCTATTGAACCACGTACACGGAACACTTTTACACAAAGCAACAGTTAAGTCTTCGACACCAACAACGTATTATTAATTTCAGATTCCAGCTATAAAATTATCTTTCCATGACACCCGATTTCAATTTGCCTTCAGCGCAACTATAATTTGTAGTGTATAAACGATAAGCAGGTTTTCTCACGGTACTGTCGTTTTCTCTGGGAACTTTCCACCATTTCTCAATTAAGGGGAGAGGATGGTATTTTAAAAACTTTTTTCCTATTTGGTGTAAAATATTAATTTTTTGTATGTAGAGAGTTCATAGCTGTGCCAACTAAACCAAATAAAAATATTTTAAAAATAAAAATTATTTGGGGCCCAAATTTGAAAAAAATATACCCAATGCAGGATTGTACTAAAACCGATATATCTAAACTGTTTTTAAAGATAGATTCAAACAGTTTTTTGCAATGTATTTGCAAATGCATGTTCTACAAACTCTCTTTAACAGAATTTTGATATTAGTCTCTAAGTTTGTAAAATAAACAATTAAAATTTAATAACAATTTTCTGATTTTCTTTCTTGCAAACAAACGGACGTATTTTTAAATGAAATCAATTAACAAACATTTGTTAAAGAGAAAAGTTTCCTAACAGTCTAAAGAATATGTGTTCTAAATTTCATGCATGTATCTTTATTAGTTCAGATTTTATATTCATTTTTGTCTGGCAATGTAGCAAAAAAATGAAGTTACTGGAAACCGATAAAAGCAGGCGTGTGATTTAAAAATCCATAGCGCAGGAAGTTTAAAAATGACGTCTCAACATCCGATAAGGACACAAATACCCACAAAATGTCATGCAATGCATTTTACACATATCAAATGGTATTTTATAGAAAAACAAATTTTTGAAAATTTAATTCACCGGAAACAACAATAATAGTGGGCGAGTGATTTAAAATCCCATAACGCAGGAAGCTTAAAAATGGCGACTCGACATCCGATAAGGGCACAAATACCCACAAAATGTTATGCTATGCATTCCACACATATCACAGAGTATTTTCAAAGAATTGTTTTTTTAATTTACTCATTTTTCACCCAAAAATAACATCCTGCCCCCTTAAATCACAATCATCCATAAAGTGAAATAAATTGGAAGAGAGAATGTTATCTGGTTTACATGTGGATCCAGAACCAAACATCTCTGGAGCTGGAGATAATGGCGTAATTCCAAACATGAAAATTTGTTTGTCTTGGAAAACACAGAACTGTTTTATGCCACCTGAAATTGTGTGACAGAAAACTTCAAAAGAAATACAAGAAGAAGAATATATTATGCATTGTTAGAAAAGGAATATCTTATTGCTTCAGATAGCAAAGCAGCTCTTAAAATTCATACTAAATACAGGGTTAGTATAAAAGAAATAGACATGTTTAATGTTTTATAAATACAAAACTATTAAAGTTACCAGGAATCAATTTACACTGTTTTATAAAGTAATTCTTTAAGTTTACTTTAAACCTAAAAAATGTCCAAAAATGCTCCATGTGTCACATGGAACATATCATAGAGATAGCCTTATTGCATTCCAAACCCGGTGTAACATTCCTGTACCGACACTAACCACAGCAATCGTGATGCACTGTTCAACTCATCTAAATCACTAGAGAAGTAAATGTGTTTCAAAGTCAATACCCAAAGAAAAATGACCCCTCGTTTTGAAAATATCAATCGTGGCCTCTTTGGTTAGATGTCTGATAGTAGGGGAGAATTGGACCGTAAGACAGGAGAACGGTTGGATGCTTTTTTATTAGATGGTGAGTTCGATGATGTTCAGATTTTTCTTTTAATAATGATTAATATTGCATGAGTAAAGTTATCTATTTTCATACTGATTTGATTCTATTATATTTCAGTGATGAAAAAATAATTCATCATTTTTAAACTCTTAGAAGTAAAATTTTGGCTTGTGTTTAATTGTTATATTGGATGTACAAATGAGATATAAATATGAATGTTTTTACCTAATACTATGGTATTTGAGATTATGTTTGTTCAAAGTTTCGTCTTCTATTGTTTTAATTTTGAAGTGATGGCATCATCTTTAAATAAACTATGAAAACAACAGTGAGACATGCCATTGAGGGCAAACTGAGACGTCTCACTGTCCCCATGTTTCCAATGATTTGCAAATACAAACTGATTATATTGCATTTACAAACAACATTAAAAATTTATCATACTAGTAACCAATTTAGGAACTGTAGCTTTGAATAATGGATACATTACATTGTAATGGTTTAAAATAAAAATTATTCAAAAATTTAAGAAAATGTTAAAAATAATAAATAATTACATTAAATTCTTATAATTATAAGCTTTAAAAAAAATTCATTTAATTTTTCGAAAATGTTTGAAATGTCATGAAAATTCACTTTTCCAAATATTGCAGATGTTTAAATGGTTTCGAAGTCAGACATCAAAATGATTCTAAATAAACCTACAGAATATATCAAGATAAAGAGACAGCAAGTTTTTCCAAAACTTTTGAAATAAATGTAAATCATTTCAATGTCCGTTAAAACAGTGTGGTGTCTTACTGTCACAAAATCTGAATGGGAACAGCAGACATTTGCATTTCTTTGACAAACCTGGTGTAATTATTCCTTTATCTATTAACATTTTTGTTTGATGCATTGTTATAGTCCATCAAATGTCTATTTAAATATTGCACTGATTTAAAAAATACCCAAAGAATTATCACTTGCATACATATGTCTTAATCTTTTGTGTCCACGCCCATAGTGCCCTGAATCGTGGACTCGTAGATATTCTTTTTCTCTTCATTCACTTCAGATGAGTGAGTGGATGAGATTTCAAATCTGATCGTAGGATCAATTATTTAGGCTGTCTGTTTATTCCTATTTATAGCTATGAAATCGATCCTACGATTGCTCCCATCAGCAATACAATGAACTTCCTTGTGAACGTTTAGATTTTTGGATCGAAGTGGTTATTTTTATAATTGATGAAGGCAATAAAAGGTACTTAAAATTATATATAGCTCCTCTGATCTCATCTCAAGTTATGGCTGTAATTTCTTGTGCGTCTGAAGTTTATAATATTTCAGGTTTAATAACGATTTTCCATGTATTGACGTACAAATACTTCAACAGAAGTCTGTTATTAATGGAGAAAAATTCGCTTCGGCGCCAAGGATCGAAACCGGGACCCCTAGTTCTACACACTGGGTGCCCTAACCAGTGAGCTCTACCAAAGTTCAACCTACCGCACTGGATCGAATCTTTTTCCTTTGGTTATTTTCCCTTGACTTCAATAGAAATTGTCAAAATTTGAGAACATTATAATGTATTTTCACAGTGAAAAGAGGAAAAAGAGGAAATAGAAAGAATATAGTAATTATATTCACTAAAAATGGTGTTTGCAACAGCTCTGTCCATGACATAACTGAGGGGATGTGCTGGTAACCGATCTCAGAAATTGTCCTCAATATCTTCCCAAACTGAATAACAGGACGAAAGAAGTTCCTTGAGGCGACAACATAAAATCTCAACACTAGTAAATGTTGAACACTAACAACGAATGATTGGAATCCACACTACAGAGATATTTGGAATGAGACCAAGAACATGTCGCGGAGGTAGATAGATGACGACGCTCGACGCATTGAGGGTGACCAACTGTGTCTACTTGGCAAAAATATACACATAAATCTAGAAACGCAATCTCTATCCATTCTGTGATTATTAAGACATGATTAGACATTCCTATATGAAGTATTCTTTCCTCTTGCTTTCTTTTATACGAAAATTAAATAAAAAGTGACAGGGGATTTGAGAAAATTCCCATGATTGCATGTAACATCTGTACAGGAATTAGGGTAATGGAATTACGATACATAAATACAATTTTCTATAAGATTTAAGTGTGTATAATTACGAAGAAGTGCAGAGAAAATACTAGAAGCATTTGAAATGTGGATATGGAAAGAATGGAAGCGTGTGAAATGGAAAGACAGAATAAGAAATTAAGCTGTAATAGAAAGATTGGGTAAAGAAACAATGATGCTGAAACTCATCAGGAAGAGAAAAAGAGATTGGCAGGGTCGTTGGCTGAGAAGAAACTGCCTACTTAAGGATGCACTGGAAGGAATGGTGAACGGGAGAAAGTTCGGGGCAGAAAATATATCAGACATTCAAGATATATGGATCTCATGTGGAGACTAAAACGAAGGTGAAAATAGGAAAGCTTGGAGAATGCTGGTTTGCAGTGAAAGACCTGCTCTTGGGAAAACTAGAAAACTATGAATAGCAATAATAATAAAATAATAATAATAATAATAATAATAATAATAATAATAATAATAATAATAATAGCAATAATACTTACGGCTTTTAAGAACCCGGAGGTTCATTGCCGTCCTCACATAAGCCCGCCATCGGTCACTATCCTGTGCAACATTAATCCAGTCTCTACCATCATATCGCACCTCCCTCAAATCCATTTTAATATTATCCTCCTTGAAAAGGCTATTTCAATATTTGGACAATAATGTGTTGACAAGAATAGTTCTGAAGCGGTTTGTATAACTAAACATAGTCCTAATAGTGAACCAAAGTTTCATCATGTTCTAATATTAGATGGTGTTGGTAAATCAATTAGGGCATTATTGGAAATTTTAAATAAAGGGTGTCTAATTCGTATGGGTTTATTCATTAATTTATTTGTGGTAATGGTCGTCTCGGCCTCCCCATAGGTCTTTTATCCTCCGGCCTCTCAACAGAGAATCTATATCTTCATCGTATTCATCATCATACACAATCTCGCTTTCGCACTTGTGGAATACCCTACCCAGTGACATCAGAGACTGTCGGAATTTAGTAGCGTTCAAAAGCAAACTTATTAAGCATTTTCTTACTGCGTAGAGTAGGTTTAATATTTACTTAGTTAATAAAAAAAAATTCCCTCTTCTTAATTTTTACAATGAACCGTCTAGCTTTTATTAGTCTGTTAATTCTTTTAGTACTTTGATTTTTATTGTATTTGTAAATTCAATATTAATTGTAATTATAATTGTAATTGTATTCTTTATATTGTAGTTGTAATCCCCTGGTAGAGGGGAAGAGAAGGCCTGATGGTCTTATCTCTACCAGGTTAAATAAATAAATAAATATGCGTTTCTGAATTCGCCCATATATGCTACATAACCTGTCCATCTCAACCGTCTGAATTTAATGTTCCTAATTATGTCAGGTGAAGAATACAATACGTGCAGTTCTGCGTTCTGTAACTTTCTCCATTCTCCTGTAACTTCATCCCTCTTAGCCCTAAATGTTTTCATAAGCACCTTATTCTGAAACACTCTTAACCTCACAACCATATAGAACAACCGGTAATATTATTGTTTTATAAATTCTAACTTTTAGCTTTTTTTGAGTTGATGATGATGATGATGATGATGATGATGATGATAATAATAATAATAATAATAATAATAATAATAATTTGCAAATGTCCATGTACATTTTAAATAATTTATGTAAATCCTATAATTTTAAAATTTCAATTAAGAAACCGAAGGAAAAGGAAAAAAATACCGTTAGATGAGAAATTGTAATAGAAAATAAAATTTGAAACAAGTATCTGATCTTAGATACCTTGGCTGTAAAATAAGTTTCAAATATGACAGAAACGTTGAATGTAAAGTAGGTAAATTTCAATCAATGATTGGGACCATACAACGAAATTTTAGAAACAAAATTAGAAGTAGACAAAAATGAAATTTTGTAAATTGATGGCATTGCCCAAATTACTTCATGGCAGCGAAACCTGGGTACCAGCTCAAAGACAAATAAGTAAAATTTAATCGGCAGAAATGACATTCCTCAGAAGTATTAAAGGCTAGTATGTAGCCAGTTATTTTGCTACTAATGTTACCCCTCCTGTTCTATAAAGGCTCGTGATATTCCAAGCACCAAATCTCATAACCTCATTCCTTTGCTGTGGCCACGCCAAAGAATCAGTCCCATTCCGAGGCTTTTGTTGGAGTTTCGTAACAAGCTCTTTATTACGGTAATGGGTTGTTAGCTATTTGCCCAACCCCCATGTTAGAGGACCACCCCTTATCAGCAGTATGCGACTTCTAATTCATTATATTAGCAGCTACCCTCTTTAATTTATAATTAACAGATGAATAAAAAATTTACTTTAAATATCTAAAAATGATTTACAGCTAGATTTCTTTACTTAAGATAACTGTTAAAGCCAGGGTTGCCAGATAAATGAAACGCAATTGTCGTACCAGCTTATGAAAAATGTCGTACTTTAGCATAAAATTGTCGTACAGTCATCATTTTACTATTTTATAGATACAGACGTGGACAAATTATTTGACTAAAACGTTTTTCTTGGAAACATAATATAATTCGTCATATCAACTATCAGTATAATATACAGTCTCTCTGTTGTTTTAAACATGATTGTTTATATCTTCTGGTATATTTTTCCAATGCTTAAGTATATTTTGTCTGGCTGTATTGGTCCTACTGGTGTTTTAATTTTATACTGCAAAGATATTCAACAGTCTGTTCTCTCATGGCCTGCAAGAAGACCGGACATGAACGAAATTGAAAATCTGTGGTCTATACTGAAGAAGAAAGTGAACAAAAAGAGGCTTACACCAAACATGGACTCATTTAAGCACTGTCTGATATCTGGCTAAATGATGCTGATATTCAAAGAAAGTGTCAAACTTTTGTTACCAGCAACCCTGACAAAATCAACGTGTTGATAAAGAATAAGGGAATGTTCACAAGTATTAGTAACCTCCAGACTCAATTTTCTGTTCATTATTTCTGTGCAAAATATATTTTTGTTCATTATTTCTACCGATAAACACAGCTCTGTTGCACATATAATTAATTTAGTCTAATAATTTGTCCACGTCTGCAGTGCGCACAAATATATTTAACATAACACCCCAAAAAAGTGGTTCATAGGCCTATAAATTTATATTCATTCATTCATGGTGTTCTGTCCAAGGGCAGATTTTTCACTGCAAACCCAGCATTCTCCAGTCCTTATTTCAGCATCCATTTCTTCATCCAATCAGAATTTTAGTAATTATAGTTGATATCCATAATGACATTTAACATTCAAATTACCATTTCTTCAACAATACTCTCATTTTCGGAAAATTATGCATGATGACGATTGGTAGGAAACAAAATTATTATATTGAAAGCCAGCAGAAACTTTATCTTTGGCCAGCGCAACGGCAGATATTTAATATCAATCAGTGCGGCAGCTGATGATTACATCAAATTAATCCACCTGCAGTTGATTGAAATCCGACACCGCTAAAATGTCAGAGCGTCTAGATTTCTTAATACTAGCCCGGTACTATTTCATTCATAAAAAATTCTTCCATAGCTGAACATACAATGAAGTTAACAGATCTCTGAATTCGTGTTACTTTGGTATAACCGCATCGTACATGAAACCTGGAGCTCAAGATGACGAATTTATGATTTCCATGGTAAATGTAGTCACCATGTTGATTTTCAAAACGTCTTTTACATCATTTTATTTTTACTTCAATTTTTATTGTACCTGAGTTTTTTAATGTACTTCACTCCCACCCCTTCTAGTAGTAAACTTCCAACCGTTCACGACACAGAGCAGAGGGCGCGTAAGCAGTACTGAGTTAGGAGTATAGTACGTTCCAGAAATATGTTCGCGTTCTCCAGTGACGAAAGAGCTTTCAATATTGAATAATATTTTCGCACAGGTACTGTCGTCCGTTTGCCTACGTCGCATCCCGGTTTTCCCCACCTGCTTCTGTTTCCCCAATGTAAAGTATAGTAGCTGGGCTGTTTTAGCTCTTTTGTGAATACATTAATTTCTGTTAGGAATTGGACGTCTACGTAATATTATAAAAGTGTTTAAAATAACTTAAATAAAAGGGCCTCGTTAAGTAATTAACTGTCACGTGATTCACATCCCTTTCTACGACCCTGCGACAAAACAACTTGAACGGACAGTAGATAGCATTTCTGAGTAATTTTATCTTTTCGGATCGGGCAGAAGTGAAGATTGAATTTACAGTACGTAAGGTACTCTTTTATAGAGTAGATACAGAATTATTTCAACATGAGTTACTCGTACGAAGTACGAACCTGGTAATTGGAATTAGGTACAATAGTCTATAGTGTGATAATATGCACAAAAGAACTGAAGCGTGTATCGAAATGAACGGCCGGCCACCATTTAAAAAAATGTGTTTAAATATCCATATTATGATTATTTTTCAATTTAACTTCATTCTCTATATTGTACGCTAATGTGCTGTAAAGTACACTATACATTGCATAATTAATACGTCCGAATGGATAGCTCAGTTGGTGAGTAAAAACATTAAGTGGTAATACAGCACTGTATTTTGATTAAACAAAAGCCTAATGAAAATTATCAAACTCAAAATTGTGATATTTTCTAGTTTATATAAATGGATGAACTACTTTTCTTCCCTCCTATACCTAGTAAAGTGATTTGTATTTTACGCCAGTATCATCGAACTCCAGTCGTGGAAGGGGTAGCAAACGGCGTTTCCTGTTTCAATCGTTAATAGAAAGGTATAGCCAGATTAATATTAAAAATGTTAGTAAAAATAAAATGATGTCCCTGTATATATATTTATGTGTGTGTGCGTGTGTGTGTATGTGTGTGTGTGTGTGTGTGTGTGTGTGTGTGTGTGTGTGTGTGTGTGATGAGGGATATTAGTCAATGTCATACTGAATAAAGAAAAGGGGCAAATAAACTATTATTTTTTTAATTATAGTACGACATTGTGAGTTCCAAAATAATTTTGTACCTTCAGTAAAATAGTCGTACAAAATTGCGTACGACTTCGAGTTCGGTCGTACCTCGTACAATTAGTTAAAATAGTCGTAAGCGTGTTTAGTATTAGTATTTAGTATTTATTTATTTATTTAACCTGGTAGAGATAAGGCCGTCAGGCCTTCTCTGCCCCTCTACCGGAGATTCCAATTACAATATGAACAATAAAATTACAATTAGTATTGAATTTACAATTAGAATTACAAATAACATTACAATTTGTATTAAATTTACAATTACAATTACAATAAAAATCAAAGTACGAAAATATTACCTGAATAATTAAAGCTAGATAATTTATCATAGAGAAACAAAGAATATTTTATATATACTGAATTAGAAATTAAATCTAGAATAACAAAATTGTATAGTGATGAAATTACTGAATATTGAAATATTTTGTGATAGATTAAAGAAACTATTTACAAGAAATCAATTACTGACCAAGTGCCTAGTAAGTTTTCGTTTGAATTCAATTTTATTTCGACAGTCCCTGATGCTAGCAGGTAGCGAATTCTAGAGTCTTGGCAGGACTATTGTGAAAGAAGATGAGTATGAGGAGGTGCGATGGGATGGTATTGTTAGTATTGTTTCATGACGAGAGCGTGTGTTCAGATTATGGTGGGAAGAAAGGTAAGTGAAGCGAGACGACAGGTACGAAGGAATAGAAGAGTTCAAGATTTCGAAGAGAAAGAGAAGTGAATGTAAATTTTTTTTCTTATCTAGTTTAAGCCAACCTATTGCTTCCAGGGATGGGGTAATATGATCATATTTACGAACATTGCTTACAAAACGTACACACAAATTATGAGCACGTTGAAGTTTCGTTTTGTTGTCGCTGGAGAGGTCAGTCAGTAAAATGTCCGCATAGTCGAAATAGGGAAATACAAGTGTCTGCAAAGGGGCTTTTTTAAGCAAGAGGGGAGACGAACATTTATCCTTTTTAGTACATGGATAATAGAATATACTATAGTCGTACTTATGGCAACCCTGGTTAAAGCCTTTCAGCAATTGGAAGAGAAATCGCTATACACAGACAGACAGACAAATAGATGGATAGAATATAGGTAATATCCAAAACCACTTTTACGTTATCATGGTTCCTGAAAGTGGAAATCAGACTGGTAAATAGGGTCTCGTCACAAAAGTAAGAGGTTGCTGACCCTTCCAATAAACTTTAAAATGCTGCGGTGTATAAAGTTCTAAAAATGTTTTAGCAGTAAATATTTTGACGTGAGGTAACAGTTAAATCAGAAAACATTCCAACACTGAATTGTATTTCGGAAATCAGTCAAATAAAATTAATTCTCAATGAGACAGAAGATTGACTTTTATAGGGATTACATCATAATAGAGGTTGGCTGGTTGCAGCAGAGTATTTGAACTTAAGAGAGTAATGGGATTGTATTAACATTATACACACATACGCCGTAAACTATAAAACAACAAACATACAGGCACGTCGGGAGTTAACGATGGTTGAAACAGGTCTTAATAAAGATCTCCCGTGATAAGAGTCATTAAGATCAGATTGATTAACTTGCCTGGCAGTATATCGTAAAGCCTGCATCTTGATGAGGCAATTACTTCGCTACAAGGACACATCTGTTATAAAGTTATATTGTTTCACGGAAATAGTATCACATCTTTAATATTGCATGAGGCCTAACTCATATAAACTGTCTTGTTCAAAAACTGTGCCTTCAGGTTATGCAAACTATGAGATCCAGAAATATATTTTCCACCCTTTCAATTATTTAATTCAATAAAATATAAACAGAATGTTTCGATTCTTATGGCCAGCATTGTTCTCAATCACTTGATGACTTAGAACATCTTTGCTAATAGTATTCATTATGCGAAAATAAGCAAACAAAACAGAAAATAATACACATATATTTTTTAAGTATACTATACACCAGGTCTATAGCAAATTAAATACGTAACCTCACACATTCTGGAGAATTTGAAATTTTGTGTGTATATACAAAGAATACGTGCAATTAAATAAGGTGATTTATTAATTGATTGATTGATTGGTTGATTAATTCATTCATTCTTTCATCCATTATTTATTTATTATTGATTTATTCATTAATTCATTCATTCATTCATCCAACCATTTATGTATTTATTTCTCTGTCTGTGTCTACCTACCTACCTCTCAAATCGGAACTTTTCGTCCCCGAAAGCTCGCATCTGGGACATTTCGTCACACACAAAAAAAAAATGTCACTGGTACATTTCTACCTATCTACCTACCTATCTTATATCTATATATTTATGTTCAGCCAGTACCAGCGTTTTTGGCGCGTGTCCTTAAGTAAAAAGCCAGTCAGTGAGCACTTGTTGCCAGTGCTGCTGAGAACGGTACCACCCAGCACATCACATCATCAATCTGACCATCACAGTTGTCAGTCTTATTGCCTACTGACTGCGTCAAAGGCAAGACACTCGCACTCAATGGGATCTGTTGCCACTTCGGCTGAGAGTGGTACCACCTACTAAACAGATGTGACGTCAACAATCTGCTAATCACTTGTCAGCTTTCTCGTCTACAGCCTGTGGCAAAGATAAGATACTCACTCTAAACGTTCCCATTACTTATTTCACGCGCCAGAAACGGTGGCTTTGGTTACATTTATTTATTTGGGAGGATCATGATGATCCAGCTAGGGATATCCTCACCTAGGTCCGTTCAAATCCTGTTTAGGACAAGCTACTTGGTTGTTTCCTTTTTCCTAGATTTTCCCTCAACCAATTGAAGCCGAATTTCTGGGTAACATTCGGCGTTGGATCTCGAACTCATTTTGTCATCGTAATTAAACTTCCACTCTTTTATTATGTCCGTCTCATTCCCATTTTTGAGCTTGCTCCGCTCCGATGAAGAATCGATTACGGGCCGCCACCGTACTTGGACCCCGTGGATTGTGGTCATTAGTTGCCGGTGGTAGCGATATATACACCGTGGGCACTTTCCTGAGGCTCATGGTAGCTTGTTGGGTCGGGGTTGAGGGGTCGCGGTGATACCTAACGCGAAAAGTTAAAGGGATTCTGTAGACTGTATGGGAGTTCGAACTTGGACCCCGTGGATTGTGGTCATTAGTTGCCGGTGCTATGTACCGTGGGCTCTTCCCTGGGGCTCATGGTAGCTTGTTGGGTCGGGGTTGAGGGGCCGCGGTGATACCTACGCGAAAATTTAAAGGGATTCTGCAGGCTGTATGAGAGTTCGAAGATAGTCCGTGAGGGATTCTTTAGCGCGGCCATGCACACTATTCCATTCTTGTTAATGAAATAAGCCTAAGTGAGAGGGTAGTTCCAAGTCTGTACCCCTCCCATAAAGGGCGCTAATAGATACTCCGGAGTCTGTACTTTGACGCGAAAGAGAACAACACTATAATGTTTTGAAATGAAAGGTTTCCTTTCACGTCACTCGTGATACTATGGAAAAGAAAGTATAAGAAAACTTTGCGGTCCGTTTCCCTATATCCTCTAATATGCCTCGATGTTTTCTACTAAATCGAAACAACTCATCTTGCCTGTGGCTTTCCTAAGACGCTAAGAGAACTGATGTCGGGATGAGCCCTAAAAAAAGTAGGCCACGGAACTACATCTTTCCTACCCCCCCCCCCACCCACACACACACATACAAAATTTCGGTATTTTACAAATTAAATCCTTCTGAAATCGGAGACTTCAATTTCACATGTTGCTTTCGGTACTCTGGGGCGAATTTACTTGAGTGTTAGTAGCACAGAGTTACATATGTTAACTTTTTCATCAGACGAAGACAGTAACATCCAAAAACAGCTCTATGTTCACATGCACTGAAAATGGACACGTAAGCCTATTTATAGGAATTTTTTTATTGAGTACAGCTCATATTACAACCCCACAAATATTATTACTATTCTTCGAGAATCACCCTGTATAAGAGCCAATTTGTGTCCAGAAATTATAGATACTAAATAGGATAATTGTTAAAGTACAGCAGATCTCTATACGAAGTCTATCTACACCAAGACAATGCCAACTACTTTAACCGTCATTCTCAGGATAAACTTAAAAACGAGAGGGGCGAGCAAGTATGATTCCAAGAGAAATTAATTACTACGGTACCTACAGGCTAGATGGTAACCTCTGCACCAAAATGAAATTGGTAATAAATCATGAGGAGGAATTTGAAAAATCTAAATAAGTTTTTCCTCTAACATTCACCGCTTTAGAGGAAATCGTTATGTTTCTATGAACATTTTGGCAACATCACGGCTTTTGCAATGACTCTACAGAGCACGGCCTGCACTCCTTATCTTTCCCTCTCCTGTACTCACCTCTCTCAAAGTAAGAGTCCAAGTTTCTCAACCATACAGAATAACCGGTAATGCAATGTTTTATAAATTCTAACTTTAAGGGCCGTATTCATAGACATTCTTAGCGCGGGCTTCCGGTGAATGATCAGCGAACTAACGTTTTTCGTATTCATAAACCAATGACACCGATACGATATGATATATGATATATGATATGATATATGATATATGATATATGATATGATATATGATATGATATGATATGATATGATATGATATGATATGATATGATATGATATGATATATGATACTGTACGCAGTCTTCACACAGTCACAGTCTTCATATAGCCTCTGCATGGTTAATTTAAGAAGGATGTCCAAATACTCTACAGTGTGAAGAATAATTGAATAATTAGGTCTCAAGGCATAACCTCAATTTATACATTATGACGTATATACATCGTTGGACGGTGAAAAAGCGTGTAGTAATGAGAAAACAAGAACATGGGCACAAACAAATTAGCTAGTATAGATCAAAGACTGTAATGCATCTCTTCACATAATATAGTAATAGATTTTATTTTTATTTTTATTTTTATCATTTTATCAGTGAAGACCTGCAATTTTATATATGTACATGTATTGTAATCACACGTGTGCTTTTAATCAATTGACAGTAATGTGTAGTCACACAAGAAAAGAGATATATTGATGTCCTAAATTATGTTGTTTTTACCATGTTGTATGCTCATTAATATATATTGTATTTTGGTTGTAGAGACATATGTACTTATTAGAGATGATATTGCTGTATAAAATGTTGTATCTGATGATGTTGGTATGAAACCGACGAAAACGTTCATACAATATTAAAATCATGTAATATAAGGACTCGCACCTCACATATATAGAAAGTAAAGTCATTGACTGAAAATAAATACTTTGTATTATATAATAGACTAGATGACAAAATCTTCTCACCGAATAATAACAGGCATTTTCCATATTTATTCTATGTTTAATTTTCTCCCAAATGCCATTTATTTTTTGTTACTGTTGCACCAAAATAGAGGAGATGGCCTCCAGCTATAGAGGGTAGCTACGAATATATAGAATAAGCAGTCGTGGATAGCCGATAAGGGGTGGTCCTCTAGCTTGGGGGTTGGGGTTAAAACCAATCACCTTAAAAAACAATTTTCTACGAAACCATACAATAAACCTTGGAATGGGAACAAAATTCACTTGCAGAAGAATATATTTCAAGCAGACACTGAGCGAACTGATTATTGTACAGGCATAATATATTTTTTTATGAGTACAGCTCCATAAGTTTTAATAAAATGAGTTTGTTTTTCAGTGCTTCTACTTGAATATGAAACATTCCCTAATGAATAAAGATTAATTCAGACAGTTTTTCTTCCCTCTGTTTTAATTATGGCCACGTAACCTTGTGAGGTTCCGCAACCGTAACTTTCAGAGTACTTATTATTGATAACAATGATTAAGAGAAACCATTACAAGCTTAACGTATGTAATTATTGCACTTTCAAGAAGATAGGTTAGCAGATGGAAGTCGCTAATAACCACGATGTGGGACCCAACCAAGCTGCTTCTTCCACGCTAATTAGCATTGCATATAACTATATTAAGGACAAGACTCTGAAATTCACTGTAATTCGTCCATACAGCGTGCCATTAAGTATTACACAAGACTAATTGCTGACAAAGAAACGTGTGTTTAAATTAAACACAGTAGGCGCCGGGGTGTTTTGACTTCTGTTGAGGTTTTTAGCTCCTATTTGATCGCCTTTCAATGGAGTCCAATTATTTGTGAAAATCTAGCTCATGTTAGTGCATAATTATTACAAGATGGAGAATCTAATAGATCTTGGGAATCTATCCTTGAAACTATATAATAAACATATCATCGTCATCATCATCTTCATTATCATAATTTTTATAGCAGTATCCCAATATTGTCGAGATGTAATTCGAGTCTTTAGCAGCAGACACGAAATTTTCAATAAAGTAATAATCAGAGAAGAAGAAAGAAGGGTCGGGAAAGAAAACAATACAGATACTGTCTTATAACCACAGGTTCTCTCAAAACTTTAAGGACACCACTTCAAAAGTGGTTATATAATTTTTGTACTTATCTGAAACTCCATGAACTTTATACAGGGACCAAATGCCTATGAAAAACGAAGTTTGTTTTACTGAAATTCCATTCTCACTATCTTTCAAACTATGGGTTATATTACAATTTTTAGCTTATGAATACTTACTGAAAATATTACATTTTTTTTTGGGAAAAATTAATTAACCCAGAATGAGTGTACTTAGAGCAAAGAATTTTGGGATAGAGTTAGATATGATCTCAAGTCATTCTTCCACATTAGGCCTACAATAATCTGCCACTTCATTTCCATACTCACTGAATTTCGACCGTTTTTACTTTTTTTTTTTTCCAAGGAAGAAATCTAACCTTTCCACACTTGTAACAAACTCCACAACTTTTACTAAAAATAAACGGAATACGCTGATTGATCAGTGTTACCAATTCCCAATGTTTTTTTTTACTTAGTTATTTAACGACGCTGTATCAACTACGGGGTTATTTAGCGTCGATGGAATTGGTGATAGCGATATGATATTTGGCGAGGTGTGGCCGACGATTTGCCATAGATTACCTGCCATTTGCCTTATGGTTGGGGAAAACCTCGAAAAAACCCAACCAGGTAATCAGCCCAAGCGGGAATCGAACCCGCGCCCGAGCGCAACTCCAAATCGACAGGAAAGCGCCTTAACCAACCGAGCTACGCCGGTGGCTTTCCCAATGTTATGATGTAAGTGGCAATGGCGTTATCGGTCAATTTGCCACGAATTTCAAACTTTAGAGAATTTTAGAAAATGGAAATTTTTCCCAAAATAAAAGAAAGAAAAATCTGGATTATAATGCTGTCACTGTCACTATTTTTTTAACAAAAAGTAACTGTAGAGTTGCGGGGCAAAGTGATCTATGTGCCAAAAAATCGAAATTCACTTTTACCATCCAAAGTTCCATCGCCAATGCAGTGCTGTTTGGTCTATCTCCAAATTAATGTTATTTCTGATTGAAAGAAGCGTCACTAGATGGCGTATGATATATGTCCAATATTTTATTTTCGCTCAAGGTGATCTATGTGCCTTAGTCTGTGATTAGGTTATTGAGAAACACACAAGACGCTACAGGTTGCAAAATGTAGAAGATGTGAAAACTACTATTGCTACCGCAAGACTTTTTCGACACTTCAAAGTGCTGGACATGAGGATTTTTTTTTTATTTCGATCATGTCGCATCTAAGTACATTGACACAACGAAACTAGGTATTACTAAAGCTACGTGATTGCGAATCACCAAAATTCACACAGGGATTTTTCTCTACAAAAGGAAGTATAGTGATATTGTATCTTGGGAAACTTGCGTGATGAAGCCAGCAATCACTGTGACCCACATAAAAATGCAAAACTTCAAAGCCTACCTGATGGTCATGACCAGGGAACGGATTTATATGGACTAAAAATATATGAAATATGTAAATATATATGTAGTTATTTTTACCAAAATATGGAATTAAATATGGATTTTTACCAAAATATGGAATTAAATATGGACTTAAAATTATAAAAAAAAATGACTATGTACATTAAATATTGGTACATTTTAATCAAACTAAACAAAAAATATAATGGACGTACCTTATCTTCCAATGTAGTTTCAACAAAACACAATTTTTATTGTCTGTTACCATAACAATAGGTTACAAACATTTCTTTCAAGTGCTGAAAAGTGAATCTTCTTCTATTGTCTCTGAGGATAGATTTATACTGACTAAAAGAGCGTTCGACGTCACAAGAAGTAACTGGTACATAATTCAATTTCACAATGTCTGCTGGGGATAAGTCCAAGTTAATCTTCACTGTTGATTCACCACTCATCACAGCAACAACCTTTTGTAGTTCTTCATATCCAGGGTTTTTGAAAGTACAGTGTCCACCTTAGCTCTTACTGCATCTGCAACTTTACCTCTACCACGATTCAGTTGTTCCACAGTACTATTTATAATTTCAAAACTTTCAGATAGTGAAAGGTGCCTATTTTGGAGACTTTTGAGCGTTTTTATGATGCATGAAAATGTATGCTGAATGTGAGCTAAGTCATTCTTCACACTTATGTCACAGGTAACTGTTTTCGCAGTATCAATTGAGACTGCATCTTCAGAGTCCAATGCAAGGAGAACATTGTTAATAGAGTCTATATGTTCGGCATAATATTCAACTGCTTCTAGCCATGTACCCCATCTAGTTAAAATTGGCTTTGGTGGCAATGGAATTTCAGGGTACATTTCTTTCAACACGTTAACTCTACTGGGAGCTTTGAGAAATACTTTTTCACTGATGAAATCAACAAATCTACTTTAGGAAATTGTCTCTGACCACTTCTGCCACACGATGAAATGCATGCATGCGCCACACAAGTAAAATGAGTCAATTTAGGATATACAACAGATAATGCTTGTCCAGCTTTGACCATATAAGGGGCAGCATCGCTAATAAAGAATAACACATTATCGTACATAATACCCTTTGGCCACAGGATACCCATAGCTTCGTTGAACAGTTTAACTATAGTTTTGTTATTGCACTTTTCTAGAACATCACAATGTAAAAGAATTCGTTCAGAATATTGTTCACTTAACAAACCGATAACTACATTACCAACAAGTCTACCTTCTTTGTCGGGAGTCTCATCAATGGAAACCCAAATTGAATTATCTTTAATTTCATCTCTTATCTTCTGTATTGTCTCATCGTAGATGGATGGAGCATACGTCTTCCTAAGTGTTGACTCATCCGGGATTGTATGTTGAGTATATTTTTCAAGGAATTCCCTGAAGACCTTATTCTTTAGTTTGTAGAGAGGAATATCAGCAGAGATGAGAGAACGGCACAGGTCGATGTTAAACTCAGATCTTACATTCGATGTTGTTGGTTGTGTTAAAAACAATTGTCTCTGCTTGGAATTTAGTTGTTTGTTGGCCTGATGTTTACTAGTTGTAATGTGTTGTTGCACCAGGAACGTTTGTGTAGATGATACTGCACACTGACACAAATTACAAAATAATATTTTATTGTCAGTTGATAAACCATCTTCTTTAAATTCTGAAATGTAACTTGTTAGTTTTGATTTTAAATTGACTGAATGACGTACTTTTGGCATATTTACCGTCTTTATAGTATGATTTACAAAACTGAACCTATGTGTACTCTGACTGGCATTTAACTGTTGAGTTGCACAACTGAAGTCTGTTAAAAATTTTAAATTAAATTAATACAGTTTTGTAACTTACTTTCCCATTGTTGATAGGACTGCTAATTTTCAAATAACTCTGATGTTAAAGGGATTACTGAACATGTGTTTAAATCTCTATTGTTGAAATGTATTTTTAAAAGTTAATGGAATTTTGTTTTGTTTTATTGTTAAACCTAATATAATATGGACTGTTTTATATGAAATATGGAAAATATATGGAAATTAACGAAAATATGTACTAAACTCTAAAATATGGAAAAATATGGAAAATAAAAGTAGGATTTTTCAACCCTACACATTGTGAAACATAAAGATAATGCAAAATATAAATTATATTAGCTTTATAAGTAAATATGTATTTACATATAAATCCTTTCCCTGGTCATGACATAGCTCTCAGTGAATTAAAAAGAAAAGATATAAGCCAGATGCTTGATTTTATGTATGTATTTATTCACACTGCAATGGGTATATACCCGGTGGCAGTGGTAACTAATTACACTCAATAATGACAATAATAAACTTATTAATTAAAAATACAATTAATAATAATAATAATAATAATAATAATAATAACAAGAGGGAATATACTAAATTAAATGAAACGATCACTTAAAATAACATTTGAAATATTCTAATTTGTATCTTAAAATTAAGATCGCACTAAAACCCACGAGTATATGTTCATATCTGCACAAGTACCTTTCAACATTACACTCATTTCGCTGTCAACTCACTCACTGCACTGGAACTACGACACATTTCACTGATTCTATCCTGATCTCACTAACACTTCATAATATTCCATTACTGGACGTACTAGTGAAAAAAAAAAAATTATCCTTATGGATGAAAAAAACAAACAGTTCTTTTTTAAAGAATTCTAACAGTCTAAATGCCTACTAGTGATGATGGTGAACAAATACTTAGTGAACTAACACTTATTATTGTAATTTTATTGTTGATATTGTAGTTGGAATCTCCTGGTAGAGGGGCAGAGAAGGCCTGACGGCCTTATCTCTACCAGGTTAAATAAATAAATACTACTACTACTAAAATACTACTACTACTTCAAAAACATTTCACTGTTCAAATTCTTTGCACTGCCACTATAAACTATAAAGCTTTACTGACAGGAACACGTTTCATTTACACAGCACACTTCACTGACACGACATACTTCACTGACACAACATAATTCTTCACTGATAGAACACTTCAATAACAACATATCATTTACACCCTTTAACTACTGTGTATAATTACCGTCTATTAGTAAGGTCCTTAAGCCTATTTTTAAATGCATTTTTGGTTGTTGGTAAAGCCTTTAGTAAGTCTGCAGGTAAAGCATTCCAGTCCCTGATAGTACGATTGAGAAAAGAAAACTTTCCAGTGTCCGTCCTCTGTCTTCTTTCCCTCAATTTATATGAGTGGTCGTTCCTTGAAGAGTAATTTGGCGGTTGCAACCTATTTTTTATTTCTCTCCAGGCAGGCTCACCTCTGTATGTTTTGAACAGTGCGCATAATCGGATTCGCGTTCTCCTGTCGTTGAGTGTGTCCCATTTTAATGGTGAATTTTTCCGAAAACATTTAAGAGCCCGTTTTTGAATCTTTTCCAGTGTCTTAATATGTTCTAATCTGTAAGGATCCCAACATGCAGCACAATATTCCATTACTGGACGTACTAGTGAAAAAAATTATCCTTATGGATGAAGAAAACAAACAGTTCTTTTTTAAAGAATTCTAACAGTCTAAATGCCTACTAGTGATGATGGTGAACAAATACTTAGATCTGTTGGATAGTGGACTTAAATATTTTCCAACTTTCCCAATATATATTTTGGAAAATGTGTATGATTTTTTCACAAATTATGCAACTCATTTTATCCATGTTTCCCCAGTGTCTTCTGTTTTTTTTTTTACAATAAAATTTTATTTCAACAGTGTTCTACATATGAAATTTTCACTTTCTCTTAAAAAAGTTTTTTGACACTTAGATCACATTGCCCTCCACTCAACAACTAATGCACAGAATCCTTTCAGATATATCTAACTCTATCCCAAAATTTATTGATCTAAGTACACTCATTCTGGAGCAGTTAATTTTTTCCTGCAAAAATTTAATTTTTCAATAAATTTTCATAACAGGAAAATTCTTAGGCGTATATAATACACAGTTTGAGTGATAGAGAGATTGGGTTTGCAGTAAAAAAAAAAACTTCACTTTTCACAGGCATTTGTTTTCTGTATGAAAATCAGGAAGTTTCACATAGGTATAAGGACAGGAATGAAACATCCCTTTTGAAGTGGTGTCCTTAAACGTTTGGTAGAACCTGTAATGTCGGTTTTCGAGAAAAATCTTAGGTGGAGTGTGCTGTGGCAACAAATTAATGTAATCTCCAAAGTAAAGGCATTAGATTCTCTGGTCTTAAGGCATCTTTGAGAGCAGTGTATTCCACGAAGGTACCAGTTTCTAGTTTTTGACGTGAAGAATTCGGTGATATCCATTTCAACGGCTTCCACTTTTGGAAATTTCTTCCATGCAGGAAGTGAGCCATGGATCGAAGCAGATATTAACGTCAATGCGCAACATCAGTGGTATATGTCGGGTGTCGTAGCAGTTCGATTTCTACCAGTTTCTTCATTGTTTTACATGGTTGTTCGAGCGGTATGGTATCTCGTATTGTCCCGTTGTACGATACTTTTATTCTATTAACTAGCCGTACCCGTGCGCTCCGCTGCACCCATTAGAAATAAATATAAAGTAGCTAATTACATAACTAAAATAGGACATTTCATCCAGGGAACTTTCATGTTTGATAGAAGGATAAATCGTTTAATATTTTACTTAATTTAAATTGTATTTAAAATATTCCATTTTGATCCAAGACCACTCATTTGGTGCAATGACAATTCCTTTAACACGTTTCTTAATTTATTTTTGGAAAAGCGAAAATTAACAGAAAAATTTTGGGTACAGATTTATTATGTTTATATTATATTATATTATATTATATTATATTATATTATATTATATTATATTATATTATATTATATTATATTATATTATATTATGTAAGTGTGTTGATGTACTCGAATTAGAAAGATTTTGATTTATTGTGGGATCTTGAATCTCAGGAGGAACAGCTTACAATAGCGCAACATTATCTCTGGTTGCATTTATTGCATATATGGTTTATGTATTTTAACACGATTCAATTGAGCATAGTTAAAATTTCAATTATACAATAATGGATTGCTCAGCTAACGTACTATTACTGCATACTAAATCAATACACTCTCGTTGTTCGTTAATTCTGAGATAAAAATGAATATGTTCATAAACATTATTTTAAGGAATGCAGGAAATGAATATACAGAATAACCTATCAAGTTTTCTGTGCATAAGAAGCTTTTTAATCTTACCTGTCCTTTCACTCACAAATTACTGTAAGCATTATGTCCATCCAGAGAAACTACACTTTCAATGATGAAATAATAATCAATTATACAAATCTGTTATTTTTCCGATATTATTTCTTCAAACACAGAAACATTGTCTGTAGGCTATGTTTCATAGTTTCGATTGTTGTGTCCAAGGCCCCTTATAGACGAAGTCATTTGTTTTTTATTTCAATACATATTAATGGCAGTTATTTTAATTTTAAAACTCATTTATCCCATTAATGCAGTCATCAAAATTTTTCAGAGAATAAAACATCAGAAATCATTTTAAAGAAACGTTTGTTATGTAACATATTTCACAAAAATTAATAGTAAGCGAGATATTTCATTTATTTAATTCAGGCCCCCTTATTATTTTGAATGACGAATTTCTACCAACTTAATTTATATTCCAATTTCATCAAATTGTTTTACAGCCATTATCGCGTGAAAAGGTAACAAACATACAGACAGACAGACAGACAGACAGACATACATACAAACATACATACAAACAAACATTTCAAAAAAGCGATTTTCGGTTTCATGATGGTTAATTATACATGTTAACACTATTATTTTTGGAAAATCGAAAATTACCAAAAAAATTTTGGCTACAGATTTATTATTAGTATAGATTAATGCCAGGCATCTCTCTCCAAAAACTTTATGAACTCTTTGTAGCTGTTGAGAATAAAGATCGGAATCCACGGCACGTCCCTTTAAGTTGGAACAATCTCCCAGTGAATCACACTACAGTATCTTTAGTCCACCAAACACATAACATTACATTGAGTCCGAACCGATTTTGTTTAAAGGAGACTTTGGCCACTGTTTTGAGATGTCAGGGTTGCTGTAAAATACCCATGTTTCATCATATGTGATAATTATCCTGATTATTACACTTTTACTACGTCACATTACTTTTGACCAATAAAACGGAACGAAAGGACGTCTTTCAACCAATCATGGCTGCTTATCGCACAATTTTATCGCGTCCCTAGCATTTGTTTATTTTTATCACTACCCTAGCATATGTATCTTTGTTTGCCAACATTTCAAACTGCACTGGTCTGGAAGTCAAAAAACAGAAAATTACAAACCACTCCAGTCTATGCAGAGCACTTTCAAATATGACTCGCATTGGCATTCAAGAACAAGAATTAATAAAGATCACTGGTCATGTATGAAGAGCACCATTCGGAAATCCTGAATAAGTTGAGGATACACCCTGTACATCAACGAGTTCACTTCTTTTACGCACACATCCAATATAACACCAACTGAACCACCAACCACTAAAACATTTAAATTTGAAAATTGTACTTTCAATAATTGTTTCTTTTAAAATTATTCATGTTTATTTTTTTATTTCATCATCGTTAATTAAAACGTTTCTTGTTTATTTCATCATCCCTAATTAAAACTTTTCTGACAATTGTTTATATTATTTAGGTTATGTTTGTTATAGCTTTTGCTATATGATATTATGGATAGTCACGTATCAGAGATTGTTTAATACTAAGATTTATTGAAAATCATCTGTCAAACGACGTTGATTACTCGGATCCGGATGATTGAAGTGGAATGCAGATGTTTTAATAAAAATGAAAGCCTTCTTGACTAGTAACCGTCCACAGAATTCAATGAAGATTCCATAGTTGGCACAACTGATAACAAGAAAACATAATCATAAAACACTACTGCATCTAGCGTAATGTTGAGATGGTACAATAATACATTAGAAGACAGTTGTATTTTCGTAAGCCAATTAATATTTAATTGTATTGGAGTACTTGGTTACTTCTAATAGTCAATTTAATCCCACTCGAGTTTTGATTTTCTCTAGATAAATCAAAACCTTAAGTGAAATTACTGTTGATAAATCTATCATCCATAGAATTCGCGATAATTCTGTTCAGTTATCAATAGATGAATTACAGATCTACAGTTTCTGTACGCGTTAATATATTTTTTTAGGAATAAACTATTTTATGTTAAGTGTGTATTTCAATGATTTTGAGTTATCATTTTAGGCACCTATGATAGCAATTTTTAGATCCTAAAGCCCCGTCGTCTGGCTATAACACACAAGCGTGTGGGAAGAGTACAGAGTTACCTCAAACGAGCTAGAATCGTGTACTTGTTGCAGAGACCCGAGCAATTAACTGCCATGATGATGTCCCGATATGAAATATTTCACGGAGCATGGTGCTTCCTGCTTGAGATGCTTCCCACTCATTCTGTAGTAAAGCATTGTAAAAATTAATTATGAATTAATCTCGGACGCGTATCGCTCTGAACATTCACCGCTGAGGGTCCCAATTTGTGTCGCCATGATCTTCATGCAATGAGAGACAACATCTCTTGGCATAATAAATTACACAGGGTTGCCATGTTTTTGCGCTTTACATGACAAAGGTCATTTTGAATGACTTTTTAATACTCTCTGCAAAAATGAAATCCGTTTTCGTCAAACACCCACAGCTTTTATGCAATTTCTTAAGGTTCGGTTTCTTCAACCTTTGTTAAATTGTAACAGTGTGTTAGTGCATTTTAACTGTAAACTTAACAGTTGAAGCATTTCTTCAATTACTGTTAGTACTAACAGACTGTTAAAACCCATGTTAATTTAACTGCAGTTAAATCATTTAACTCCATTAGCAAAGAAGTATTCAATATGGCTGGGGAGTTAGATGCTGAACTTTTTCATCTTGATTATTTATAAAATGATATCCATGAATACATAAATAGAGTGGATGATTTCAATGATTTGACAGAACAGAAGTTCATACAAAGATATAAGCTATTTTCTGCCAAGTCTCACTTTTCGCTTTCAACGTAGATGCGTTTGTTTATTCTCAATAATTGGTTTATACTGCGAAATTACTTGCAGCAGAAGGCTTCTCTCGAACGAAGGAAAATTAGTCCTACGATTTCTTTTTGTGCCAGTATTTTCCACATCACAACAGCAATACAACACCCGCTCCATATTACAGTGATACTGACGACGGAGAAGCATAAATAAAACCTGAGCGAATAGAACGACTTCTATCCTCTCTAAATGAAACAACGAAAATAAGCGAGAATCGCGATTGTCACAGTTAAGAAAACAGAATCGAGTCTATACTTGGTTATAGGTTAAGGTTAAACTCTAGAATCTCTGGTCGCAACAGAGAGTTAACAATCAGAATGTTAAAATGTGAAACAAAGTTGAAGGAACGCAATATTTTTAACAGAAATTTATATTTTAATTTGCAGTTAATTAACGCTTTGTTAGGTGCATTTTAACAAAGGTTGAAAAAACCGTGGCGTCGCGGTCTAAGGGATCCTGCCTAGGACTCGCGTTACGGAATGCACGCTGGTTCGAGTCCTCATGGGGGAAGAAATTTCCTCATGAAATTTCGGCCAGTGTATGGGACCAGTGCCCACCCAGCATCGTGATGCACTTTGGGAGCTACGATAGGTAGCGAAATCCGGTTGCGAATACCAGCTATAACGGCTGGGGGGATCACCGTGCTAACCACACGATACCTCCATTCTGGTTGGATGATCGTCCACCTCTACTTCGGCATGTGGGCGTGAGGGCCAGCAGCCGGCTGGTCGGTCCAGGCCCTTCACGGGCTCTAGCGCCACGGATTATTATTTATTTTTTTAAGAAACCGGGCTTAAGTACGCTATATTTAAATTTCGCGCATAATCTTATACTGGAATCGATATAATCTACCGTAAAGTGAGTGAACATGATAGACTGTGGAACACTCGATACTTCTCGAGCTGTCTAGAAGTACACACAAGCATTACAGTCATATGAAGATAATTTTGAAGTGAAATTTACACGTGTAAACGTTAAAAGGTTATTTCAAATCGGTCTAATGATGGCGACTTCATCACTAAGGTCATGTGCAAGAGACTCTAACATGTTTTGTTACACCTGCGGCTTTCTATCAAAATCCGGAGAGAAAACATAACCCCATTTGTCAAAAAGACCTACTTAGGCCTACCTTATTTTGGCATAAAGTTAGAAAACGGCTGTTCAATAGGTGTCAATAGGTCGTCGGTGGACGGAGAGAGGGGTGGTCCTCAAATGGAGGCAATAATATATTTATTTATGGGTTTTACATCGATTCTAAAAATGTTCTCTAACAGGGTGATCTTTCAATAGGAGTGGTCTCTTAATAAGAGTGGTCTTTCAGCCAAGTTTCACTGTATTTGCTTCTAAATATTGCCTGGCTTTGAACAATATTAGCCTATAATTTCTGAAACATCTCGGAAGCAGACTCATACAATTTTGACTTGTTAATTCGAAACGTAGCAACTGACCTGGAAACTTAAAATCCACTTCAGATTTCTACAAACGATGATTCCGTTGCGGAAAACTGAAGTTTCGCCCGTCGTTTGTACTACGGAGCTTACAACATCCATAAATCACAGGAGCCTTGAAAGACGTGTCTTTGAAAACAGTCAAACGTTAAAAATAGAAGCTTAACATTTCGGTGAATGAATGTAATGTACGAGCGCTAGAACTGCCTGCGTTTAGAAACAGTTGTCAAAGTCCGGACACGTAGGTGTGAAATTCAAGTAATTGCCTTACCCCTCGCAGTCCTTTGGCTACGAGTTTCACTTTAAAAATAATAAGTAGTTTTATGAAATAAAATATCTTTATGTTCTTTAAGCTTATTTTGAGCCTGTCATTATTTAGAAAAATTATCTGTGATCTAAAATGTCACATTGAAGTTCTTTTGTTATTATTTTTATCAAATATTATGCTGTACCACTGTTTTCAAGTCTTGCCAACACTTCTTTCTTCTCTTCTTCTTATTCCGCTCTAGAATTAGACCTTGGAGGTCTGTTCCTGTCTCAAGTTCATCTTTTCAAAGGTCTACATATTGATCTTCATCCTGTAGGTTGGTAATCTTTCTTGGTAATCTGTTGCTGTCCGTTCTCTATAAATGATCTTTCCACTTCCGTTTATCTTTTTCTATAATTTTAACCACCGTATTCACATTTTTTATGTTCTAGTGATATTTAACTTATTTTATACTTTTGTTTTCATATTTTCCGATAATGGTATATCTATAATGTGATAAGTTGAGCTATATAATCATAATTTTCCTTATTGTATGTACCTAAAAATATTGTATTCATTGTATGCTTTGTACTGCACTATTTTATAACTACTATTAGTATTATTATTATTATTATTATTATTGTTATTATTATTATTATTAAGATTCTTATTTTTATCATTATCATTATTATTATTATTATTATTATTTATTATTATTATAAAAATTGTCTTATTTATTATACTTTGTATGTCTTATTTATTTTGACCTGCTGTTTACATTTTATTATGTTTTTCCTTTCTTTCTGTATGTTATATATATGTCTGATTTCTACTTACTTGTTGTTTACATTTTATTATTATTATCTTATTCAGTTTTGTGTGTAAAATTATAGTGTACTTTGTAAATTTTTAGTGTTTTTAACGCAGTTTTACTCCTGGTTGAGTGTTAGTTAACTCTGCCAGGTTAAATAAATTATTATTATTATTATTATTATTATTATTATTATTATCTGTAATTTTTCTGTTATCTGCTCATTTGGTGTTATGTCTAATTTGGTGCATCTTTTAACATCTCTTAAAAATTTCATTTCTGCTGCTTAGGCCTATCTTACTGTATCTTTGTACCTTATAATCTAGCTTTCATTCCGACATAGCGTCATAGGTTTAATCATAACCTCATAAAATTTAAGCAGTGCCAACAATCCTTTGACAGTCTAAATTACGTACTATTATTGGTTCGAATACTATGAGGAAGAATTTTCTCATGATACTTTGGTCAGTGTAAGGGACCTGTGCCCACCCATATCGTCATGAATTTTGGAAGTTATGCTAGGAAGCGAACTCCGGTTTCGAAAACCAGCTGACCATACAATACCACTATACTGGTTTGAAGATCGTTCACCTCTACTGAGACATGTGGACGTGATGCCAGCTTGGCCTTTCACGGGTTGTCATGCCACGAATTGCGATAGTTAGTATGACACGAATTCTTCAAGAATTTTCTCCATATCCAATTCCTTTAAAACATCTTCTTTCCATTTATTTCGTACATTTTTGTTGCCGATGTATGTGTTCATTTCTTTTCTGATCAAACACCTTATATGTTTAATCTATTTTGTACCAGTAGATCCACATCTGTGGAGTAACGGTTAGCGCGTCTGGCCGCGAAACCAGGGGGCCTGGGTTCGAATCCCGGTCGGGACATTTTACCTGATTGAGGTTTTACCGGGGTTTTCCCTGAACCCAATTTGAGCAAATGCTGGGTAACTTTCGGTGTTGGACCCAGGACTCATTTCACCGGCATTATCACCTTCACATCATTCAGACGCTAAATAACCGAAGATGTTGATACAGCGTCGTAAAATAACCTACTTAAATAAATAAAAATATACCGGCAGTAGAGATTTTATTTCCTCTGATTGCATTTTATTTTTATTACATGTCTTAAAAATTTTAGAACTGTGATCCAGAAAACAGAACTGATATTTTATATATTATATATGTACTTCGGTACATTAAAATAATGTATATGATATGCGTAAATCACTTCGTGACTTAAGACTGCGCTTATTCCGTCGGATCCCGGCCAACTAGTCACTCATAACGAGTGCACCTCAGCACATGTGTGGACTTCAGTCCTACGTTCATACACATCTATGACGTAGTGCAGAGGGCGGCCACTAGAGGGAACCCAAGAGTTGGAACTTAAACTGAGACGATTCTGTCCGAAGCCGGGGTGGGTATCCGGTGTGGCACGTAGAGCTAAAAAGCCGGGTTCAAATCCCGGCGCCGGAGAGAATTTTTCTCCGTTCTATTACTCTTTCATCGTAGAACTGATAGGCTATTGCTATCACGTTAAAAAATATTAGTCTTGTTTCTTAAAAAGATAAAGGTAAAGTCATCCACAGTGAGAGATTGTCTCCCACCTGTACAGAAAACCGGCAATAATTGCAGTAGGGATGTCAGCCCTACGTGCCCGCCGCCTTTACTTCCTAGGGTCCACACCTATGGAGTAACGGCTAGCGCGTCTAGCCGCGAAACCAGGTGGCTCGGGTTCGATTCCCGGGACAAGTTATCCGATTGAGGTTTTTTCCGGGGTTTTTCCTCAACCCAAGATGAGCAAATGGTGGATAACTTTCGGTGCTGGACCCCGGGCTCATTTCACCGGCATTGTCATCTTCATCTCACTCAGACGCTAAATAACCTAAGCTGTTGATAAAGCGTCGTAAAATAGCCTACTAAAATAAAAATAAACTCCCTAGGAAATACACCTGATACTCATTTCTGTTAGAGGTTGAGTAAAACCCAGAGCCATAGTGCTTAGACTAATAGAGAAATCGGAAATGAACCCACGACCTTTCATCTGGCAGCTTTATGCCTTAACCGCGCGCTCCTAGTTATGTTTCTTGGATCTTCTATTTTTAATGTCCATTATATTGTCCCATATAATATAGCCTATATACCTGTTTTTTTAATAAACGAAGACACATGACAGCTGTCAAATTGAACGCGCTACTCATCTATTTTTCTGACTATTAACACCACTTCTCTTTCCTTCTCAACTCGCCGTCAAAGGATTGATATTTCAATTAAGTTCAGTGCTGTCAAACCTTTTCGATAATTATAGTTTGGTATGGCATTTTGTCAATCAAACACTTCAACGTATGCATATTACGCAATAGTTGGCTTTTATTTTACTAATTTCTAGTTAAGTAGAAGACTATTTTATATTTCGCTTGTTCATCACAAAATGTTCGTTTTTCCCCACATAGTTACCATTTTGCAGAGGATAAATACTCTGACTTTTTTAACTCCACAGAAAGCTAAATTGTCGTTAAATCAGTTGCTGGTAATGTAGATTTCTCAATATGGTAATTACAAACAGAGAGTTTTTCATACTATTGTCCAATGGTCGGCATTTCTTGACTCGTAAATCAACTCCTTAATATAAAACAGGACGGAGGGGTAAGGCAAGATCTCCGTCTCCTTAGCATAACCTGTACATTCGACGTTAAGCAGTTCGGGTATCCTCCCCCGCCTACATTCCTCTTTTCTGTGTATTGCGAGGTGCATTTTATATAACGTAATCTTTGCCGACAAGTGCTATCATATTTGTATTATAATTAATAAATTATGACTTAATATTTTGGATAAGGATGAAATTCTACAACTAATCAAAAAAGTAAGTTTTACACACTAAAAAGAGATGTGGGATGGGTAATTTATAATTCCTGATATGCCTAAACAAGCGATTAAATTACATAACTCAAATTATTTTTTTACTTAGCAATTCTTGTTCCATCTTTCTTCTCTCTCCTGCTAGCTTGACAGCTGTTATACGTTTCCTTTCTTAGTACAAAACATAGTAATATATAATTATTTTTATTAATCTTCCATGTCTTTTTCTTCATCACGTGATACATGACAGATTAATTACTTACAATGTGATTCTAATCTATTATTGTTATCTTATGGACTGGAAGGTCCCTGTCTCAACCTCTGGTGGTGACGGTATTTTTTTTTTTTTACTATTACACTTTTACTACGTCAGACAACTTTTGACCAATAAAACGGTTCGGAACGACGTGTTTCAACCAATCATGGCTGCTTATCCCACAATTTTTATCACCTCTCTATTTGTTTTAGTAGGTTATTTTACGACGCTTTATCAACATCTTAGGTTATTTAGCCTCTGAATGAGATGAAGGTGATAATGCCGGTGAAATGAGCCCGGGTCCAGCACCGAAAGTTACCCAGCATTTTCTCAAATTGGGTTGAGGGAAAACCCCGGAAAAACCTCAACCAGGTAACTTGTCCCGACCGGGAATCGAACCCGGGCCACCTCGTTTTGCGGCCAGACGCGCTAACTGTTACTCCACAGGTGTGGACTCACCTCTCTAGCATTTGTTTTTTTTTTATCGCTTCCTCAACATTAGTTTCTTTGTTTACCAGCATTGTATTTTCAATAATTATACCTTTTAAAATGATTCATGTTTATTTCACCATCCCCATTTAACATTTTTCTACCATTAATCGTGTTTATATTATTTATGTCATGTTGTAGCTTCTGCTGTATGAGATTATGGATAGTCACGTATCAGACATTGTTTAATATATATTGATAATTGAAGTGGAATGCAAATGTTCTAATAAAAATGAAACTGAAGCAACAAAGCCTTCTTGATTAGTAACCGTCCATACAGTTCAACTTTTATTGAATACAAACTAAACTAAATGCAAAGTAAAACTAAAACACATTATACCTCGTTTCAGATATTTCTATGCATCCAAACGTCCACCAACAAACTTTACGACCAAGTTATTATCCGCCTGCAACTATTATTGCTGGACACATAATTACAAAATATATATTTACTATATCTCTGATAAGATAACTGATAGAAACTGTCAGTATATATCAGACATGTAATTTTAACAACTACGTACTACAATTAATTTATTCAACGTACATGTTTTTCCTACTGTTTTTAATTATATTTTAATGATTTTATCTAACATTTAAGACATATAGAGGGACATCATTTTATTTTTAATTCAATTTTTATTGTATCTGAGTTTTTGAATATACTTCACTCCCACCCCTTCTACTAATGAAGTTCCAACTTCCTCCACAAAGAACCAAGGCCGCATATAGTAAACAGTACCGAGCTAGTGAGTATAGCACGTTCCCGAAATATGTTCGCGTTTTCCAGTGACGAAAGAGCTTTCAATATTGAATCATATTTTCGCATAGGTACTGTCGTCCGTTTGCCTACGTCGCATCCCGATTTCTCCCCACCTGCTTCTGATAACCCCTCTGTAAAGGCTAGTGGCTGGTATGTCTTAGCTCTTTTCTGTTACATTAATTTCTGTTAGGAATTGGACGTCTACGTAATATTATACCCATACGATTGTTTAAAATAACTTAACTAAAAGGGGCTCGTTAAGTAATTAACTGTCACGTGAGTTTCCCCCTTTCTACGACTTGCGGCATAACCATTGGACGGCAGTAGATAGCATGTCTGAGTAATTTTATCTGTGCGGGTCAGGCAGAATTGAAGATTGAATTTACAGTATGTAAGGTACTCTTTTATAGAGTAGGTACAGAATTATTTCAACATGAGTTACTATTACGAAAGACAAAACTGGTAATTGGAATTAGATGCAATAGTCTATTGTGCGATAATATGCACAAAAGAACTGAAGCCTGTATCGAAATGAACGGTCACCATTTTCGAAAATGTGTTTAAATATCCATATTATGATTATTTTTCAATTTAACTTCATTCTACATAGGCCTATTGTATGCTAATGTGCTGTAGACATTATAATATACACTGCATAATGAATACGTTCGCATGGATAACTCAGTTCGTGAGTAAAAAGACTCATTGTTAATATAGTACTATATTTTGATTAAACAAAAACCTAATGAAAATTATCAAACTCAAAATTGCAATATTTCCTAGTATACGTAAATGGATGAACTACTTTTCTTCCTTCCTATACCTATTAAAGTGATTTGTTTGTATTTTACGCCAGTATCATCGAACTCTACTCGTGGAAGAGGGTAGCAAACAGTGTTTCCGGTTCTCAACCGTTAATTCAATGGTATAGCCAGGTTAATATTAAACATGCTTACTTACTTACTTACAAATGGCTTTTAAGGAACCCGAAGGTTCATTGCCGCCCTCACATAAGCCCGCCATCGGTCCCTATCCTGTGCAAGATTAAGCCAGTCTCTATCATCATACCCCACCTCCCTCAAATCCATTTTAATATTATCCTCCCATCTACGTCTCGGCCTCCCTAAAGGTCTTTTTCCCTCCGGTCTCCCAACTAACACTCTATATGCATTTCTGGATTCGCCCATACGTGCTACATGCCCTGCCCATCTCAAACGTCTGGATTTCAAGTTCCTAATTATGTCAGGTGAAGAATACAATGCGTGCAGTTCTGTGTTGTGTAACTTTCTCCATTCTCCTGTAACTTCATCCCGCTTAGCCCCAAATATTTTCCTAAGCACCTTATTCTCAGACACCCTTAACCTATGTTCCTCTCTCAGAGTGAGAGTCCAAGTTTCACAGCCATATAGAAGAACCGGTAATATAACTGTTTTATAAATTCTAACTTTCAGATTTTTGGAGAGCAGACTGGATGATAAGAGCTTCTCAACCGAATAATAACACGCATTTCCCATATTTATTCTGCGTTTAATTTCCTCCCGAGTGTCATTTATATTTGTTAATGTTGCTCCAAGATATTTGAATTTTTCCACCTCTTCGAAGGATAAATCTCCAATATTTATATTTCCATTTCGTACAATATTCCCGTCACGAGACAAAATCATATACTTTGTCTTTTCGGGATTTACTTCCAAACCGATCGCTTTACTTGCTTCAAGTAAAATTTCCGTGTTTTCCCTAATAGTTTGTGTATTTTCTCCTAACATATTCACATCATCCGCGTAGACAAGAAGCTGATGTAGCCCGTTCAATTCCAAACCCTGCCTATTATCCTGAACTTTCCTAATGGCATATTCTAAAGCGAAGTTAAAAAGTAGTAAAAATAAAATGATGTCCCTGTATATTGTGCATAATATTGTATATTTATGTTTCTTCCATATTGAACAATAACTTAATGTGCAAATGCCTCATAAATCACATATGCATTCCGATATGCTCCTAAAAATTCACAAGAGTTTCTAGTCTTCATCGCAATGTTGTAATTCATGCTTATTATATGTTGTTAACCAGATAATTTATAATGTGTTCTTATGTTCATGAGACCTGATGATGCCGTAATGCGAAAGCGCTCGTCATATAATAAAATAAAATACATTTACACTCAATGATATAACTCAATGTGGAAAAGTGATAAGTGTAGACTGAACAGTAACCTAATATAATTAATTGTAATATTAGGTCTAGTCCTATACACAGTGAAGAAATAAAGTTGCATAGAAAAACTGTTCGTTTTCTTTCTTCCATTCTGTTCAGTGATGACGTCAATTTTTACAGAAATGGCGAAGTCAATAAGTAAAATGGGCGGTATTGAAGTGATAGCAATACCAATTGGATGGAGGCGTACAATATGCAGGGATCAAAAATGTTGCTGGTTTGGTGTGGCATATAGTAAGGTTACCAGACGTCCCTGTTCCACGGGAACAGTTACCGAATTCACACTTTCACATTATATCACATATAAAACCTAGTCGTAATAATTACGATGACACGATGAGCTGTGTAAGGAAATGAACCTCTCAGAAACGTGGAAATAACATCGATTAACGTAGTAGCTTGTTCCATAATTCCTTTTCGCACTAAAGTGCTCGTGTTGGTGCGTAACATCTGCCGCGACAAGAGACCAGGAAGATGACTCCCTCCCTGCCCCTTTGGCCTTGTCTGAGATGCAACCCATACTTCGTCCGTTTAGGAGAAATCAAAACCATTCCCCTCGATGTGCCAGCGTTCTTGGCGTTGTCCGCGTCATTTACGAATCTTTCGACAGTTCTGCGAAATTTGCGAGATTCATTATTGCCAATCTGGCTTCCTTAATCAGTTATTGCATCTGATTTACTTTCAAGGCTTGGACAATATTCCACATTGCGAATTCAATCGTCTGAGAATATTGAATCAACAGCAGGAATTCACAAGTAATGGAACTTCTTGCAAGGAAACGTCTAGAATTTTTTACCGGAAATCTAACTCCAGTCGACTTGAATTTTCAACTGTATTACGGTGAACATAACTACTTCAGCTAAAAGTGGGACACTACCCCCTCTTCAAAAAAATATCTCGTAGAGATTTATATAAGAATACATGGAATGGACAAATAATTTTACAATAAAACAGTAGTCTATTATGTAATGTAAAAATGTAAGTAGGTCTACAATAAAATAGTTTTAACTTGTGGAACGATGAAATAATTGCAAGTATAAATACAGCACAAATTGTCATTGGAAAATTAAATTACTGAACAAGTTAGGCCTAAATATAAAAAATCGGAAATTTATCCTTTGAAGAGGTGGAAAAATTCAAATACCTGGGAGCAACAGTAACAAATATAAACGATACTCAGGAGGAAATTAAACACAGAATAAATATGGGAAATGCCTGTTATTATTCGGTTCAGAAGCTTTTATCATCCAGTCTGTTGTCAAAAAATCTGAAAGTTAGAATTTATAAAACAGTTATATTACCGGTTGTTCTTTGTGTTTGTGAAACTTGGACTTTCACTTTGAGAGAGGAACATATGTTAAGGGTGTATGAGAATAAGGTGCTTAGGAAAATATTTAGGTCTAAGAGGATTGAAGTTACAGGAGAATGGAGAAAGTTACACAACACAGAACTGCTCGCATTGTATTCTTCACCTGATATAATTAGAAACATTAAATCCAGACGCTTGAGATAGGCAGGGCATGTAGAACGTATGGGCGAATCCAGAAAGCTTATAGAGTGTTAGTTGAGAGGCCGGAGGGAAAAAGACCTTTGGAGAGGCCGAGACGTAGGTAGGAAGATAATATTAAAATGGATTTGAGGGAGGTGGGATATGATGCTAGAGACTGGATTAAACTTGCTCAGGATAGGGACCGATGGCGGGCTTATGTGAGGGCGGCAATGAACCTCCGGGTTCCTTAAAAGCCAGTAAGTATAAGTATATAAGTTAGGCCTAATTTGTTTAATCATTTGAGATGCCAGGTCTCATATAATGAAAATAAAGATATCGATGAAAATATTAATAGATTCAAACAATCTTGTGAAACATTAAGACGAACACTATTTAAAATGGTAAAGAGAGAGACAATTTTAAAGTTTAATAAAATGATGGCCATTCCATTTTGCATATGAAGGATTCAAATTCGGACTATTATGGCAAAACACAAAACCAAGACCATCGAGACAAACCAAGGAATGCCACTCCTACACTTGACTGAAGAACCAACCGAGATAGTCGCAGTTTGATTACAGTAACGGCCGGTGATCGAAAACCCGGTGAGATGCAACTAGTTTAAGTGCCTCCGATAGGAAATATTTATCATGATATTAATTATTATTGTTATTATATTATTAATATCATTATTACTATATTATTATTATTATTATTATTATTATTATTATTATTATTATTAGTCTATTATTATTAGCCTACTATTAATGAAAAATAATGTCACACACCAAATAAGCTGTTATGCTGCGAGTTTCAGTGATTGTTTCAGTGTGATGAAGCAACCCATATTATGTGTTGAAATTCCCCTTTCTTTCTTTTTATTTTTTTCCCTTGACAGCAACGAACAAAGGGCAACAGAGATGTTTATTTTGGACCACATTACCACTTAACCATTAATGTTGCCCATACCAGGATGCAATGGAAACTCGCGTTTTAAGATTATCTGTCAGAAAAATTGTGAGCGATGTCGTAGGTATCTTGGTAGACTCCCTCTTTATTTAAAACTTGCTCTTTTTCAATATTATTTCTTCTTGAAAAAGGACACTCTAACAATGAATTAACTACACCAGCATTATTTCTCGCATTTGTTTCTGTTTATATTTTTTCGAAATACATAACAACATTGGCCAGATTCACTACTGTACTACGAAGTACAATAGTACAACACCCTCGCTTAAGTCATAAACTAAGACATAAGGGGAGAGAATAGTGTGGGTCTCTGCCTGCCAAAGAGTTGGAATTTTTGTTATTTATGGCCCATTTAGGAAGACAAGTCACCATTGCTATTCCCACCTCACTCTACCCTTGGGGCCGGCCCATGGATGGGAGGAGTGAAACCTGACCAGGCCACGAGGCCAGACGAATTGTGCCTCAGCTACAACGTTTTAAGCGCAAGCTCAAAGCCCGCGAAAATACAGAAAATTCAGAAGCCAGACCCGGCACGAGCGATCCTGGCCTCAGGAACAAATTTTACTGCAAAACAGGTCTATATACATCACAAAGTTATCAAATACTTTTACAGCGATATGTGCTTCATTCAAATAACTAATCATTATATAAAAACACAAAATTTGATTTCAGTTAAGCCAAGTGACTGAGGCCCGGCCTCACTTGCCTCAAATCAGCAGCCACTGAGTTTGAACGCTTTGTCTAACAAAGTATGCGCTGGAATGGAATTTACGGGAAGGGGGCACTATGGCTAAGCCATTGCAACCTGTTATGATCTATTTGCGCTAACCCTCTAGCTAGGTGCATTTCCAAACCCACACCGGCTGACTACACTAAGGTTCGCTGCGTACCCAGGTTTCGAGCAGGCCACACTCTTTCGTTCCTAGGCCATCCCCCTCCGTGCGTCGCCAGCCGGCGATCGGGGAATGCTACGGAATGATGACGAAATGGATAAATAGTGATGGAATAACGTAGATACCTAATATGAGGAAAAACGGAAGAACCCCGAGAAAAACTTCAACTGCAACTTGTCCGTCACAAGTGTTACTAGTAATCTCACTAGAGGTTTTGATTTATCTAGAGAAAATCAAAACTCGAGTGGTATTTAATTGAATATTACACTATTAGAAGAAAGTATATAAAGATTAGAAGTAACGAAGTACCCCAATACAATAAAATATTAATTGACTTACGAAAATACAACTGTCTTCAAATGTATTATTGTACCATCTCAACATTACAAATATTACGCTAGATGCATGCTAGATGGCAGTAGTGTGTTATGATTTGCTGTCTTCGAACATAAAATATACTTTAATGCTCGAAGTTGCTGTTATCTTGCTATCAGTTGTGCCAACTATGGAACCTTTATTGAACTCTGTATGACGATTACTAGCAATGCCTCCTCGATCTAGATCACAATGGCAGTGTTACTAGTCAAGAAGGCTTTATTGATCCAGTTTCATTTTTATTAAAACAGTTGCATTCCACTTCAATTATCCAAATCCCAGTAATCAACGTCACTTGACAGATGATTTTCAATAAATCTTAATATTAAACAATCTCTGATACGTGACTATCCATAATATCATATAACAGAAGCTATAACATAACCGAAATAATATATACAAGTGTTAGAAAAGTTTTAATTAACGACGATGGCATAAAAAATAAACGTGAATAATTTTAAAAGGAATAATTATTGAATGTACAATTTTCAAATTTGAATGTTTTAGTGCTTGGTGGTTCAGTTGATGTTATATTGGACGTTTGCGTAAAAGAAATGGAACTCGTTGATGTGGGCCTACATGGTGTATTCAACTTATTCAGGATTTCCGAATGGTGCCCTTCATTTATTTGTAAATCGGATTTCAGGGAAGGTGCATAGGTATGACCAGTGATCTTTATTAATTCTTGTTCTTGAATGCCAATGCGAGTCATATTTGAAACTGCTGTGCATCGACTGGAGTGGTTTGTAATTTTCTGTTTTTTTTTTTTTTTTTTTTTTTTTTTTGACGTCCAGACCAGCGCAGTTTGAAATGTTGGCAAACAAAGAAACAAATGCTAGGGACGCGATAAAATTAAACAAATGCTAGGGACGCGATAAAATTGTGCGATAAGCAGCCATGATTGGTTGAAATACGTCCTTTCGTACCGTTTTATTGGTCAAAAGTACGAGTATGACGTAGTAAAAGTGTAATAGTCAACAGTAATCTCACTAGAGGTTTTGATTTATCTAGAGAAAGTCAAAACTCGAGTGGGATTTAATTGACTATTACACGATTAGAAGAAAGTAGGCTATATAAAGATTACAAGTAACAAAGTTACAATAAAATATTAATTGGCTTACGAAAATACAACTGTCTTCAAATGTATTATTGTACCATCTCAACATTACGCTAGATGGCAGTAGTGTTTTATGATGATGTTTTCTTGTTACCGATATCAGTTGTGCCAACTATGGAATCATCATTGAACTCTGTGGACTGTTACTAATCAAGAAGGCTTTGTTGATTCAGTTTCATTTTTATTAAAACATTTGCATTCCATTTCAATCATCCGGATCCCAGTAATCAACGTCACTTGACAGATGATTTTCAATAAATCTTAGTATTAAACAATCTCTGTTACGTGACTATCCATAATATATAGCAGAAGCTATAACAAACATAACCTAAATAATATAAACAAGTGTTAGAAAATGTTTAATTAGGGATGATGAAATAAACAAGAAACGTTTTAATTAACGATGATGAAATAAATAATAAACATGGATGATTTTAAAAGAAACAATTATTGAACAATTTTCAAATTTGAATGTTTTGGTGGTTCAGTTGATGTTATTTTGGACCTGTGCGTAAAAGAAGTGAACTCGTTGGTGTACATGGTGTATTCCTCAACTCATTCAGGATTTCCGAATGGTGCTCTTCATATACGACCAGTGATCTTTATTAATTCTTGTTCTTGAATGCCAAAATGCGAGTCATATTTGAAAGTGATGTGCTTCTACTGGAGTGGTTTATAATTTTCTGTTTTTTGACGGCCAGACCAGTGCAGTTTGAAATGTTGGCAAACAAAGAAACAAATACTAGGGTAGTGATAAAAATAAACAAATGCTAGGGACGCGATAAAATTAAGCAAATCCTAGGGACGCGATAAAATTGTGCGATAAGCGGCCATGATTGGTTGAAAGACGTCCTTTCGTATCGTTTTATTGGTCGAAAGTAGTGTGACGTAGTAAAAGTGTAATAGTCAATTAAAAATTCCAGATCTGACCGGGATTCGAACCCGGGCCGCCTGCGTGACAGGCCGGAGATTCGACCACTCAGCCACCGTAGGGGTACGTGTAGTGCTTACTATTATGCAAAACTTCGTACTCCCTTTTAAAACATTCCACTTAAATCTGTTTTCATTCAGCCATACAAGGAAAGACTTGAGTTTATCTGAAGTAACTTTTTACTTTCATTTCAAATTAAAACCTGGAACTTGTCTAACAACTGCGTCAGGGATTTGTTTTCTAACTTTGTAGCCATTATTAAATGAGCTATAATAGCCCCAGTAGATTGCTTTTAATCTCGCATACAATTACGGAATTTACAAGTTCGAAGTCCTGAGTTTGTTTCTACTCTATGTACAGACATTACTCTCTAAGAACATGTACGATAATAAAGTTTAAAGTCGTTGTAATTATGAAGTCACTTTAACAACACATGCGTGGCCGGTTTCTGATGTTATGTACATAACAATATTAGCATTTCGGAGCCAAAGGGTGAGTTCACTGCGCTAATAATAAGGTTAAAACGTTAGCTCAAGTGGACGTTCTAGGAAAGGTTTCTAACTCAATCAGGTTTGGAGCCCACCCAGCCTGTCACCAATGGCTGCGGTGAGATATTAAAATGGCCAAAGCTTGGAGATGCAGTATTTCTATGATATGCTCGTATCTCTCATTATTACATGTGTAAGGCAGGACAAAAGATATATCCATTCACGAATTTCCTATACCGTATCATCAACACTTCTTCGTCTAACTATCTCTCTATGCATTTTAATTTCTTGTCCTCACATCACAGCCTGGGAACTCGTTCTAAAAATGACCCTTTATTATCTATGCCCAGCCTTAAAACAGTTCACTGTTCTTTCTCTTTGCATCAGCAATTCGTTTATGGAACTCCTTATCCAGCTCCCCAAGAATTGCCGAATGATTTTGCAATTTAAAAGTAAATTATTCAAACCGGTGGTAAGCTACAGAACTCCTAGTTTCTTTAATTTTTCCGTACCTTAATAATTTATCTTACCATAATTGTTTTATATACATTTATCATTGAAGTTATTGATCTTCATTTTAATCCTTCAAATTGTCAGTAAATATTTTATTCACTATTTTTAAAAATATGTTCTCTTTCTTCCTCATTCATGTTTAATTCTCTCGTGTGTGCGTGCGTATGTATGTATGTATGTATGTATGTATGTATGTATGTATGTATGTATGTATGTATGTATGTATGTATGTATGTATGTATGTATGTATGTATGTATTTTTCATTTAGGTTATTTTACGACGCTTTATCAGCATCTTAGGTTATTTAGTGTCTGAATGAGATGAAGGTGATAATGCCGGTGAAATGAGTCATCCTGTTTTGTTACCCAGCATTTGCTCATGTTGGGTTGAGGTAAAACCCCGGAAAAAAGCTCAACCAGGTAACTTGCCCCGATCGGGAATCGAACCCGATCCACCTAGTTTCGCAGCCAGACGCGCTAGCCGTTACTCCACAGGTGTGGACTGTATGTATGTATGTATGTATGTATGTATGTATGTATGTATGTATGTATGTATGTATGTATGTATGTAAGCCGCGCCATCGTTTTTGGCATGTGAAATAAGTAATGGGAACCTTAAGTGCGAGTGTCTTACATTTGCAGCAGAGTATGGGCGATAAAGCTGGCAATTGTGATTGACAGATTGTTGATGTGACGTGTATTTAGGAGTAGGTACCGTTTTCAGCTGCAGTGACAACAGAAACTCACTGACTGGGCAGTGTACTCAAGGGTACACCGCAGGAACGCTAGCGTAGGGAAACAAGTGCGGGTATCTTACTTTTGCTACAGTCTGGGCAGCAAGACTGGCAACTGTGATTGGCAGATTGCTGACGTGACGTGTATAGGAGGTGGTACCATTTTCAGCTACACTATCAATAGATGCTCGCAGATTGTGCATTGTACTCAAGGACACGCGCCAGGAACGCTGGCGTCAGCAATATGCATGTATGTATGTAATAATAATAATAATAATAATTTTTAATAATAATAAAATAATAATAATGATTTATTTTACTGGCAGAGTTAAGGCCGTGGCCTTCTCTTCCACTCAACCAGCAAAAAGAGTATATACATATTGAACTTACAAAGAATTCAACAATTTGATTTAGATTAAAGTTACATGTATACAAGAGTTATTTACGATTAAACAACAAAATGGCACTATTAATTAAACACTGATTGGCAGATTGTAAAATACATAGAATGTTGACGTTTAAATTTTAGATAATAGAAAGAGATTATTATTTTTGAAAGTACAGCTGCAGGATGATGTCTAAAAGAAAGTCACAATGTAGTCAGTGATAGTTTAAATCAATATGATTGGAGTGAAATGCTAATAAGGTTATCTTTTAAGCTGTTCTTAAACGTGTTTATTGTCTTGCAGCCCCTAATACTTTGTGACAAGTAATTCCATTGACGCGAGGTGGATACTGTAAAAGATGATGAATAACAAGATGTTCTATGAAGAGTATACTTAGCGTGCCACAGATAAGTGATCTGGTATTTACGTCGTGGTTAGAGTCTGGAGAAACGAGACAAGACTTTGGTGTTAAGGTGTGCAGAATTCTAAGTAAAGACAAAGAATGTAAAGTTGTTCTGACGTGACGTGTATGGGTCATAGAGTCGGATGTTGCACCATTTTCAGCTCGCTGTAACACTATCAGAACAGATGCTCAAAACGTCAGAATTGTGCATTACTAGGGTTTGTACTAGGGTAAGAATTGCGCGCCAGGTTTCTCAACGCTGGCAGTCAATGGAGGAACAGATTTTTGTATGTATGTATGTATGTATGTATGTATGTATGTATGTATGTATGTATGTATGTATGTATGTATGTGTGTGTATGAATGCATGTGTATATAAATATTATCGTAGTACTTCAAATTACACAAATTGAAAAACGTTCAAAAACGCTGGCCTGATCACTAGTCCGAGGATATGAAAAATCTTTGCTTTTTTAGTATGTCATATTTAAAAGTACTTACATAATCGAATAAGACCAACTTTATTTTTAATATTGTGCACACTCCAAAGTATATTTCTTCTCTTATTTTATTCGCGTTATACTGCTTATATCGTTAGTAAAATTACGAAAACAATTACATCGGTAGGAATATCTAGCAAAGAGTCAATATTAGTTTACTCGTAAATAATCTTATCTATTTGTGTGTTCTATTACGTTTTCGTGAAAATAAATAAAATTGCAACTTAAATTTGTTAATATTCTGGAGTGAGAGACGTGGCAACGTGTTCAGCAGGCAGTACTCTGCACAGACTGTATATACATGTCAGCTGAGTTCAAGCTCCCTGTCCATAGGTCTACTGCCGAGCGGATGAAAGTTCGGTACTAGGTATTCGATAAACAACTTACAATATCATTCACAGTTTAGGAATATCATATGATATTAATTTATGGAGAAAGTCATCGTAATTAAAATGAGGCAAGAAGGATGTGCTGTCAATGTTTTCCGCAATGAAGGTTACTTAATCGGCGGACTTTTGTATTAGTTTCTCAACGATTATTAGAAATTATGAATCTCTTACCCCGTTTCGAAAATCACACAAACGGAAATTTCTTTAAAAAATGGTAATGCTTTATGGAAGCGAGAGAGATTAAAATGTTGTATTTAAAAAAGGTTCATCTGATTTTGTGCAGTAAACCATTATTGTCTATTTTTAGGCGTAGAATTAAAAATGGGCCAATATTGTCAATATTGTTTAATAAAATGGAAATTTACAATACAGTTCTATCACAGTCTAATAAAAGTCATGAAGCTCAATACGAAAATATGCAAACATTAGATAGTTGCTCATCACTAGGATCTGTTTACAAGCAATAAAAGTACCGTCACAGTCTAAATCAAAACTTTCGTGACTGTATAAAGACTTCTATTAATGAGACTGAAAGTTTGCATTTGCTGTTCGTTTTAAACAATGTTTTTTATGCATTAGAACAGAACATCTGTTTGTACCGGTATGTCTGTATCCGCTTGAGCTGTACTGTGTACTTGTAAACTCCCTCCTGCCCATGCAGCAACGTTGCCAAACGCCTAATATTGTAAATTTTAATAATTAGTTAAATATTTCAATTAGAAAAAATTGTGAGGACATATTTTCTTCCTTATGACATTAACAATCATCAGTTAAAATAATGGCACTTATACCCTTTACATCTGTATACTAACATAATATATATAGATATACCGGAACATAGCTCCGATTCTGGCAGCAAATGATCTGAGAATTGAATATTTAACGGGCTGAATATTTTTAAAAGCATCTAAACCAACACAATCCTTTTATTTGCTTTTACAGAAGTATCGTTTTAGAAAATCAGCAATTTCAAATTTTAATTCCGATCTGATTTTCAATATGGCTAAATTAAAATGATTGCAAACCGAGCAAATTCATTTTTCCATTTGTTTGAAGTCACCAAATTGTGAATCTATAAATTCTGTAACTAAAATTTACAAGATGTCGCAATACTGATTTATTTTTGATTCAGAAACCTTTGAAAGTGACTACAGCCATGGAAAATGATTAAACTTATTTCCTTCAACTTGCGTATTAAATTATCAAACTTACCTGTAATTAAGTCGTGAACTTCGTCTCATGACAAAACAATGTAGTTGCATATTACCACTGACACCCACTGATATCTTACACTCACGTTCTCGTTATAACTATAGAAAAATATTTATTCTCCATTCCGCTCTAAATACATGTTTCATTAATGTTTTTGTGGTTCTGAAGACGACATTTCGGTAGATGATGCAGTCTCTACACAACGCACATAATCTTCAAACCCTGGATAACAGAATGAGTTGGCCAATACCGCTGATATTACTGGTTAAACTAAACTGTAAGCTATGCGAAGGGGTGAAGCGAGGAGGGGTATATTCTGACGTCTGCTTACGCTACTCTGGATTCAGACTCGTTCAAGGACAAGCCTCACGAGACCATATTTTGTGATCACTGCTGCGCACAATACTACAAAAACTCGTAGAAATATATTAAAAAACGAACATCTGATACACGTAATAAAATAGTTCTTTCGTGAATAATTTTGGGGATATTAATATCAAATTCATAATTACAAATGAAAACCCAATACGTTTATATTGCAATTGTTGGGTTAGCTATGCTTAAAACTAAGCTCCGCATTTCAGTTATTACTCGGGACAAATAGAATACCGCTGCTCTCATGTTTATATGCGTGTTAGGCGGGAACGGGAAGAGGAGGGTAAGAGAGAGCATGTACACAACCTGCAAAGATGTAGTAGCCAACGTACCCGAGACACGTATGGTCTTACAAGATAAGGGTTTCGGCTCGAACAGGAATTTTTGGTTAAAAATTTGTACAGAACAGAGTTGTACCTCACAATGGTGACGAAGACCGTAAAAGCATTCATTTGTGAACTCTTCGTTTGGTTAGTATTGGTCAATACACTTTCTTTCGAAAAATGTGAGGATTATCTATAAAATGCATGAAACAGCATGGAGCAGAGCAATAAGCACAACATGTTGTAAAGCAACACCTGAACAATCTTCTGAACCACATTCCAGTGCTGAAAAATCAAATGCCACTCTGAATTAAATTTTATTAAGTCCGAGACTTTATTATTATTATTCACGTAATACTGAAGCATTGGGTGGTATTTTACTGGAGCAGATAACTGTTATGAAAAATAACAGGAGTGCATTTTCATTATAAACACTCGATTTCCCAAATTAAGTTCTGGATTCTCAGTCAAGAGCCCTTATGTAATGTTGGGAATTATCCTCCGAGCTATATTTTGTATTGTCTAAGAAATAGATATTCAGAGGCTGGATATATTTAGTTTTTTTTTTTTAGATGGAATGATCAAATGTGACATTCCATATCCTGGATTTAATGATTCATTTATTATTAATCTTTTTGTTAATCCTTGTGCGCATTCAATTTAGACTCACACAACAGTTTATACTTTTGATTAGCTGCAATATTTTCAGACAGAACATTGGAGAAAAATGTTCTTAAATGGGCTTTAGACATTTCACTGCTTCTAGGCTATGCTGGCAATTATTTTCGAGAATGAAGGTGTCCCATCCCCATAGATCCCGTTAGCAGATGAGAATCTTTTTGTGCATCCCAGTAAATTCGTTGTAAATGCTCTAACAGACAAAAACAATTAGGCCTACAAATGTTGAATGCTTTTACGAAAATTTATCTATGATATAAAGATGAGCCTGTATAAAATTTAATGGAATAACTGAATATTTCCTTTTCAAGCCTCACCCTTATTATCCAAGTATTTGTAAACAGTGTGTGTTCGATATAAGTGATCTGAAAATCAAGAACAGGGTTGTAAATCCATGTGTCAATTTTGAATGATCTAAATTAAATTAAGTTGTTAGGTTTTAAAGGTGGGAATACTGATCAATTTAAATGAGGTCGAAAGTTAAATTATAAGAGCGTCTACAAAAGGTATATCTGTAATGAATGTAATTGTAGCACAGAATACAAAATTGTGAGGTCCACATTACATGGATTTAAATATTGATATCAAATATATATCTTATCATACTAGTGGTATTATTTAAATACCTACATCTTTGTGGCTGATTGAAGGTTCAGAGCAGAGGTAAAATGCCTTAGGTAAGACGCTCAAGAGTGTAATATTGCAGGACATAGTTGAGAATATTTGAACTAATATTTTCACTATCAATATAGATAACATTACATATAAATTGTTGAAATAAATGTAAAAGTGACAAAAACAGTGCAGTGAAAGACAATGCAATACCAAAAAGAACAGAAAGTGTGTTGAACGTAATCCAAAAGAATCAGTACCATCAAAATCTGAAAATTATGAACATATTAACTCGACTTTTAGCATGTATTTGTGTAACCTACTATGATGCTCAGTGCCAACATCCCAATTAATAAATTAGATAATCTACATTTTGTCCTGCGCCGTGGAATTCGTGGTCTAACGCATCCTGCCTAGGACTCGCGTTACGGAATGCACGCTGGTTCGAGTCCTCATGGGGAAGAGATTTTCTCATGGAATTTCGGCCAGTGTATGGGACCGGTGCCCACCCAGCATCGTGATGCGCTTGGGGAGCTACGATAGGTAGCGAAATCCGGTTACGCAAACCAGCTATAACGGCTGGGGGGCTCATCGTGCTAACCACACGATACCTCCATTCTGGTTGAATGATCGTCCACCTCTACTTCGGCATGTGGGCGTGAGGTCAGCAGCCAGCTGGTCGGTCTTGGCCCTTCGTGGGCCGTAGCGCCACGGATAATCTACATTTTAGTAAATTTCTAGAAAAGTAAATATTAAAAAATAAACAAGTCCTAGAGCCTAGCCTGTTCCCTCACCACCGTTCAACACTCAGCCATCAGTTAACATCTATCTCTCCCATCGGGACCTGAACTTCGAAGTCTAGTGATGATAGGAAGACTGAGGAAGAGATGAGCTACTTAATACTCTTCTTCATTAGTACATAAGAAGACTTAAGGGTTGATGTTGATTATATAATAGTACGGGTACATTATGCAACGAGCCTATAATGGTAGTAATTAAGACACAAGTATGATTGTTTATGAAACGAGCGCAAGATGGTTTCATAATTTTCATACGAGCGTCTTAATTACTACCATTATAGGCAAGTTTCATACGACTTTTTATGCTCGACCATATTTCTAACTTGAATTATTTAAAATTAGGCCTTCTTATGGTTATGTGCGAACTGACCTGAATTGTGAGATGTGCGCAGACGCGAAAGTATTGATTTTTTTTCGGGGCCGAATATCATTGACTTTGGCAGAGAATAAGATGAAGATTACTCTGATATAACCTGGAAATTGATTTAGAATTGAAAAACGAGATGACAAATTGAATTTATTTGAATATTATTTACAATTAACGCTAATTATTATAGTAACAGAACATAACCTTCTGCGACAGTATTGGATTTCCAGCCTCCGGACTTTTCGCTAATTGTTTTCGATTGCATATCCGAGAATAATCGATATAACGGTACAAAGCTGACTTGTGAACTTTAATGAGTAGGTGTACTTTAATGACAGGCATTAAAGGAGTAGGTGTACTTTAATGACAGGCATTAAAGGACTGCTACCAGGTGTATAATTACTACATTTCGGCATGGTCGAGCATAAAAGTAAGAAAAAAATAATTTTGACTGAGTGAATGAATGAGTGGATAAATAAATTAGTGATGTCACAAATTAACAGCTGTAGAGGATCATGGCTGTGATATAGCCACACAAATCACAGCCTCTCTTCCCTTAAACCCTTACAAGATCGTGAAACCATACAATGTTGAACACGCTCTTCCTCGTTAACGAAGCCCTAGCTCGGGTTCCGCCCGTCACTTAGAACCTCGTTTAGGATATGTGACAGGCACATCCTTATCCCACTGTCTTCTTGGCGCCTGGTTTACCCCCAGCCACCGTGTCCCCCTGCCTAAAAACTACTTTTCTCCCTTCAGTCTTCTTGTAGGGAAATACTATATTAGTCGGAATTATTTCTAGACAAGAGTGATTTAAAGATATTCTTATGTAATTTTGTCTATACTAGATTCAAATTTTACCCTGAGAGTGAAGATCTGTTTCAAGAACCATGAAGTAAAGTGCTTAAGATCTGTTGATGAAATGGCGTTGTTAGCAGAAGAAGAGATTATATTAAGGGATATGCTACTGGAGCTAAATGACAGCTGTGAGCAGTATGAGATGAAGATAATAAAAAGCAAGATGAAGACCATGCATGGTTAGGAAGAAAAATTAAGGAGGTTAACGTGCGAATTCTAAATGAGATAGTAGAAAACGTGAACCTCTTCAAATACTTGGTGTAGGCCTATACTGTAAGCTAAGAAGTAACATGAGCTGCTGCCGGAATACAAAAGAAGGATAGCAATGGCAAAGGAAGCTTTTAATGGAAAAAGAAGCATCTTCTGCGGATGTCTGGAAAAAGAATTAAGGAAGACACTAATGAAGTGCTTCGTATGGAGTGTGGTATTGTAGGAGGAGAAACATGGACATTAAGAGGAAGTGAAGAGAAGCGACTAGAAGCACTTGAAGTAAGGATGTGAAGAAGAATGGAACGTGTGAAATGGACAGACAGAATAAGAAATGAAGCTGAGCTACAAAGAATAGGTGAAGAAAATAATACTGAGACTGATCAGGAAGAGTAAATTAAATTAGCTGGGTCACTGGATGAGAAGAAACTGTCCACTTGAGAAATGAATGGTGAACGAGAAAAAGTTCGGAGTAGAAAAAGATATCAGATGATAGACAACATGAAGTAGATGGATTGTAGCCGGAGATTAAGAGGCAAATGGCAGAGAGGGAGGATTGGCGTTTTTGAGCCTAGAGAAACCTGTCCCGGCATTTTTTCAATAAATAGGCTTTTGTCCCGAATTATGGCATAAGTTTGCAAGTTATAAACTTTTTACAAATGTGCCGATAAATTTTACCTATAATACTTGCATACTGTCGACATGGAAGATATTTTTCTACGATATAGACAGTATCTATTAATCATAGCAATTTTTAGGTTGGTACAACCTGTTTTGTTTATCGATAGAACGATAATATTAAAGCATTTTTTTTTTTACAGTTTTTTGGTTGAGTTGCCAAGTTCAGCTAGGGTTTTAATCAATTTAATACGTGTTTACTCCTTATAACAATGGCAAAGAGGCAATGTAAATTTTTCAGAAGAACTTGGAAAGAAATTTCCTTGTTTTAGAGCTACGGCAAATAATTATTCAGCTAAATCTAACTGCAATTATTTTTATTCATATTTGAAGGGCTCAGAACCATAGTGGGCCAAGCGCCATTTACTAAAACTGTAGAAAACAAGGGTTAAAATAAAGTTATCATCATAATTCAATGGAAACTTATAGCAAGTAATACAAAGTATGCACATTAAAACTAAATGATATATCAATCTTCTTTAAATTATGGTATTGACTTAACTTTAACCCTCGCTTTCTCCGTTTTAATAAATGGCGCTTGGCCCATTATAGCTCTGAACCCTTCATTTGCTTACGTTACATTTTGGTATATGTATCCGTTTTTAGGTTAAATTTAAATCAAATAAATACTGAATTTTAGAAAAACATGGTGTACCACTTTTTCCCTAAAGAAAATTATTTAAGTCCCACTTTCACTCAAAGGAATTATGGTCACCCTAAGGATTGGAGAATGCTGAGTTTGCAGTAAAAGGTCTACCCTCGTGCGGAAAACTGTTGATGAATGAATGTGTAAAATTATCTACACGGAGTGCTCATTAAATAAATATACTGAGCATACTAGAATGATTTACTTCGCATTAGTACAAGCTATGAATTTTAGAATATAATATTATAGAATGAGATTGTGCTTTTAGTACTTCCCTCATGCAAATAACACTACTATAGAAAATAATAATAAAAATTTGTATTAATAAGCTCGTAGATTATCCCTCAGACCTGTTGTATTTTGAATTTAACATATTTAATATCCATCAAATTCATAACAATGTAATAACTAAAGAAGAGACACTTACACGAACAAATTATCGAACACTATCGATGAGTGTGGTCAGGTATCTTTGGACGTCAGTGTGCCACAACTGTAGCTTATAATAACAGTAGCAACTTCGGTCCAAGGCTCTATAACAAGATAACAGCTAAATTACCAAATCCTTGTTTTAAAGAATCAATTAAAAATCATTGTTTAGGGAGACAATATAAAGTTTCAATTACTGTAATATGTGTTTTTTTTCTGTTTTTACTTTTTGTCAATTAATTAAATTCTTGTTTTAAAATTTTGTGGAATGCTTCCAGAGCACGAATATGTATTCTTCCTGCGGGTGCTAGAGTGATTTTATATACAGGGTGATTCACGAGGATTTACCGTCACTTACGGAGCTTATTTCCGAAGAAATTCTGACCAAAAAAGTCATATAAGAAGGCATTCTCTATTCTCCATTCACTAAAAAGATTGTATCATTATCCATCTAAATTAAAACAGACGCTGGTACAGACACTCATTCTACCTCACTTCGATTATTGCGACGTTTTGTTCAGTGATCTCAGGATTGATTCCGCCCAGAAACTACAGCGTGTTCATAACGCGTGCGTCCGCTTCATTTGTAATGTTCGATACTATGATCATACCTCACCTTCTTTCGAGAAGTTATCATGGCTTAGGTTACATGAGAGGAGAAATCTGCACTCACTTTCTCTCCTATATCGAATTATGCACACTTCATCCCCCTATTATTTATTCGCTCGTTTTCATACTCTCTCTCGCTATCATAATATTAATACTCGATCACAACGCGATAACACGCTAGAAATTCCACTTCACACATCATCTCTGTATTCCTCATCTTTCACTGTTGCTACCTCTCGTCACTGGAACTCTTTGCCGCCTGAAGTCAAGGGCTGCCGAACATTGAAATCTTTCAAATCCAAGTTAGAAAATTATCTTATGACGAGTTGCCAAACTAACTTACTATTATGACAAGTGTTGTATTGCATGTTTCCACTTTTTTTCATGTTTGCACTTTTTTTTCATGTTCTAGTGACATTTAACTTATTTTATATTTTTGTTTTCATATTTTCCGATAATGGTATATCTCTAATGTGATAAGTTGAGCTATATATAAACATAATTTTCCTTACTGTGTATACTTAAAAATATTGTATTCATTGTATGCTTTGTACTGCACTATTTTATTACTACTATTAGTATTATTATTACTATTAGGCCTGTTATTATTATTGTATTATTATTTTATTATTATTTTATTATTATTATCATTATTATCATTATTATCATTATTATTCTTATTATTATTATTATTATTATTATTATTATTATTATTATTATTATTATTATCAATAATTGTCATATTTTTTATACTTTGTAGGCCTCATTTATTTTTGACCTGCTGTTCACATTTTATTATGTTCTTTTTCTTTCCTTCTCTATGTTATATATTATGTCTGATTTCTTCTTACTTGTTGTTTACATTTTATTATTATTATTATCTTATTCAGTTTTGTGTGTACTTTGTAAACTTGTAGTGTTTCTGTAACACAGTTTTTACTCCTGATTGAGTGTTAGAGAAGGCCGTATGGCCTTAACTCTGCACAGGTTAAATAAATTATTATTATTATTATTATTATTATTATTATTATTATTATTATATAAACATTTTTCGTATTCTCAAAGTTACATTAATTTGAAGTTGTTAATAGAAATACTTATTTTCTTTACTTTTAAGGGTAAAAAAAATATTACAGATAGAGAATGAACTATTCAGAAGTGTCATTTCTTTAATTGGCTAGTGTTCTGAAGCCAAAAATGTGTTATTAATTAATTGCACTGTACAGATTTCATTTTTTAATTAAAAATGACATCATTCTTATGTACTTATCACAAAAATTGTTACAAATCATACGACTTCAGTAACTTGATAATTATGCATCCTAATTTACAGTATTAAAGAATTTACAAGAGTGGCGTTATTTGTAACAATTGTTGTGATAAGTGCGTAAGAAAACGTAATTTTATAGTTAAAAATCGAAAAAAAAAAAAAATTCTGTACGAATCAACTATTGAATTGACAACACATTTTTAGCTTCAGAATACTAGCTAATTAAATAAATGATACTCCTGAATAGTTCGTTCTTTATCTGTAATATTCTTTTACTCTTAGAAGTCAAGAATTATGGTATTTTACAAACAACTTCAAATTAGTGTAATTCTGAAAATATTGACTTTAGGACAAATGTTTATATGACTTTTTTGCTCAGAATGTCATCGGAAATAAGCTCCGTAAAGGACGGTAAATCCTCGTGAATCACTCTGTATAAAAATAAATTATTATTCTAGGAATAAAAAACTATTATTATTATTATTATTATTATTATTATTATTATTATTATTATTATTATGCAGTTATAATATTTTGTGAAGAAACCTGAGGCCACTATTAAATTATGAAAATAATGTTATCGTAGTCTATGTTCATACTAATAGTCCTAAACCTATTTATAAATAAACAGGAACAATGGTACATTACTTTATATTATAACTAGCTGAAAGTACCCGGCGTTGCCCGGGTTTTCCTTTCTGCTTCTGTTTTCAAATGAACTGGTTGTTAAATTTTCGGAAATTTCGGAAACCCAACAACCAAAACGAATTGTTTTACTAAGCTTTCCTCGCACATAAAGATGAATCTTTACTTAACTTCACTTACATGAATTAATACTCCTTAGCCAAATGCCTGCCAGGTTTAACTAAATTTACAACAATTGTAGATCAGGCACCGAAAACAAAATATTTCATCATGTGCAAGACGTTCAACTTTGTTTTAAATTTATATATTTATTTGCTTTGTTTATTTATCTCTGCCGGTCAGATACCGCTAAATTTCAAGTGCTTTATCTTAGTCCTGGCTGTCAGCGTATTAAGCACCATTAATTTTTCTGCCGTCTCCTTTCCTCCCCGCCAAAAATGTGACATTGTACAGAGGCAGAGAAAAAACAATTATAAGATTATGTTTGTCATGAGTTTTTTCACACCAATTCCTATTCCATTGCATAATTCTTATGGATCAATATTTCGCAATAGTACTATTGGTGATTCAATATTAAGTATTCAATTATCTGTTGGCAATTCTTGTGATTTCAAAGAATTTAAGAATTCAGTTTGATAAAACACAGTCTGCTCACTATCTAAAACTGTCTCGAGAAATACATAATACGGTTCCGGACTGCATAAGGATACTTACTGCATGAATTGTCTACATTTTGGCCTTCATGATGTATCTACAATGTTATTTTATATCGTTTTGCTTTTTCCATGGCCTCATGAAAGTCGATGTTGAATACAACAGACAATAATAAAGAACAATTGACTATAGAAGATTGCATTTTAGTATTATACATGAATGTTTGATTGTATTTATTTTTATTTTTTACTGTTTTAATTAATTTAACGTCCATTTTAACATTTCAATATAGCCTATGTTCTTCTCCTGGTTATGAAGGTTAAATGAGCAAACTTTGGTACATATTGGTCAAAGCGTGTAGATTTGTATAGGGAACATACATACATACATACATACATACATACATACATACATACATACATACATACATACATACATACATACATACCCACATTCACTTTTATATATTAGATTATATTATAATTGCTATAACCCGTGTAAAAAGTTTTGGTGGTTGCAAAATTACGGTACATCCTATAATGAATTCTATGTCCCATGCAAGTATGACTAAGAAACACATTTATGTAGAAACAGGAACAATAGAATAGTATTGCGGCGGCGAAATGAATTAAAGGCTTCGTTAAAACGACCATTACGCCTTTTAATATTCTGAATGATAATGGTAATTTGCAAGCCAAAGAGAGAATCGAGACGCTTTCATGTAAATGATCGTTTTAATGGAATACGGCTATAAACCGACAAGCAGTCACTGACCCAAAGCAATAGAACCGCTCTCTGCCTTACGCTGTCCGTTAATGTAAGCACAAACAGTACAGATTAATTGCATCGGACCCCCGCGGCCAATTCTGTACAAGTAGGCTATTTACAATCGCCTATGCGTATTATTTTCACCTTTGAACAGATTTCTAAACCTAACATAGAAATGTTTAGAAATGTTTCTTCATCTTAGATCAGTGGTTGTCACCATTCGCTGAAATGGGTAGAGGGTAAGGAGTGTCTCGGAATATGCACCGTCGCACAGTGTGCAATAACGCAAATCTAGCTGGACAAAATCCATAGCTTCTCTGCATTCTAATGGATTGTTATGAAACTTTGTACAGACCTTATAAATAGCATATATGTTTTGTATACAAACTCTGACTACATTTGTTTACGGGGAACTACCCCTTTATAGGGAATGGTTTTAGACTAAAATAATAACTTCTTTCCTATCTAACAGATTTTTATGAAAGTGTACGGAAGTTACAGATAGAATATATTTTTTTGTGTACAAACTATACTTACGGTTCCATAAGAGGAAGTACCCTTTTACAGGGAGTGCATTTACGCAAAATTAACTTCTCTCCTACATAACAGATTTTTATGAAACTATGTACAGGAGTTACAGGTAGCATATATTTTTATGTACAAATTTTGATTACATCTGTATGCTACCTGTAGGCCTAATTGTTGTACAAATGTTCATAAAAATATATTACATAGGAGGGAAGTTATTAATGTTGTGTAAATGCACCACTATAAAGGAGCAGTTTCTATTATGAGACAAAAAATAAAATATTCCACCTGTAACTTCCACCGTATATAAAGTTTCATAAAACTCTGTTAGATAGGAGAGAAGTTATTAATTTTATTTAAATGCAACCGCTATAAAGGGGTAATTTTTCTTGTGCAAACGTAATCAGGGTTTGTACACAAAACATGTGTGTCACCTGTAAGGCATTACAAAGTTTCATAACAATCCGTTGGAGTGCAGAGAAGTCATTAATTTTGTCCAGCTAGTGATTTGCGTTCTGATTCACTGTGCGTTCGTTACGCTTATATAAAAATGTGTCCATTGCATTTTTAACCTGATGTGAATAATTTTGCAGGCCTAAAACACTCACAAATGATTAAAAACTTCCTTATTCCATGATTCTTTTCTGCCGTTAAGCCAAATATGGAACAGTTAGTGTATGCTCCACCGCTGAAAATTAATTACTGATAAATGCGCAAACTTTAAAACAAGGATTCAACACTTTAAATTATGCTGTATTAAATGGTAAAAAAATTGTTGTAACCGGACGTGACCGGATATACTAAAACTCACATTATATTTGGAGAACTTTAAAATAATATATTTTTTTAATTGTAATGTTTAAACCCTTCTGTAAGAAGAATAATACTTTGTAAACTTGCAACTGAAGTTACATTAGTAAGAACGTACCTATCTGAACAGATTCCATGTCTCACAACACAATAAATCGCTAATAATTGGCTTTTTTTTTTCACCCACATAGCAAGCCTCTCTGTCTACGGCTGAACAGGAGCGAGAAGTGTTAGAAAGAAATCATTGTTCATACCCTTCTAAATACAGCTTGCCGCTGATAAAACAGTAAAAGCTATTTCTCACAACATTCTTCAAATGTTAAAGAATATGAATTATTTTTTACCTATGCCTAACTAAACAAGTCGAAATTTGATTTTTGTACACCTATATTGGGAAAATTGGACACTGTGCGTCGTGCAGAAGAGAGGCCGCTATTAATTCTCCTTCTTCTGCAAGTTGTTCGTGAACAATCCCTATCATGTAAAGATATGCACTTGTCGATATTTTCATGTGCCATAAATCTGCCATAGTTTTACTGTCCTCACAAATTTTTTGATTTTATTTTATTTTAAATCCACCACCAACAGAAGCAAGCTTCCAAATTATAGGTGGCTTACATGGATACATACACATAATACATTATAAGAAAAAGCAAAACAAACTACACAAACGAAAGAAAGAAAATACATACCGGTAATAGATGCTAGAATATAATATTGCAGTTAATACAGTGTCAAATGTCAATATAATAATGTAAAATTATTTTAAAACTAGAGTAAAAATCATTATAATACATTTCATAATTTAAATATCTAAGGAAATACAATTCTTTTTAATATTGTATGAAATTTATAAACTGTTAAACTGAAATCTAATTGTGAATCACAGTTTAAAGAACGAGAGTTGTAAGTATTACACATAACATACAATAATAATAATAATAATAATAATAATAATAATAATAATAATAATAATAATAATAATAATAATAATAATAATAATAATAATAATAATAATAATAATAATAATGATTTATTTTAGCTGGCAGAGTTAAAGCCGTAAGGCCTTCTCTTCCACTCAACCAGCAAAAAGTATACATGCATATGTATCAACTTACAAAGAATTCAACAATTTGATTTAGATAAGAGCTACATGTATACAAGAGTTATTTACGAATTAAAAACAAAATACTATGAACTATTAATTAAACACTGAAATACAAACTATGTAGCAGAATTATGCTAAAATACATAGAATGTTAATATATTTCAAATAAAGTTAGATAATAGAAAGAGATTATTATGAGACAATTTTGAAAATACAGCACTATCAGGATGCATGTTTAAAGGAAGGAGTAACAATGCAGACAGTGATAGTTTAAGTCAGTGTGATTGGAGTGAAATGCTAATGAAGGTTATCTTTTAAGCTGTTTTTAAAAGTGTTTATTGTCTTGCAGCCCCTAATACTTTGTGACAGGGACAATGGAGAGTTCTGGAAGAAAACAGTTCAAGGAATTGGAAAAACAAAAGGTTGCCTATGACGTAATTCTGTTCTTTTTACATTGAACTGAAGGAATTTAAGAAAATCACAGTTATTCAATATACCGTTAACAGTCTTACAGAGTAAAATTTGACTATTTATTAATCGTCGATATTTTAAAGTTTTTTAATTACATTAAAAAATTAACTGATTGTATGAAATTTGCTTTTCATAAGACGACAAGTGATGTTTTTAAAATATAAGTAACGTAAAAATCTTTTCAGTATCCTTTCTATTTGCATCTGATGGGACTGGAATTCAGGTGACCATATTACAGACGTATCTAACTACAGTTTTATATAGAGTATCAATAATATTTATATTTTTTAATTCTTTTGTATTTCTGATTATTAAAATCCTAATTTTCTATATGCATCAATTACCGCGTGATTTAAGAGCATTTTAAAACATAACTTGTGTGTAAAATAAATACCCAAATCCTTAAATGATTTTACTCTAAGTAATTTCACACCATTAATTTCATACGAATTTTGAGCAATTGTCTTATTTTTAGAATACATCATAAAGCAACATTTATTAGGATTTAACAGAAGAAATTTGTCAATATTCCATCTATATAGTCTGTCCAAATCATGCTGTAGATCAAAACAGTCTTGTTGTTTGCCAATGACTTTATACAATTTAACATCATCAGCATATAGTAAACATTTAGAGTGCAAAATCTGACATGCTATGAGTTTTATTGTACTTTAAAATCCATTGCTGTCGGCCGGTTTAAACCTGTGACCCTCGGATTCAATAAACATCGTGATAACCACAAAATCATCGAAGGAGACTCGCTGTAAACGTCCAAGAAATATTTACACTTCACAGACTCGCTAAAGTAATGATTTGGGACTTACATTGTTTTTGTTCGGAGCGCCGTAATTAACGCAGCTTGTGAATGGAGCCTTAAATGTATATTGACCGCAACACAAAGGAGATACTTGATAGCGTCTCCGCCGCTGTAAGGCATCGCCGTGATGATATTAACGACAAGCAAATCGAATTGCCGCTGCTGCCGTCCATCAACGCTAGCAGTGATTTGATTTCTTTTATACTAATCGGTCAACTCACGTTGCTAACTTAATTACAAATCCATTACCGGTTGCTTAATGGAACAAGGCCTCCCCAAGCAGCTATTGAGCGCAGGAGGCCCTGAAACGTGGTCACTGACTTCATTAAATACGCGTTCAAGTCAGTTCTGCATATCTTAACTTTGAATAAGGAATGAAACGAAGACTATGAAAAATATACTCTTACTTTCTACGACTCTGGTAAAGGAATATCAATCTGATTAACAACTAGATCTATAACGCATGGACAGGGCTTCTTAATAATAATTGAAATTACTAATGTCGTCATATATCATACAGTCACGAAGAAGATTTGAATCGGTTATTTCTTTTTTTTTTTTAGAATCCCCATACGTCTAATTATAACAAAATTGACTTTCTATTCTATAGGGATAGATATACCATTTTGTAGAAAAAATACCACAAGTCAAACGGTATTTCTGTTGTGAAATGTGCGCTTGAAAATTGTTTCGTGGAGAAGACCCATAATTCAGTGACAAGGCTGACACAGGATGAACAAAACTATTGCCTAAGCCAGTGATGTCAAAGCAAGTGCATTTTTCTGACCTTGACGTCGAGCGCGGGCAGCAAGCGCTAAGTATGGAAAGAGGAAGGGTTGCGTATATGAATAAGCAACCTGTTGGATTAAGAAAACAGTGGTGCACAAACTTCAAAAGGAACGTGAAATTTTATGTCGTTATTTTTATATGGCTTCCTTCTGTTTAATATTATCTATATTGTCTGTAAAACAAAAGTACTAACACTGATTTCTTAATATTGCACTTGTGTTTTAAATATTAATAACATAATAGAGAGTTAAGAAGGAATATTCATTTAAATTCCATAGTAGTATAATATTATATTGTATTAAGTGGATGAAATACATCATTCATAAAGAAAGTGATATTCTTTCTTTCTCTTTGTTAAATTATGAACTTGTTGTTTACATTTTATTATTATTATTATTATCATGTTCAGTTTTGTGTGTAAAATTGTAATGCATGACATGATAAGTTGCCAGAAATAAATTATATTGATGATATCTTTATAGCTTTAGCCTTAAAAAGTAATCAATAAACTAATCAAAACAATATTACAGTACAAAGCAAAGTTACCTAGGTACTGTATCTGTTTTAAGTGTAACTAATATTACATAACAAAACTCTTATTGCATTATGCTTTTAAGGTGATATTTGTGAGCAACTTCCTATCATCAGAATATTAAATTATTTTCTCTAAATGTGCTGAAGCTATAGAGCTGACATTTTTACAACACATGGGCACGTATTTTTGCTTATGATATAACAGTAGTTGCTTTGTTAATTCATTTCCTTACAAACAATTTCCATGAGAATATTTTCAAAATTTTCAATACACTATCTTCAGTAATATGTATATACGGTATATTAGATTTACGAAAACATTCTGTAAGGCTACTAAATAAATAGGCCTATACCTGAAAATTTCACTTTTCTATACGAAAAGTTGAGAAAATATTTATTTTGAATAAAAAAATTAAACTTGTGAAAAATGAGCATTAAAATTAAAACTTACATTCTTGTAATGCACTTATACTTCTCAGGCAAATCTAAAAATGAACATGGATACAGTTTTAATAAGTTCTCTTCCGTTTATCTATTGAATCAGTGCTGGCCATCCCTGAATATAGCTCGACCAAGCGGCATATACCACCTCTTTCGTCTGTCTCTTTCCTTTCCACTGTAAAGCACTCAGGCTCTCCTGGGCTCTAAAGCGCGCTTGCTCCTGTGGGCATGAATTGACATGCCTGGCCTAAGCTGTTGTGTTTGGTAAAATAATTATTTTGTGTCTGAAATTTGGATATGTTAGAATAATATTGTTGTCTTTTGTGTAATATATTATATTATATTATTTCATGTAGAACTCTATTATTCATGTCCGTAGTGACATTTCATACAGGTTGGAGTAAAATTTGTTCACATGAAGCAAAAATGAAGTCAGCTTCTAAATACTGGTTTTGAGAATCAAATTCGTATTATTTTTTAAAATCAAATTTTCACTTATTTTATGTAGCATAATAAAGATAATGTTTTGTAAAACCTTTACTAGATTTTGAGAAACCTCAGATTTTCATACATGAATATCGAGTCACATTCTATTTAAAAAATATTATTTTCCATACAGATATGTTTGTTATGTTTTTCCCAACATTTCCCATTTCAAATATTCCAATTATTAACTCATGCATTTCTTTCAGATATTTCTTTTTTATGTTTTCCCAAAACTTTGCAGCCCTATTTCATGACTTCAGGGCATTCTAAAAAAAACCTATTCATTTGAGATATAAATTATTATGTACAAATTTGAATGTATATGTGGTAGGCACTAGTCAGCATTCCTTTTAAACCAATATAAAAATGATGGAAACGAAGTATTTGGAACAGTAGCAGTAGTATTAATAGTAGTAGTAATAGTAGTAGTAGTAGTAGTAACAGTAGTAGAAGTAGTAGTAGTAGTAGTAATAGAAGTAGTAGTTGTAATAATACTACACTAGTAGTAGAAACTGTAGTAGTAATAGTAGTAGTAGTAACAGTAGTAGAAGTAGTAATAGTAGTAGTAATAATAATAAATATAATAATACACTAATAGTAGAAACAACAGTATTAGTAGTAGTTAGTAGTAGTAGTAGTAGTAGTAGTAGTAGTAGAAATTGTAGTTGTAGTAGTAGTAGGTCTAGTAGTAGAAATTGTAATAATAGTAGTAGTAGTAGTAGTAGTAGTAGTAGTAGTAGTAGTAGTAGTAGTAGTAGTAATTTGTACGAAATGGAAATATAAAAAATGTGGATTTATTCTTCGAAGGGGTGGAAAAATTCAAATATCTTGGAGCAACAGTAACAAATATAAATGACACTCGGGAGAAATTAAACACAGAATAAATATGGGAAATGCGTGTTATTATTCGGTTGAGAAGCTTTTATCATCTAGTTTGCTGTCAAAAAATCTGAAAGTTAGAATTTATAAAACAGTTATATTACCGGTTGTTCTGTATGGTTGTGAAACTTGGACTCTCACTCTGAGAGAGGAACATAGGTTAAGGGTGTTTGAGAATAAGGTGCTTATGAAAATATTTGGGCTAAGCGGGATGAAGTTACAGGAGAATGGAGAAAGTTACACAACACAGAACTGCAGGCATTGTATTCTTCACCTGACATAATTAGGAACATTAAATCCAGACGTTTGAGATGGGCAGGGAATGTAGCACGTATGGGCGAATCCAGAAATGCATGTAGAGTGTTAGTTGGGAGACCGGAGGGAAAAAGACCTTTGGGGAGGTCGAGACGTAGATGGGAGGATAATATTAAAATGGATTTGAGGGAGGTGGGATATGATGATAGAGACTGGATTAATCTTGCACAGGATAGGGACCGATGGCGGGCTTATGTGAGGGCGGCAATGAACCTTCAGGTTCCTTAAAAGCCATTTGTAAGTATGTAAGTAAGTAAGTAGTAGTAATTATCATAATAATAATAATAATAATAATAATAATAATAATAATAATAATAATAATATAATAATAATACACTAATAGTAGAAACAACAGTATTAGTAGTAGTAGTAGCAGTAGTAGTATAGTAGTTAAAAGAAATTGCTGTTGCCGTCAGTAGTAGGTCTAGTAGTAGAAATTTCCTAATACTTCCGTAGTAGTGGTATTACCTGGAAATGTGTTGTAGTAGAAATTGTAGTTGTAGTAGTAGTAGGTCTAGTAGTAAAAATTGTAATAGTAGTAGTAGTAGTAGGGAAATTATAGTTGTAGTAGTAGTAGTAGATCTAGTAGTAAAAATTGTAATAGTAGTGTAGTGATAGTAGTAGTAGTAGTAGTAAAGAAATTACTTGTAGTAGTTTTTGAGTAGAAATTGTAATAGTAATAGTCAGTAGTAGTAGTAGTATGAGCAGTTGAAATTGTGTTGTGGAATAGTTGCCGTCTAGTAGTAAAATTGTAGTAAATACCCTGCGTACGACTTGCCCTCACAAAATTGTAGTTCTAGTAGTAGAGGTCTAGTAGCAGTTGGTCTTTACAGACCGCCATCTGTAATAGCTAGACATTCAGTAGTAGTAGTAGTAGTAGTCTCAGTAGTTCAGATTGAACACCTTGAATTGTAGTAACTTTTCTGTAGTAGAAATTGTAAAGTAGTAGTAAATCGTGAGTCACAACAGTGACGTCATGAAATTGCTTTGTAATGAAATTGTAGTTGCAGTAGTAGGTCTAGTGATCGAAATTCTAGTAGGCCAGATCAGTAGTGCCTCTGATAGGAAATAGATATTAAATTGTATAGTATAGTAGATCTAGTAGTAGAAATTGTAATAGTAGTAGTAGTAGTATACTAGTAGCAGTAGCAGTAGTAGAAATTGTAGTTGTAGTAGAAATTGTAGTTGTAGTAATAGTAGGTCTAGTAGTAGAAATAGTAGTAGTAGTGTAGTAATAGCAGTAATATGAGGAGTACCGGTAGCAATATAAATTCTAAGCCGCTTTTTAAAATTTCTCATCTCGAAACCAAAATAGCTTCACAAAATTTATATTCACTGATAAAATAATTATGTGTTTTTTCAGGGCACATACTTTTTTAAGATGTATGTCGTCAAGGCTTTATCATTTCTTCAGTATTTTTTAATACTTCTTATGAATGGGGGATTTTATACCCGTTCTGTTCTTACAACTAGAAGATCAATATTTTTCATGTTAAGGATTTTATCACCCTCGACCAGATTTGAACTCGCGATTCTCTAATCCAACAGTCAGCATTTATTCTTAAGAATACTCTTTCTCTTTCTGTAGATTTTTTTATTTATTTATTTAATTATTTTTTTAAATAATTGTAATATAAAATATTATATATATATATATATATATATATATATATATATATATATATATATATATAATATATATATATATATTTAGAAAAACTTTAGCTCGCCCCTGATAGAGTAGAACTCGTGCTCAGGGGCAGATAAATTATGGAATAACAATGGCATTCAAAATACTTAAGAGGAAATCTACTCTGCAGTTATTTTATGAACAAGTCTCACTGTACCTGCCCAGAACTGAAATCTGGTTTCCTTTGTTGAGAGGCCATCAGCTGTTAGAGCCAGAGTGAGTCCTATTTAACATGAACATCCGAATATAGGACTCTTTGTACCGCTCTACATTCATCTAAACCACGAAGAAGAGCCAAGAATTGTGATGTTTTCCACACGGTATATCCCGTTACAGCGTTGTGTGTGTTTTTGTGCCTCATTCCTTGTAAACCATCTCATCCCCGGGAGGGACCATAACAGGGTTTGACAGCTTGAGATTTGAGAACTTCCTATATCCCCCTCCCCGCGCAAACCGCTGTTTGTGACACCAGCGACATCTGCATCATCACGCGGTGGTCCAGACAGCGCCACGCTGTCACAGCATCCCTCTCTTCAGTGTGCGGTTGTGAGGGAGACCACAACCCTCTCCAGCATCAGCTAACCCTCCAGAAGTAAACATGTATGGCTCCGAAATAGGATGTCACATTAATTTCTCATCTTTTTTTAAAGATTGTGACTTTATCTAATTCAAACTCAATTTCTATAAATTTAAACTTATAAGGAGAATACATACTCGAGTTGTCAGAAGGAAATATTAGATATTTGTACATCATTAGCAAGAGCTAATGACGTAGCTGTCGAATCTTAAAAGAAACATTTTATTTTTCAGTGCGTTTAAGTAGTGGTGACCTTCAGACTTGTATGTATGTATTTATTCACACTGCAAATGGGTAAATACCCGGGACAGTGGCAATTAATTACACTCAATAATTACAATTAATAATAAATATAATTAATAATAAATTACAATACTACTACTACTACTACTAACTACTATAATAATAATAATAATAATAATAATAATAATAATAATAATAATAATTTTCCAATTCACTGCGGGCTAAAGCAAGGAGATGCATTATCACCTTTACATTTTAACTTATCTTTAGAATATGCCACTAGGAAAGTTCAGGATAACAAAGATGGTTTGGAATTGAACAGGTTACATCATCATCTTGTTTATGCGGATGACGTGAATATGTTAGGAGAAAATCCACAAACGTTTAGGGAAAACACGGAAATTTTACTTGAAGCAAGTAAAGCGATAGGTTTGGAAGTGAACTCCGAAAAGATAAAGTGTATGATTATGTCTCGTGACCAAAAAGTTGTACGGAATCGAAGAGGTGGAGAAATTCAGATATCTTAGAGCAACAGTAACAAATATAAATGGCACTCAGCAGAAAATTAAACGTAGAATATATATGGGAAAAATCTGTTAATATTCCGTTGAGAACCTGTTCTCAACCAGTCTGTTTTCAAAAGATCTGTAAGTAATAATTTTATAAAACAATTATATTATCAGTTCTTCTGTATGGTTGTGAAACTTGGACTCTCACTTTGAGAGAGGAACAGAGATTAGGAGTATTTGAGAATAAGGTTCTTAGGAAAATATATGGGGCTAAGAGGGACGAAGTTACAGGAGAATGGAAAAAGTTGCACAACGCAGAACTGACGTTTTGTATTCTTTACCTGGCCTAATTAGCAACATTAAATCCAGACGTTTGAGATGGGCAGGGCATGTAGCACGTATGGGCAAATCCAGAAATGGATATAGAGTGTTGTTAGAAGGCCGGAGGGAAAGAGACCTTTGGAGAGGCCGAAACATAGATGGGAGGATAATATTAAAATGGATTTGAGGAGGTGGGATATAATGATACAGACTGGATTAATGTTGCACAGGATAGGGACCAATGGCGGGCTTATGTGAGGGCGCAATGAACCTCCGGATTCCTTAAAAGCCATTTTTAAGTAAGGAATAATAATAATAATAATAATAATAATAATAATAATAATAATAATAATTAATAAAGGTATAATAATATTAAAACAGCATCCTAAATTAAATGAAGCACGATCACTTAAAATAACATTTAAAGGAAATCTGATTTGTGTTTTAACCCTAAGTTCGAACTTAAACCCACGAGTATATATATTCATACATGCACAAGTACCTTTCAGCACTACACTCATTTCGCTCTCAACTCACTCACTACACTGGAACTACGAGACATTTCACTAACACTTCAGAAACATTTGACTGTTTAAATACGAGGGCATCCAAAAGTAAGTTTCCCGATTTTTTTCCCTTGAAAGTAAACGTAATTAGCCGTGTAATAATAGATCTATGACGTATCAATCATATAAGACGGACAGGTCCCGCCTGGTGCCAGTAGTGTGGCAGCAGTGTTCCGAAATGGAAGCTCTTATTCCTTCTCCCGCCGCCGCATTGCGCCAATTGAAATTCATCGGCAGCTCTGTCAGGTCTATAGGCCGAACATCATGAGTAAGCAGATTGTGCGTCGCTGGTGTAGGCAGTTTTCCGAAAGTGTCCATGATGAAGAAATATGTTCCCTCATCAATGATGATCGTGTTGAGCTGGTACGGCATGCATCAGAACCGTCGCTTCACGATTAAGCTAAGCCATTTTCCGCAGATATCGCGATCCTTGTTGCATGAGATTGTCACTAAGCACCTGCTTTCAAAAAGTGTTTGCCGAAAAACCTGACACCCGAACACAAAATGCAACGTTTAGGAGCACTGACATTTCTGCAACGGTGTCACGATGACGGCGACGAGTTCCTCGACAGGATCGTCACGGGCGATGAGATTTGGATTTCGCACTTCACCCCGGAAACCAAGCAGCAGTCAATGCATTGGCGGCATTGTGGATCTCCGGTCAGGACGCCAGAAATTTATAGGTGTTGTTAATTCAAACAGACGCTGTCGGTACGGAAAGTGACGTGCACGGTGTTCTGGGACAGGAAGGACATTCTGCTCATTGACTTCCTTCCAAGAGGTGAAACAGTGAACGCTGACCGTTACTGTGAAACATTGCGAAAATTGCGACTTGCCATTCAAAACAAGAGGCGTGGAATAATTTATTTAATGTTTTATCCACCATGACAATTTCGTCCACATACGGCTCGGCGCACAGCAGCTGTTTTGACGGAATTTGGCTGGAAGTTGTTTGATCATCCACCCTATAATAATGATCTTGCTTGCGATTTTCAAAATCTTGCACCTCAAGAAATTCTGTCCTCCGGTGAGCGTTTTGGCAACGACGAAGAGTTGAAGACGCATCACATGCTGGTTCCATTCACAGGCAAGTTGTACGACAGAGGGATACAAAAATTGATCCCACGATACGACAAGTGTCTCAAATCTGATGGTGGCTATGTTGAAAAATAGCTGAAACATTGCTGTATCTACTGCCAATAAATGTTTTCCTGAAAGTGTGTGTTCCTTTTTTTTTAAATAGGGAAACTTACTTTCTGGATGCGTCTCGTACTTTGCATTAAAACTACAAAACTTCACTAATACAAGCACATCACTGACACAACACACTTCTTCACTGATACAACACTTGAAATAACTAAACATCAATTACACACTTATTATTCCATAGAATCGTAATTACTATATTAACCTCAAAATCGCTAGCCAGACTCTATTGCAAGCTATTTTAGCACGTTCACTATAACTCACACCCTTCCACTGTAAATTAATCTCTTTTCTCTGTCACTATAACTCTCAGAATTTGCTTTGAAGCTCACTGCACTTTCACTACAACACACTGCACACCCAATATATAGTAAATCACTGAAGATTCACTATGTTTCTCTGTTTACTCACTATACTTGTAAAACAAAAAAAATAGTGTATATAATATACTACCTACCGTCTATTAGTAAAGTCCTTAAGAATATTTTTAAATACATTTTTGGTTACTGGTAAAGCCCTTAGTAAGTCTGCAGGTAGAGCAGTCCAGTCCCTGCTACTACGATTGAGAAAAGAAAACTTTCCAGTGTCCGTCCTCTGCCTTCTTTCCCTCAATTTATGTGAGTGGAAGTTCTTTGAAGAGTAATTTGGCGGCTGCAACCTATCTCCAGGCAGGCTCACCTCTGTATGTTTTGAACTTGTCACATTACATACGAAACAGATCAGAATGTAATTAAAAAGAATTCCCATTTGTTTACATTCATACGTTCGACATATGACTTCAAACATCGCAAAGATTATTATTTTTAAGTTGTCATAAAGTACACTAACATAAAAAAATACTAATGGCAGGTACGGATACGGAAATAAAATTTGGAGCTCCCATATTGTATTTTGTCTTGTAACATAATTGCGCATGTGCTGTAAACAAGATCCCCTGTGTGTGTGTGTGTGTGTGTGTGTGTGTGTGTGTGTGTGTGTGTGTGTGTGTATATATATATATATATATATAATAGGGGATATATATATATATATATGCTATTTGTGGACAGTCGTGCGAAATTGTTGCCTACATACAGGTGCGCATATGTTGAAAAATAGCTCAACAATTGCTGTATCTGTTACAATAAATCCTTCCATATAATTGTGTTTTCTTTCCGTAAACGGCTCCAGGTAAACTTATTTTTACTGTCCTCGTAATTGAGCTCGAGTGGCCAAAATATCGCTAAATCTAATTAATTGGATGGTGTCTCCGAGATTTTTCCAAAACAGTAACATCAATGTGAGAAAATCTCATTGCGAATAATCGGACTTAACCACTTCATCAAAAAACAATCTTATCATCATCAAATTTTCCAAAGCGATGAATGGGGATATAACTACAATTTTGAGCACTAAAAAATTGGGAAATTAATTTTTTTTTCTCGCCAACTAATGACTCTTTCACCTTGCAAATTGACAGGCTCGGTATTCACTGCTTCTACAATTCTAGACTATTTTCAGATTTATTGAAGTTTCACCATTATGAGTAATTATTATCATAACGAAAAAGTGGCTATTCTTGTGCACTGATGTACCGTTTATACGATAATGCCCACAAAATGAATATTTCTGAGCCATTCTTTTTTCTATTTATTCCTGAATGTCAGATGAACAATAAGAACTACAATCTTTGAAACGTCTACAATAGAAATTTTGTTTTTAATATCTTATGAGAAGTTAAATTTTTAATATGTTTAGGTAAAAAAATATAAAAAGCTATAAACATTATAGCAATAATTGTAGTTCATCTTGTGCACAAGTATGAAAGACAGTTGCAAGCAAAATTTCATTGAGGTATCTTAAAAACGTACCGAGTTATCACAAAAACGGTTTTGAAAATGCAAGTTACGGGAAATTAGCGTTAAATAAACCTTAGTCTATGTGTGGAGAGCTAAATAACCGCAAGTTCGCACGTTTTTGATCATATCTACCAAAATATTGTATACAACGTAAAAATTCTTTCACTGACATAAATGTCCAATCTTTATATTAAAAATGTTTCCATCTGCACTTGACAGCAAAGTTTTATGAAATTTTATTCGCTTATAAGGCAATATAATAAATTTGTTGGTAATAATACAGGGACATCATTTTATTTTTACTAACATTTTTAATATTAACCTGTCTATACCTTTAGAGAACCGGAAACACCGCTTGCTCCCCCCTCCAAGCCTGGAGTTCGATGATACTGGCGTAAAACATAAATCACTCTATTTGGTATAGGATGGAAGAAAAGTAGTTCATCCATTTACGTAAACTAGGAAATATCGCGATTTTGAGTTTGATAATTTTCATTAGTTTTTCTTTAATCAAAGTACAGTACTGCATTATGAATAAGTGTTTTTACTCATGAAATGAGTTATCCATGCGAACGTATTCATTATGCAGTGTATACTGTCAACAGCACATTAGCGTACAATTTAGAGAAAGAAGTTAAATTGAAAAATAATCATAATATGAATATTTAAACACAATTTTGAAAATGGTGGCCGTTCATTTCGTTACAGGCTTCAGTTCTTTTGTGCATATTATCGCACTATAGACTATTGCATCTAATTCCAATTACCAGTTTCGTCCTTCGTACTAGTAACTCATGTTGAAATAATTCTGTACCTACTCTACGTACTGTGAACTCAATCTTCACTTCTGCCCGACCCGAAAATATAAAATTACTCAGACATGCTATCTACTGTCCGTCCAAGTGGTTATGCCGTAGGATTGTAGAAAGGGAGGAAATCACGTGACAGTTAATTACTTAACGAGGCCCTTTTATTTAAGTTAAATTAAACAGCTGTATAATATTACGTAAACGTCCAATTCCTAAGAGAAATTAATGTTTTCAGAAAAGAGCTAAGACAGCCCAGCTTTTACAGAGGGGCGAGCAGAAGCAGGTGGGGGAAATCGGGATGCGACGTAGGCAAACGGACAGTACCTGTGCGAAAATATGATTCAATATTGAAAGCTTTTTCGTCACTGGAAAACACGAACATATTTCTGGAACGTACTATACTCAGTAACTCAGTACTGCTTACTATCTGCGGTCTTGGTTCTGTGTGGAGTTGGAACTTCCTTAGTAGAAGGGGTGGGAGTGAAGTACATTCAAAAACTCAGGTACAATAAAAATTGAAGTAAAAATAAAATGATGTCCTGTACTAATAACATACAACAATGGACTTAATTAAATTTCTGATAATGAATCATAGTTGCTAGGGGATAGGAATATGAAGATTCAGTTAAAACACATGAATTTGAAGTAACAGCAATAATGAAATAAAAGGTAACAAAACCTAGAGAATCAATGCAATACATATTTGTACAATTTCACGTGTACAAAATACTTTTATCCCTTTTATTTCCTAAACGACTCACTTAAAATACAGTGGAAGTTCTTAAGTTCCACAGAAAACAAGTTCGACATCCCATAGTTCGACTGCTTACGTAGGAGAATTAGACACGCCCCTATACGGTCTCTAAGAAATGGGTATGCCATTTGAATGGGAATTGGCTCTGTGTCTTCTAGTGATACTCTTGTTAAACGAAAACAGAATATTTTATTGATTAGGACATCCATATTTAATCACTGATTTTAAATTAATGAACTCTTCTTCTTCTATTTGAGAATTGTGCCGTTTGTGAGATGGACTGTCGAAACCCACTGTGGTACTAGAAGCGCATACACAAGTCTCGGGGAGGGCAGAAAATGCAATTCGTTGATGGATAACCAATAAGAATTTGTATTCATTTCACCTGCCCCACCCAATACCCCTATTGGACTGAAATTTCAATTCCGTTTAGTCGAACTTAGGAGAGTCCACTGTATAAGCAATTTACTGAATCAGACCAGTTCATGACAGAAATGGGATTACATCACTTATTTATAGTAAATAAACTTACGCACATAAAATACTTAATCAATTTTAAAGGAGGAAAAGTTCGTCGAAAGGGCTGGTTTCGAGAAAATAAAAAAAATAAATAAATTTTTAGATAAAAATAAATTGAAAATGCCTTTTGTGCGAGATCGTGCGTATTTGCTTGGTTTCCGCACAAAACCAATCCGCGGAAAGTATTCCCAACCTAACACACATAACAATTTCCCTCTTTTTACCGCTTAAGTGACATATTGATTTTACTGCTTTAGGCTTTTAACATATTATTTTTAGAGACGTTCAATATAGTAATAATTATAAATTGGAAACTTACCACTGCAATTTCACCTAAATTGTACTGTTAATTATTGTTTTTAAATATTTGCAAAAATTAAGTAAACTCTACAACTCCACTAAAGTTACTGGATTCGTGATGCAAGTAACATTAAGGAAGCCGTGAAAAGATCAACAAGATTCCAGATGCCGATGTTATTAATGCAATATGTTATATAAATAATATTGTTAAAATATTAAAATGAAAAATAAATCATTACATAACCTTGCCGTTTGTTTTAAGTTCGCATTTATAGACTGGGGGAAAAAAAGACAGACGTATTATACAGTATTACGGTCTGCTGGAGTCAGTAAACACAGAAAGCATTTTAAAGCAAAAATGTTGAAGATAGATATTTTTGTTTTGTAAATTTGCCGTCTTTGAACAGAAACCAAGATGGAGATTTCATTGCAACTTATTAGAAATTCCTCTTCCAGGTATGTAATAAACGATCTTCGAACAAAATAATGTACGATACACGAGCGGTATGTTTTCTTTCAATTTTCGGAAATTAAAAAAGCTCAACTACGTTTCGCTTTTTCAAACTTTTCCTCGAACATGAAAACTTCAACATACCGCTCTTGTAACGCATATTACTATTTTTACCCTCAAACCTGTATATCCCTCCTCTTAAGCAGTCTTAAATAATCCTCAAGCAACAAGAAACCGCCAATGTAAGCGACGAGTCACGCATGGATCCACAAGGATGTAAGCGCATTCAGCTTGTCATCGTGTGTACAAATAAATGTATTTTTCCAAGTAATTCTTAGAGAAAACTGAAATATAAGAACGCAGAGAATTAATGTTATGAATACGAAATAATGATTAACCAGGGCCTTCATGGTTTGTACTCGTAAACCTGGTATTGTTACGGTGGCTAAATGCACCTTGAAACTCACTCAGTCTCTATTGAACATCCGTCCACTTGCTCTAGCCATTCACAAAGTATTGGGCAGGCCCCATTATGAATAGCAGGCTGGCTAGAGAGTTATCATTATCTCTCCCCACTTCCAGGGACTTACCGAGTTATTTGCATGCAAAGAATCAAACCGTAACCGGTCATATAGTAAGGATTACGTAAGAACCATTTCCTAAAAGGCTAATTTGGCCGTCTCTTCAGTATTGCCAACTAATAGGGGTCTGCCAGATATCACAAAAGGTGGTAAAATCACACGATGTCTTGCTTACAGTCGCACTCAAACCTCCTGACGTTTGCAGGTGTGTCACCTTATCGGCGATAGCCAATAGCGGCAGTGCTGCGTTGCATCATATGGGCACGCGGACTCGCATACTCGCCGCTTAGAAAATCTCAAAATCAAACAACAAGTGTGCTCGGAAAATTGAAATGATGTAGGGACGCTGCATGTATATATGATGAATGTTAAATGTTTCCTGAACACACAAAAGACAAAAATCACATTTCTGCTCCCAGTGGTTCCAATGTTAATAATAATAATAATAATAATAATAATAATAATAATAATAATAATGGTTTATTTTAACTGGCAGAGTCAAGGCCATTCCGCCTTCTCTTCCACTCAACCAGTATGATACAAAATGAATACAATGCTATGAATATAACATAATTAATTAATTAATTTATTTATTTATATTTATTTATTTATTATTTTGCTAATAATTGTAACATAAAATATAATATATACAGAAAAACTTTAGCTCGCCCCTGAAAGAGTAGAACTCGTGCTCAGGGGCGAATTCCTGAATTGAAATAAATAATTATACAAATACAATTTGTCTTATGTCTACTGTGCAATTATAGTATATAAATTTAAATTTACAATTTTTCAATTTTTATAAAATCCATACATAACTTTTTAAATTTAATAACAGAACTACTAGAATTGACAAAATTAGGATATTTAAATATAAATTTGTTATATATTCTTGGGCCTAAATTACTACTATGATTAAATGCTGTAACAGTGTTGCATTTTGGTTCAAACAATTTTAAAGAATTCATACCTTTTGTTTCATAATTATGAGAATACAATTCAAAATTATTTCGATTTTTATGTATGAATTTTATTAATACAATATAATAAATTTGTCTTACGTTAAGTACATTAAAGTCTAGAAACAAATTTTGAGATGGAAAATCAATAGGTTTAGGAAGATATATTTTAATTATTTTCTTCTGTAATAAATAAAGTGGATTAAAATTGGATTTAAATGAGCTACCCCATCCTATAATTCCATACATAATTACCGATTGAAATAAAGTTAAATATATTGTACGTAATAAATTTATTGACAAGTAATTCCTCAATAAAACAAAATAATGCACTATTTTACGTAATTTATTACGTAATTATTTATTAGTATTTATTAATACAATACAATTCAAAGCAATAAAATACTACAATACAAGACAATATAATACATAATTAATGTAATACAATGACAATTCTTTTCATCTTCACAACACCAATAAAATAATTATGTAATAATAATAATAATAATAATAATAATAATAATAATAATAATAATAATAATAATAATAACAGTAATAGTAATGATAGTCATACCTAAATTAAATTAAATTATTAAACTCGATCACAATTATAACTTCAATTTGACTGCGCCCGTAAGAAATCGTTTAGCATTTTCTTGAAAGTGGTTATTGTCTGGCAGCCCCTTATCTTCTGAGGTAGAGAATTCCATTCACGGGGGACTGAGACAGTAAAAGAGGATGAATAGTGGGATGTTCTGTGGGCAGGAATTGCTAGGATTTGGCTCTCCTGTGACCTGGTATTTAGATTGTGATTGGAGGATAAGTAGTTAAACCGGGAACGAAGATAATTTGGAGTAGAAGTGTGGAGAACTCGAAACAAAAGAGACAGCGAATGAAGTGTTTTACGATTACTAAGTTGCAGCCAGGATAAAGATTTGAACGAGGGTGTAATGTGGTCAAATTTGTGAGCATTGCTGATGAAACTGACACTCATATTGTGCACATGCTGCAGCTTGTTCGAAAGGTCAGTCGTCAAGTCTGTAAGTATTACGTCGCAATAGTCAAACAGTGGTAGTACGAGGCTTTGCACTAAAGTCTGTTTTAATTCTGGCGGGAGGAAGTTTCTGAATGGGTTAAGAGAATGCATGGTATAGCACACTCTCTTGGATATTTCCTTTATTTGGCATTCCCAATATGGGTTAATATAGTAAAACCCCGATAAGACGCTGTTCAAGGGACCGTCTGTAAACCGCGTATTAGGCGGGTATACTAATTTTGACATATACAGTATCCATTAGCATTTTTCTTTATTGAAATACATGATTCATGAAAGGTAATACAGTATTACTCCATTATGTAATTACTGTACTGTACGTCAAAGACATTTACAATATGTACTGTACTTCATTCTTTCAAAAAAATGTCATTTAAAGTTGTTTGCCGCGTGCGTGTTCTCGAAGTCCTCATGTTTACCACACTTCACTTTCTTGCACTTACATCCTCCCGACGTCGCAGCTGCAGTGAAGTGATTGAGTCGCGATTTTTTATTATCGATGGTGGTATCCCTAATGAATCAGAGAGTTGTTTCTGATTAACAGTAGCCTACTTTTTTCATCGTACTTTCGTAAGATTTCCAATTTTCTCGACACAGAAAGCGCTTTTCTTATAACACTCATTGTAATCACTAGACAGTGGGTGCGAGATGACTTAAGGAAAAGTGAAGTTGTTTCGTATCGGAGTATATGGCAAATGCCGCGCCGTCCGTCTTTTGTGTACCTGGCGAGTACAGCAGCGTACAGAACGAAGGAACCCAGGTCCACATTCCAACGCAATGCGTGCAGTTGTGTTATCCTGCTCAAGTATTTAGTACGAGTTGAATAGTGTAGTGCTGATCCATTCATAATGTCGAAGTCAAAACGTTAAATTCGTTCAGAGATACGAAATGCAATTAAGAAGTATGAGAGTGACATTTTATGTATTAACGAAGACAATATCGTGTGTAATGTATGTAAAATTGAAATGAAAACCAGAACAACTCAGGCTATAGAGAAACATTGCAACAGTACATCGCACAGGAAATGCGTTGAAATTAAATATGAGGAATCATCGTAATCATCATTTAGTTGTGCGGGTCTAACGGCACGTGCAACATGATGCTCAACACAAATATTCCTCTAAAGAAATTGAGTGATCCCCATTTTAGAGATTTTTTTTTTCAGAAATTCTCTCGATAAAAAACTGTTTAAGCGATAGGCGAAACGATTCAGTTTCGACAACTTACGAGAATATATCGTAGTTTACTGCAACGCTGGTAATTGCATCAATGATGACGAGGACTGAACTTGCAAGGTATGTGCTACACTACTACAGTACGTTATTTTTCTTTTCCTTCTGACTGTACGGAGATACAGTAGCATGATGACGTCGTCTGTTTACGTTTAAAAGCTGTTGAGGCAATGGTCTGAATAAAAAAAAGTAACATATAGTAAATGTGCGCCTGCATTCAACGATAAGACCAGCCTCGTGGTCTAGTGGTCAGAGCTTCTGGCTATAGTTCATGAGGTCCCGGGTTCGATTCCCGGTTAGAGCACAGGAATTTTTCCTTAAGGGGGATTATTCCTGTGTTCTGAAAATTAAGTTTATATTTAAGATCTCATTATCATAATTCAATCATTAAGCGTTCCAGGCGCCCCAACCTATTACATTCAATGGTTTGGATTTTAAGTCATCCTGCATCCACTGTCTAGTAATCGCTTTTAAAAGACGACAAACTGACTTTTTCCATTCAATGACCAAAATATTTCATTGCTGAAAATTACATCGAAAATATTCCAAAACATAGCGTATTAACTAAACAAACGGGGTAAAACTTATATTATATGTAATGTGCAGAAATAATAACAGATATTTTTGCAAAATTATGCTTTGACAGCATGGACATAATACTATTTAGGGCCAGGTTTTGTACAGAAAATTACTATTTCAAATTATTCAGTTTATTTTATCATACTGCTTTGTGTTACTTTTTAATAATAAAAGTAAAACTATTAAAAAAACGGATGCAAACTCAACTAATACGATTATTTACCTGACTCAACTAATTTTTCTTATTTTGTGACTTTTAATTTCATTCGATGCAATCTGATGATAATATGTGTTATTATTATTATTATTATTATTATTATTATTATTATTATTATTAAAAGCCTTCTGCATCTATCAAACCAATCCCAAGTAAAGGGTCGCGCTCCACAGTTTTAAAACTACTGCCGTTGAGAAACAGACGGAGAGAGTAGTTGTGACAACGTCGCGCTCGCATGTTACTGGCGCTCGCGAAACGTCAGGAGGTTTGAGCGCGACTGTAAATAAGTACTTCATCTTTATGTTGGGAGGAATTTTCTAAATGGTTCAATAATTTGTGAAAGAGTATATTTTCCTACAGGACCTCTCGCACATTATGTTGGTAATTAGTAGATTAATATGATCTAATATTAACATGTATTTTGTCTGACAACATGAAATTCATTGCTTAGACAAAACAGTTTACGATTCACGAGACCTAACCTAAAATGCATTTTGTTTGATCACGTGAAATGATTAGTATGAACACGAAAACAGAATGCCACTTTGATATTATAGGCTTAGGAATACTTACTCCCAATAATTTTGCTATTCTAGTTATAAAATTGCTGTCTCCATACGCATAATTCCTTCTTCATTGTCTTCTTCCTTCAGTTCATTACACATACAGTATGAACCACAGTCTAGTATATACAGCCACGAAGCTTGAGTTGTGAGGGTACTAGTAACAATAGACTGTGCCGGTACTATATCGCATTGTCTGTAATGAGGCGATAGTAGCGATTCTAGTGGTTAGAAACTATCTAAGGATGCATATTCCCTACGTATTGAGCTTCGTGACTGTATATACTAGACTGTGTATGAACTATACATTCCTGAAGCATAGCCTACTCTGAATGGCACATGCTTTCTTTCTTGGAGAAGTCACTGACATGCTATTCCCTCTGTTTGGCATTATTGTAATAAAAATCGAAACATGAGAGAAATTAATTAAAATGTGAAATGGTATTTGTATTGATTACCCAAGTGCATAGGCCTCTATCACACCGTATGTTATATTTATTTACACTTACCTAACTATAATCTTGAACGCAACGCAACACATTAAATAATTATTATGCATTATTATTAATATTGATATTAATTAATTATTATTAGTACGTTCAAATTTCACTAGCTGCCAGCAATCAGCTCAGAAACCTAGAACAATTTGAATTTTCAGAATTTTCACTACCGATAAAAACTGTCACTGCTTCCAACTTAACAGAATATCACTTATTTCTCAGTACCGAAATTCAAAACGAAGTTGGCAAAAGAAAATTCAAACCTGCAAACTAGAAAATTACTATAATCCACTAGCTTATGTAATAATGGGGGGGGGGGAATGGTTAGGTTTCACCCTTGGGGTAATGGGTAAGCTTTAGTACTTAGGTTTATGTCGCAGCTTGGCTTGGTTTGGTATGGCTTAGCTTTGCGTGAGCTGGGCCCAGGACGTATTCGTATACTTAGACACGCTTTGGCCCATTTTGCGCCCAATATAATCCGTGTTTGTCCAAGTCCGACAGGTGGTCTGGCTGACACTTGATAATAGATGTATGTATCAGCCAGAACCTCACTCAGAGGCACACAAATACTCTTATACACTTCTTTATTCTTCTCTAGGTATCTTTCGCCGATTGTTCGCATCAATACAATTGCATCTCTTGTACCTTTTCTCTTTCTGACGCCAAATTGCTCGTTTTCGCCTATTTAGGCATCTTCAGACATATATTCAAATATCACATGTGGTATATTGAGATTTTTTTTTTACTAATATTGACATATAAATCACTAGTTCATTGCATATAAATCACTAGTTCGTCCAGTAATGGAATTTGGTGCTGCATATTCAGATACTTGCAGATTAGAACATATTAAGACATTGGAAAGATTCAAAAACGGGCTCTCAAGCGTTGTCGTAATAATTCACCATTAAAATGGTACACACTCACGGAGAAGAGAACGCGAATTCGATTATGCGCAATGTTCAAAACATACCTTGCCTGGAGAGAAATAGAAAAAGGTTGCAGCCGCCAAATTACTCTTCAAGGAATGACCACTCATATAAATTGAGGGGAAGAAGACAGAGGACGGACACTGGAAAGTGTTCTTTTCTCAATCGTACTATCAGGGACTGAAATGCTTTACCTGTAGTCTTACTAAAGGCTTTACTAATAACCAAAAATGTATTTAAAAATAAGCTTAAGGACTTTACACACTATATAAAGGATATAATTGATATTTGGTTATTTGAAGTGTTGTATCAGTGAGGAATTGTGTTGTGCCAGTGAAGTGTATTGTATAAGTGAAGTATGTTTCTGTAAGCGAGGTTTTATAGTTTATAGTGGCAGTGCAAAGTATTTGAACAGTGAAATATTTGTTAAGTGTTAGTGAATTCTGGATAGAATCAGTGATATGTGTCACAGTTCCAGTGCAGTGAATTAGTTGTCAGTGAAATGAGTGTAGTGCTGAAAGGTAACTACTTGAGCAGGTATGAACATATCATACTTGTGGCTTAGTAGGTTATTTGACGACGCGTTATCAACAGCGTCTGAATGAGATGAAGGTGATAATGCCGGTGAAATGAGTACGGGGTCCAGCATTTGCTCATACTTGGATTGAGGGAAAACTCCGGAAAAAAACCTCAACCAGGTAACTTTCCCTGGCCACATGGTTTCGCGGCCAGACGCGCTAACCGTTACTCCACAGGTGTGGACTACTTGTGGGTTTTAGTTCGATCTTAGGGTTACGAATTAGATTTACTTTAAATATAATTTTTAGTGATCGTGCTTCATTTAATTTAGGATGCTCCCTGTTATTATTATTATTATTATTATTATTATTATTATTATTATTATTATTATTATTAGTTAGTGGTAGTAGTAGTAGTAATAGTAGTAGTAGTAGTAGTAGTAATTATTATTAATTAATTATTAATTGTATTTTTTATTAATTGTGTTTATTATTAAAGTCATTATTGAGTCTAATTAATTACCACTGTCAACCGGGTATATACCCATTTGCAGTGTGAATAAATACATACATACATTCGTTCATTAAGTAGATAATCAAAAAATCTAAAAACAAACATATTAAAAAAAAGACATAAATTATTCACCTTTTTAATACCTATGGCGACATTCACAGTAAAACTTAATATTTTAAAGAGATATAAAAACATCGGCAACGAAACTTTCCACAAAATTTATTTTTTATAGGTTGAACTATGCATTAGAAAAATATTTCATTAGAGGTATTGGTTCTATTTCATACAAAGAACCTTCTGTTCAAATTTTGTGCACTCAAACACCTAACACCTGTAATTTACGGCTCACATTCCTCCTAAAACACTCAAAATTCGCCCTTGATTGGAAGCCACAGTTTTAGATTATATGAGTGTGCCGCGAGACTTTAAATTACACCTTTAATGTGCCACGTGTTGGAAAATGTTTAAAAACCTGATTATGATTAGAATTATGATGACGCTGAAGTATAACCATAGTCTAGTATATACAGTCGCGAAGCTCAATACGTAGTAAATATGCAAACATTAGATAGTTGCTCACCACTAGGATCGCTAATATCGTCTCATTTCAGGCAATGCAAAATAGTAACGTCACAGTCTATTATTTCTAGCACCCTCAAAACTCAAGCTTCGTGACTGTATATAGTAGACTGTGGTATAACTAAACTTCCTTTCCGCAAATCGTACTAGGCCCATATTTACAGCAACAGCCACACGCATTGCCACAGTTCCTCTACGCAGCATCACTTGTTTCTCCGAAATGTCACAAAGACGTTTGGCTCTTCTATCTCTTCTATTCAGCTCTTATTATGTATTCGGTCGGAGCGGTCCCCGAACCCTGCCGCTCAACAAATACGCCTCGCTAAAGAAAGAACTTGTTAAGGAGGATGATAGGACGGATTATTAGAAAACCAAGCAGAAACAAAATTCGTTTTTCATACCTCACGGTTACTAAATATTGGTTCTTCCGGAAGGTCAACACGGAACAACGTGCTCAAATGGTTATCACCTACTCCGACCCGTTCCTTGTTATTCAAAGCAAGATAAACAACAGGCCATGTCCTCGGTCCTGTTACTTCTCAGCTCACAGAATTTCCATGGCAATGCACGTCTACAAAAGCTACCAACGAACTCGATCGCAAAAAAACTGCACAGCTGCAAAATATAACATCTTATACATACAAATGTTTACAAAAATATCGGGAGAGAATAAGTCCGTAATTGTTTTGACCACAACAAATCTTGATGATTTTAAAAATATGTTGTTGTTGTTGTTGTTGTTATTGTTTTATAATGCCAGGCGTTTGACAATAAAGTCATTTGACCTCTTGCACTCCAATATTTTTCAAAGATATTATCATGGTCAGCCACTGAAGCACAGATTTTGAGGAGTTCCGAATTCATTTCTTGGTTTGAGTTGCACAATGGGCAGTTGGGGGACTGATATATTCAAATTATATGCAGATGTTTGGCCTGTTGCCAATCTAAGTGCACCTACAGATGATTTTCGTGGTAAATCGGGAATTAACTGTGGATTATGATGTAGAGAGTTCCATTTTTTCCCTTGAGATTGTGTTATCAAATATTGTTTGGTTGAAGTCTAAGTATGTAGATTTAATAAATATTCTCACAGAGTAATACGTAGATTTAGTAACAGGTCTGTAAGTAGCAGTGCAAAAGAGTATCTTTTTTAAAATATAAACCCCGTTCTATTTTTACTTTCTCATCATAGGCTACCTAAAGAGAAAATATTGTGACATCCAAATAATTATCGCGGAAATACGCGATTTCAGTACCAACAAAGCAATCCTAGATTCTGTCTAGGTGTTTAAAAAAAGTGTCGCATATATTTGAAAAGTCCACTGCAAAAATGATCGATGTGACTTTTTTTGTCGAAAATGAACCAAGACTGTCAATGCAAAGCTTAAGACATATAGAATGTACACAGAGAGTTACATGGCATTAACACTGATAGTCATTGTCCAGTAAAGATCGGAAAATCACAGTTAAGCTTTGAGTGCTAAGCATTTCAAACTTTCAATCGCTTCTCCTGCAAAATGTATTCCAAATGACATCCATCATTCTTGCAGTGGACTCTTCATTTACAAGAGGTAGCATTGATCGAAACTAGAAAAAAAGTTGTCATAAACATGTGTCCGGAAACAAATATCTGTTGAGATATGTGCCTTGCTGTATCGTGGCCTACGATACCCAAATGTCTGTTACGAAGACACAACACGCAATGGTTACCACGCATTGTTACACATGCTTCAGCCCTTGTTGGATTTGCTCACATGCATTCGATACACGCTCTTGTAACGTTTGTACGTTGTGTGTAGCATACATCATTGTCTTTAAATGTTCCCATAGTCAGAAATCCAAATGATTTAGGTCAGGTGATCGGGGAGGCTATGCTACTGGACCTTCTCGGCCAATCCATCGCCATTAAACCTCTGGGTTTGGTATTGTCGCACAAGGCGTATAAAATAGGGTGCTGCCCCGTCGTGCATAAACAGAAAGATAGCCTACACCGCTGAATACTGTACAGTAGTGACAGAAAAAACCGGACCGAACCTTGTAGCTGATTTCGGAGCCTTGTTCACTCCAGAGCACGATAGACTGGTAACTAAGACTTTCGTGGTTCGAATTCTGCATGGAAAGGAAACTGTTTTTTGTTCCTTATTCAAATTTATTCCCAATACTTTTCGATTGCAGCGATATTTTACTACTTAATTAACTTATTATCCCAGAACATGAACTTTATCAGCAATAGAAAAGTATTAGGAATAAATTTGAATAAGGAACAAAAACAGTTTCCTTCCCAGGTAGGATTCGAACCACGACAGTCTTAGTTACCAATGTAACGTGCTCTGAAGTGAACAAGGCTCTGAAATCAGCTACAAGCGTCGGTCCGGTTTTTTGCCACTACTGTACATACTTATTAACTTAAGTAAGATTATAGACTCCGTAGTATACTGATCTTTGCTTACTACTATATTCTGTTCAGGGATGCTATCTACTCTTAATATATGCACCACTGTTTTGTGTTTTAAACGAATGACGACCATAGATCACAATGCAGCATGGCCCATATCTCAACAGACATTTGTTTCAGGACACATGTTTTTAGGAACTTCTTTCTAGTTTCGACCTATGCTACCTCCTATAAAAATATGCGAAACTTTTCTTAAACACTCTGTATATAGGGTGTCTGACTCAAGCCGTTTATTTTTGTTTAGGAATCCAAAATAACAGTCGGGATATATGAGAGGTATTCAATGGTTTCGTAGGCAGAATCAGGAGTGGGTATAACGTTCAGTGACATCACCACGTGAATGTTACGAACTTTAATTTCGTATAATAATTTTACGTCAAACACGTACTGTGAATCTGTTATGTTAATCATTGATTTTATTTCCCCTTTTCAACGTTTATTCCGTCTTGGATAATGTTTTATTGAGTCATTTGCTCTTCTTATAGTTCTTACAACATCGTATTCTTAATACGCAAGTTGTATCCAATTCTTCAAATTAATTTATTTGTTTTATTTCATTAGGAATAAGAAACGAATCTTGAAAGAACAGACAGCGCAGCATTCTAATATAATTTATTAATTTATTTCAATATACTTTGAATATGTCAAGCCTAGTGACACTACCATGAGAACGTCAAAACCTGGGTAGACCAAGAAAAAAGTTGGATTCAGACTGTGACAGACCATATGGTTTAAGACATACTATGTATACCCAGGGAAAGTCTAATATGGGCATACGACATGATCCATAAACTTTTATAAACCTAAGCAAAGTCCAATATGGACATACGACATGATCCATAAACTTTTATAAACATAAGTAAAGTTTAATATGGACATACGACATGATCAATAAACTTTTATATACCTAAGGAAAGTCTAATATGAACATACGTCATGATCCATAAACTTTTATATACCTAGGGAAAGTCTAATATGGACATACGACATGATCCATAAACTTTTATATACCTAGGGAGAAGTCTAATATGGACATACGGCATGATCCATAAACTTTTATATACTTAGAGAAAGTCTAATATGGACATGATCCATAAACTTTTATGTACCTAGGGAAAATCTAATACAGATATACGATATGATCCATAAACTTTCATATACCTAGGGAAAGACTAATATGGATATATGAGATGATCCATAAACTTTTATTTACCTAGGCAAAGTCTAATACAACCAGAGTAATCTTTTTTGAGAGTTCTTATTGATAAATGGGTTTGCGACCTCGAAGCATTCACCCCAGTATACAATGAAATTATCTCTTCTCTTTAACAGTAACAATATAACTACAGATCTCATTTTTTTTAATTATTAAAATGAGATCGAAAAGAAAGAGAGAAAGAAAAAAGTAAGTAAGAAAGAACGGAAGATAGAAAGAAAATCTCCCAAAATTAAAAAAAAAATCGAAAAAAGCATGAGTCTGTACCTAAAATATATCGATCGATCTTGACAGTACCAAATATCAAGGGGATCAAGGCATCGAAAATATTCAGTAGGCCTAGAGAAGCCTATTATAACTCGAGCTTTGTTTGTTGAGAAAGCGTCTAGGACGGTCTAAAATTTGTACGCCTTGTTCTTCAGCAAGTGTTGGTAATAGAACAGTTTTTCAAACGTAGCACTGTGAAAGAGGGAAGTTGAAAGCAGCAGATCCTCGATATTAATCGATTAGAGACACATCTTCAATGACTATTCCATTCAATCCTGGGACGCACATGAAGACATTGTTGTCCTTCCGGCACGGGGAATGTCCGTGACAGCCTGTCATCTCAACAACTTTTAGAAGCGAACATAACAAGGGGCTGAAGACGACAACGTCACACGAAATCCCCTTATCGAACACTTTCCTCTCACCAGCTGGTGACATAAGTGGACAGAGGCTACAGGGATTCCATCCCCAACACAAGTGGGTGATTCTCAGGGGTTCGGCTACACCCCTCAACACCCTTCATTTCAAATAAGCGATGTTTGAACCCTGCTCGGGGATTACTGTGCGTGTCCTTGCTAGTTTGTCTAACGGGTGTGACAGCGTTGAATATTTAGATTCTTCGGAAGACTGCTTATTTAAAGGACTGAGGTTAAAGAAAATATTAGACTAATTCAATAGAACCGAGGCAAAAAGAATGGGAAGAAGAATACACATTGTGAACCTACTTAAAGCGCTAGTCTGAATTTTTCTGCAATCAGCAACATATTACATTTTATTTATGTAAGTTATACTTTTCTCTTCTAATCGTAAACATTTACTTATTACAATATTAATGTCTAGAATTCATTGTTTTAGTATTATTTTTAAAATTGTACATTTATTTTAATGGTTTTAATTATGGACTATTTTTAGAATAGTTTTTCCTTAACGTTTTCTGTTTGTGAGGGTGCTTCAACGATACTTTCACTTTATCCTTAGAAAAAATATAACGATTCTGCAAAAAAGAATTCTGAGATACGCTAATATGTTTTCGCGGGATATCAGCCGAGTTAGGATTTTGGAATGCTCCAAGCTTTCGACTGCTATCTCTGCAGCCATCTTCAGGGAAGTGATGTCCGAATCGAAAAATCGAAAGAGAATTGGGAGGACAAATTTTAAGGTACGCAAAACGCGTCCTTGCAAGGGGTTTGGGGCTGTACCTCTTAGGTACCACAGTCCCCCTCGCGTATGTGGTACCTAAGAGGTTACGTCCAATTTCGGCTTCCCCTTCAAAATTTTCTAGAGCTCCTTCAGTGGAGCAGCGTAACCCGGAGTGAGACTAGTGGCCAACAGGCTTGGAGCTCACATATTTAGTTTTGTACAGCCCCCAACCCCTTGCAAAGACGCGTTTTGCGTACCTTTAAATTTGTCCTCCCAATTCTCTTTCGATTTTTCGATTCGGACTCGAAGGTTATATAGATGTTAGGCTGTCTCAGGTGAAACGGGATTGGTTGGCGGATCGGGCAATCCGGGGCCGGGAATTGTCCTTCCTCGTAAGCTCCGCCCCTCCCGGGATTCCTGTGTGAAGTTTGGCGGGCGGCGAACCCTGTTCCGCCGGTTGGAATCGGTTGCCGTCATCGGTGCGTGATCTTCATGACCTCGATTGTAAGAGGGCCTAAGCTGGTCCACGGCCGGTGTCCATGCCTGACTGAGCTGTAGTCCACCGTCCCTGATAAAGTTGTTTTTCTCCAGCTTAATCTCTATGGCCTCGTTGATTGTACGTTCCCAGTAGTGGCTTGATTTGTTAATGACCTTGGTGTGGTCAAATAGTATTTTATGCTCCTTTTCTATGCTGTGTTGCGCCACTGCAGATTTTTCCGGGTAATAGAGCCTCAGGTTCCTCTTATGTTCTTTGGAGCATTCCAAAATTCTAACTCGATTGATATCCCGCAAAAATATATTTGCGAACCAACGCCGAGAAAGCCTCAAATCATACAATTCTGAGATAGACGGAAAAATAAAAATTTTGAGCAACACAGATACCGAAAAACGGTTTTTGGACAAGCCCACTATCTGCGCGTATCCCGAATCTCAGCGCTGAGCAATCTGATGGCATCACGGTGTTCCGAATTTCAGCGATGACGTCACTGATGCTCCACCTGTGTCGCACCGGTTTCATCAGTTTGCAGAGGTGGTGGCGGTATCCATCAGCCGCCATAAGTAAATTTGTATAGGGCTGGAATTAGCAGACCAGTGACATCGTGCACTGTTATGTCATGGCGGTGTTATCTGCTTTATTGTTAGTAATGTGCACAACGTAAAATAATATGTTAATGGCTTATGAGCGAACATGTCAACGGATCAGTTATTGCTACCGGTTCAAGAAATAAATTGCTTATGTTCTCTTTTCTTTGAGCGAGATGACAGTATGAAAATTTCGCAAAATCTTGCTAACGTAGCACAATAACAACTTGTACAGCCGCCATGATATCCATCGAACTTTCCAGCAGTTTTGTTCCTATTCCGCTGCAGCGTGAAGTCATTGATGTCCACCGTTCCGGTGAGATTCGGAATACGCTGTCTGTCTGTCTGTCCGTCTGTACAATACAGTGATTTCTCCTGAATTTGTTAATATTCGTATTTTGGCTTGGATCCAATGTACGCTCTATAGGCCTACAGAATTTTTTCAAAATTAAAGCACAATTGCAATTAAAATTAAACGAGGGATTTTGGGTAAAAAGCTTAGACATGTAAAACTATGTATTTATAAAGCAATGTTTATAAAGTAACAAAATATTTTGCTATTCTTGTGCGAGTTTGTGGAATCACAGAATAGCATACTATGACCAGAGTTCTACATTTGGTTCCCGAAAGCCTCCAAGCAACTCGCAATAATGTTATTATAATATTTTATCGTGATTATTTTTCGAAGTTAATACGAAATTCTGTGGTCTCTAGCCCATGATGTAAGTTACTCATCGCAGTTGATAAAGCGTCGTAAAATAATAAATTAAAAAGTTACTCATCGAATGCAACAGAAAGAAAGTTAATAACGAACAACTAAGGCACAGTAGTTCAAAGAAGCACGACCCACTCCGCCTTGTTTGTACACAGCAGAGGGATTCTATGATCCGTCCCAGAGCAGAAAGACGAAACAAGACTTCTGCGTAAGTGGTATGTGGGAGGGCTAGGGCCAATGATCGCTCTGGGGGAAAGTGTTGGTTGAACGAAGCTAGCAATCGCTTGCAGGGATTGGATCATTTCTATCTGAACTCTACCTTCTACCACAAGCATTTTAACCCTTAGCGGCCTCGTGCTGATGCTGCCCGCAATACACTCCGACACAGATAGACTCTGCCCCCATATGCGTGAAGTTACTCTACAGATTCCCGACGGACTATAGAACACAGTTAACATCAAACCACTTGCCTTTTTCCCATCGGGCAACGCGTTTCGCTCCATGCACATGACACATGTAGTCTAATGAGGGGAAGATGGAAAGTGTTGATAGAATGAAAGATGAAAGGGAAATACCCCGGGAAAAACCCTCTGCAATGTATGCTTTGTTCACTATGATTTCCATCACGATCTAGCCAGTAATCGAACCCGGATCACCTTTATGGAAGACTAGGTCTTCAGCCACAGACGCGGCATAGTAGGTATGTACGAGTCAATTTATGTGGTAATGAAATACCAATTGAAGGATTCAGAGCCATAGTGGGCCAAGCTCCATTTATTAAAAACCGAGAAAGAAAGGGTTAAAGTTAAGTGAATATCATAGTTTAATGAAGATTGATATATCATTTAGTTTGAATGTGTATACTTTATATTACTTGCTATATGTTTCCATTGAATTATAGTAATAACTTCATTTCAACCCTTGTTTTCTAAGCTTTTAGTAAATGACGCTTGGCCCACTATGGTTCTGAACTCTTCAATTGAGCTATTTAACCGCTGAAAAAAGCCCCTGAAGATGGTAAAGATTGACACTATATTTCAACGTAATGATCACCATCACCATCACCATCATCATCATCATCATCATCAATAACTTCAAGGTTTAGACCGATGGCCTGTTCCTCCTCCAGAATTTTATCCGTCAAACTGGTCTCTCCAACGTCTCTTTGGTCTTCCCACTCGTCTTCTTCATGTAGGTCTGCAACACCATGTTCTAAAAGGTATCCTATCTTTGGGCATTCTCTTTATTCTACTATTAAACACAAATAGATGTCAAGATTTTTGTAGGAGGCTCTTATAGGGGCGGCTCCGCCTGAGAGCCTGTAACTACGAGCCGCTACTGCTCCTGGTGTTGTCTAAAATTTGAGTTCAGTTACCAACCTAATTCTACTTATTAGCAAGACTATTATGTTCCCGTATGTGTGAGGTCATTTACCTCAGAAAGATAAAGTTAAACGTCAACAGGAAGGTAAGAAGTATGTTCTAAGTAGCGCGTTAAAGCACAGTTCGAGAATCATACCGAAGGGGAAATAAATCGTACAGGCCTATTTACGACGAAGATTTCGTGTATTTATCAAGACAATGAAATGATTTCCTTTGTGTAAAAATTAGAACATATTATGAGTTGTGCCGGAAGTTCCCATTTTTTGTCCGAGTTGAATGGCCGGCGCACCCATTCTGGCAAGAAGGAAAATTACAGGTATAATTGTATTTTGTAATTATGTGGCTATAATAAAGGTCGGTTATGGATGAAGTATTGTACATCAGTTATAACAGCGTTCTGAGTAGGACGCTGCATGCTTCAAGGATAGCGACCGACAATGGGGATACACAATTACTGCGACTTTTTGGACATTTCTCATTGTCTGGCTATCCGTTATAATTGTAATTTTCAACCCCCTTTGTCACGAGCCGCATTGATGGTTTCTTCGAATTCATGAGGGTATTGTACTTTATGAATATATAGAGAAATTATGAAACGTCTTGGAAAACGCACACCAAAACATAAATTGTTACTTACTTACTGGCTTTTAAGGAACCCGGAGGTTCATTGCCGCCTTCACATAAGCCCGCCATTGGTCCCTATCCTGAGCAAGATTAATCCAGTCTCTATCATCATATCCCACCTCCCTCAAATCCATTTTAATATTATCTTCCCATCTACGTCTCGGCCTCCCTAAAGGTCTTTTTCCCTCCGACATTCCAACTAACACTCTATATGCATTTCTGTATTCGCCCATACGTGCTACATGCCCTGCCCATCTCAAACGTCTGGATTTAAAGTTCCTAATTATGTCAGGTGAAGAATACAATGCGTGCAGTTCTGTGTTGTGTAACTTTCTCCATTCTCCTGTAACTTTATCCTTTTAGCCCCAAATATTTTCCTAAGCACCTATTCTCAAACACCCTTAACCTATGTTCCTCTCTCAAAGTGAGAGTCCAAGTTTCACAACCATAAAGAACAACCGGTAATATAACTGTTTTATAAATTTTAATTTCAGATTTTTGGACAGCAGACTGGATGATAAAAGCTTCTCAACCGAATAATAACACGCATTTCCCATATTTATTCTGTGTTTAATTTGTTACTGTTGTTCCAAGATATTTGAACTTCTCCACCTCTTCAAAAGATAAATTTCCAATTTTCATATTTCCATTTCGTACAATATTCTCGTCACGAGACATAATCATGTACTTTGACTTTTCGGGATTTACTTCCAAACCTATCCCTTTACTTGCTTCCAGTAAAATTCCCGTGTTTTCCCTAATCGTTTGTGGATTTTCTCCTAACATATTCACGTCATCAGCATAGACAAGCAGCTGATGTAACCCATTCAATTTCAAACCCTCTCTGTTATCTTGACTTTCCTAATGGCATACTCAACAGCAAAGTTAAAAAGTAAAGGTGATAGTGCATCTCCTTGCTTTAGCCCACAGTGAATTGGAAACGCATCTGACAGAAACTCACCTATACGAAAAAACATAAATTGTAATCAGTAATTAAAGGTATTCTAGATGGTACCCCGTTTTTATCTACCGAGTATGCAAACTAATTTACGGATATAATGAATATTATATTATTAACAATTATAATTATTTCGCAAGACAAGTGAATGAAACAGAATGCAGAAGAATGGATTAGACAGTGCAATAGAATATAATAAAACGAGATTGCGTTATATTTACCAATGAAAAGAAAAAACATAGATAATGAAATCAGTTGAATAAATGAAAAGGATAGAACAGATTATAAATACTTTAAATGGAATAAAATAATATAAAAAGAATTTAATTATGTTAAATAGAATACAATGGAATAGAATATAACAAAATATAAATTTGTTGAATAGAATAAAATAGAATGGTTTCGGATAGAGGAGACGGCATCCAGATATTTATTTTTATTTATTTTATTTATTTATTTAACCTGGTAGATATAAGGCCATCAGGCCTTCTCTTCCCCTCTACCAGGGGATTACAACTACAATATTCAGAATACAATTACAATTATAATTACAATTAATATTAAATTTACAAATACAATAAAAATCAAAGTACTAAAAGATTAACTGATTAATAAAAGCTAGACAGTTTATTGTAAAATTTAAGAAGAGAGAAGCATTTCTTTTATTGATTAAGTAAAAATTAAAACTACTCTACGCAGTAAGAAAATGCTTAATAAGTTTGATTTTGAACGCTACTAAATTCCGACAGTCTCTGATGCCACTGGGTAGGGTATTTCACAAGCGCGAGAGCGAAATTGTGTATGATGATAAATACGATGATGTCTTATGTGTTGGTATGGCTAGTATGCGGCTATTTTGCGTGCGTGTGAAGAGATTATGATATGATGACAGGTAACTGAAACGGGAGGCAAGGTACGTAGGTGTAGAAGTGTGAAGGACTTGGAAAAGGAGAACAAAAGAATGACAATTTCTACGTTCCTTAAGCCGTAGCCAGTTTAGAGTTTGGAAAGATGGGGTAATGTGGTCAGCGCGACGGACATCGCAGACGAAGCGAACACAAGAATTATGAACACGTTGTAATTTTTGCGACTGGTTCACATTGAGGTCAGTCAGTAGAAAATCACAATAATCGAAGTGGGGCATTACTAGTGTTCCCACTAGTATTTTCTTGAGTGATAGCGGAAGGAATTTTCGAATGCTGTTTAAGAAATGTAGTATGGAAAGCACTTTTTTGGTAATATGGGTTACTTGGTTATTCCAGTTTAAATGCGTATCAAAGTAAACTCCAAGGTTTTTAACACAGGAAGGAAAAGGGATTATTGTGTCGTTTAACTTGACTGGAAGAGCAGGAGTAATATGGAGGGTACCTTCGAATATATTGAATAAGCAGTCGTGGACACCGGATAAGGGATGGTCCTCCAGCTTGGAGATTGGGCGAAGTGCTAACAACCCATCACCGTAAAAAAACAGCTTGTTACGAAACCTTACAATAAGCCTCGGAATGGGACTGACTCTCTGGCACGACCACAGCAAAGGAATAAGGTTATGAGATTTGGTACTTGGAATGTAACTAGTCTTTAAAACGGATTTGAGGGAGGTGGGATATGATGGTGGAGACTGGATTAATCTTTCACAGGATAGGGACCGACTCGCCGGGCTGCTGATTCGGAGCTGCGTTCTGGCTTGGGTTGGATCCCCCTTTGGTCTCATTGAATGGTTTCTTCCGAGGTTTTCCCCAGCCGTGGGACTGAAGTCGGATGGTCTATGGCGAGTCCTCGGCATCACTTCATTTCACCCCATTGATTTGATTACCTGGTTGGGTTTTTCCGAGGTTTTTCCCCAACCAAAATGCAAATGCCGAGTATTCTTTCGGCGAATCCTCGGACCTCACCTCATCATCAGGCTTCGAGACTTCGGACCCAAAGAGCAGTTCAGTGGGAAATCCGCATAACGACGTACTGAGTATAGTGCTAAAGCGTACAGTGGGTGGGGGTACTGTAGAATGAATGCCAACAAATATGTAAAGAAAAACGCTCTGGATTTGAAGGTTCTGACGAATAATTTGATTTTGATACAAACCTATTTTCAAACTGTGTCTGAAACTATTACACGGTTAGAAAAGTCAGAGCAAGAGATGCCGGAAGCCCTCAAATTAATTTAGAAAATGACAGAGAATTAATGAAGCACCAAATACACTGATTACTGAACGTATAAAACAGAAGTGGAAATCAATTTTATGTAAAAATAACGGATATGGAACATTGTGTAACATAATCAGTAAATTAGTGGGCATAGAGTCACCCGAGAATAAAGAAAGGACTGTCTCTTAGAGACTGCAATGATGTTAGGTTTTTCGCTTTGCTCCTATCACGTCATGCGACGTAGAGTGCAGCTTTGCACAGTAGTTCAAACTTTGGCAGATAACCGAAAAAGATTTACGTTTGAGACACTGAGAATGTATCTTGTAGTATGTACATTGCAATTCGGTACTGTAACTGCACTTCCTAAAGACGACCAATAGGTTAAATGAAAAAAATTAAAACTGCTACATGCTTATTTCCACCATTAACACTGTGTATAATTAAACACAAATGCTTATAAAAGACAGGAGAATAAATGCTTTTCACATTCTTTTGAAATTGTCATTGTGTAATATACATTTACTTTCAGAATGTACACATGTGTGTGTTTCCCCATACTACCGTACTCTACTCTAAATAGCAACGTTGTTACCTCAACACATCTCTACCTACCTGCAGCGAGTCAACAACCTATAGTACATGCACAGTAAACTTATTGTATCGGGTCCAAAGTCTCGAAGCCTGCTCATCATTGTAGAAAATTACTAAATTGTAAAACTGTAAAAATTGAAAAATACTGTAAAAAATTGTAAAACTTGTAATTGTAATATTGTAAAATTTTGACTTGTTCCACATCTTAAAGCTTCATTGCTCATGTAAGATTAATGGAATATAATGAATGAATGATGGCGGGCTTATGTGAGGGCGGCAATGAACCTGCGGGTTCCTTAAAAGCAAGTAAATAAGAATAAAATAGAATAGAAATTTGTTCAAGAGAAAAGGATGGAATGAAACACAACAGAATACAAATCAGTTGCATAAAATACAATAGGATAGATTATAAAAGAATAAAAATCAATAGAATAGAATAGAATGTATGGTATAGAATAGACGTGAGTTGATAAGAACAGAATGGAATAATTTAGTATAACCGAAATCATTTGAGTAAAATAGAATGCAATAAGATGTAGCCTAATGGCGTAGAATATATTATATTACAATAAAATAAAATATAGCTTATAGAACAGAATAGAATAAAACAAATTAGAACAGAATGTATTGAAATTAATTTCAATAGAATAGAATGGGATAGGATGAAGTGGAAACTTACAGAATAAATTGTAATAGAATATAACAGGATAGAATGGAATATAAAATAGTAGAATGGATAAAATCGGATAGAAGAAAATGGGAACTGAACAGAATAAATAGAACAGTTGAAAGATGCAATGGAAGAGAAATAAATAAACAGGATGGAAAATAAAATAGCATAAAATTATATCGCATATAATAAATTTTGTATGTATGTATGTATGTAGTATGTATGTATGTATGTATGTATGTATGTATGTATTCATGTATGTATGCACTGCAGTGGGTATATGTATGTATGTATGTACCCACACTGCAGTGGGTATATACCCGGTGGCAGTGGTAACTAATTACACTCAATAATGACAATAATAAACTTATTAATTAAAATACAATTAATAATAATACTAATAATTAATAATAATAATAATAATAATAATAATAATAATAATAATAACAACAGAGAATATTCTAAATTAAATGAAGCACGATCACTTAAAATAACATTTAAAATAAATCTAATTTGTATCTTAAACCTAAGTTCGAACTAAAACCCACGAGTATGATATGTTCATATCTGCACAAGTATCTTTCAACATTACACTCATTTCGCTGTCAACTCACTCACTGCACTGGAACTACGACACATTTCACTGATTCTATCCTGATTTCACTAACACTTCAAAAACATTTCACTGTTCAAATACTTTGCACTGCCACTATAAACTATAAAGCTTCACTGACAGGAACACATTTCACTTACACAACACACTTCACTGACAAAACACACTTCACTGACACAACATAATTCTTCAGTGATACAACACTTCAATAACAAAATATCATTTAGACCCTTTAAATACTGTGTATAATTACCGTCTATTAGTAAAGTCATTAAGCCTATTTTTTTAATATATTTTGTGCGAGATGGTGCGTATTTGCTTGGTTTCCGCACAAAACCAATCCACGGTAAGTCTAAAATTCCACATTCAGTATTCCCAACATAACACACATAACAATTTCCCTCTTCTTACCGCTTAAGTGACATATTGATTTTACTGCTTTAGGCTTCTAACGTATTATTTTTAGAGACGTTCAATATAGTAATAATTATAAATTGGAAACTTACCACTGCAATTTCACCTAAATTGTACTGTTAATTATTGTTTTTAAATATTTGCAAAAATTAAGTAAACTCTACAACTCCACTAAAGTTACTGGATTCGTGATGCAAGTAACATTAAGGAAGCCGTGAAAAAATCAACAAGATTCCAGATGCCGAGGTTATTACTGCAATATGTTATATAAATAATATTGTTAAAAAATTAAAATGAAAAATAAATCATTACATAACCTTACCGTTTGTTTTAAGTTCGCATTTATGGACTGCGGGAAAAAAAGACAGACGTATATCACGGCTTGCTGGAGTATAGTAAACACAGAAAACATTTTAAAGCAACGATGTTGAAGATAGATATTTTTGTTTTACAAATTTGCCGTCATTGAACAGAAACCAAGATGGATATTTCATTGCAACTAATTAGAAATTCCTCTTTCAGGTATGTAATAAACGATCTTCGCACAAAATAATGTACGATACACGAACGGTACGTTTTCTTTCAATTCTCGGAAATTAAAAAAGCTCAACTACGTTTCGCTTTTTCAAACTTTTCCTCGAACATGAAAACTTCAACATACCGCTCTTGTAACGCATATTACTATTTGGTTGTTTAATGCGCAGAAATAAAATAGAATACAATAAAATGAAACAAATTAGATGAAACAGTGAATAATATAGAATTAAATGGAAAACAGTACAATGGAAAAGAATGGAATGAGACAGAATGGCATGGAATAGAAGAAAATAAATCAGAATTAAGTCAAATAAATAAAATAGAGCGAAATAGGATGAAGAGGTAGAACAGAATCCATTGTCAGTACGTGTAGATCCTGTTTGAGAGTGCTTGCCTCAAGTATTTTATCACATGCAGCAACTGCAGTTCATACAAACTATGGGAAAAAAAATAAATTCCAGTCGATTTTAGTATTCGAAACTGGGCACAATAATAAACCATATGAACATAACCGCACACAATAATACAGGGAATATGGATAGATAGAGGTTTATAACATCGCACCTTGCATATCGCGACCCAGTTCGTTGGCATCGCTCTGAGCCAGTCAATTGTTTGGAAGCTCCCACAATTTTGGTCTCGAGGAACCACAGGGCCCTTTGGAAAAACAAACCTTGGGTGCCCATAAAACTCTTGTGTACGAATGAAACAGCTGTGCTCGCTGCGTACAGCTCCCACATACAGACTTTCCGTGGGAGTGGATGGATCACATTGTGTCACAGGCATCTTCATATTACCACAATCTACTCTCTTTCCAGCTAAAGACCGAAGTAAATGTAAATAAATGCACGTGGCAGAATGGTTCCTGATTGGCTATTGGACGCACAACGCCTCCAAACTCATGCTTGTCATCTTCTTCCTCATGTTAAAATAGTCCCTTCTAAAATAATAAAATGTATAATATACATGGAATACGAGTAAATTAAACATGCTTATAACACAGTCTACTATATACAGTCGCGAAGCTCAATATGTAGTAAAAATGCAAACATGAGTAGTTGCCCACCACTAGGATCGCTACTATCGCCTCATCATCGCAGATCTCTCTCCTAGCAGACGACAAAATATGTTACACTTTCGTTGTCGTGTTCTTTTGGAAAAATTAACGCCTTCCTTCCATTATTGAAATATTAAATGCATAAAGTTAATTTATTATTTTAATGAAGTATATTAAATTCCACCATAAACTCGAAGATACCTGCAAGAAATAGGTTAATATTATTTTTGTTTGTGCAAAACGAACTCAAATTTACTATTATCTCTTCACTCATTCAAGATTATAGCGATAATTAACTATAAAACCAATAAATATTAATTTGTATTTCCCTTTACAACAATAATAATGGAAATATGAATTAATGGAGTAACTTGCGTGTACCGGTACTTGTAGTGTAGGCTTACGTAGTTAACAAAGTGGGATGAGGTTAAGCAATAATAATCACACCAGAATTGGAAATAAAACATGATCAATAAATTTTATTGTAACAGACTTTTTCCACGTCTCTAGTAAAGTAACAAATAAAAGTAACAACAAAATTAACAGCTATAATTAAAAACATATCCTTTGAAAAAAAAAGTAGGCCTAAGCAATAATAATCCCATCAGAATTGAAAATAAAACGTGATCAATAAATTTCATTAAAACAAACTTAATTTGTCTACGTCTCTAGTAAAATATTATTATTCCAATTATTGTATTTTATCCATTAACATTTTCATTACAACCAATAACAACATTTCACAAGCATCAATGTGAAATACGCAACGAGCTAGCACTCGATGGAAATACGACACAGTCCAAAGTCGACCGTGGACAGTCTATTGTTTCTAATTGCTAACCGCTTGGAGCGCTTTATCACGAGATTTACAAAAAATCACCTCAAGCTTCGCGACTGTATATAGAAGACTGTGCTTATAAGAACACTTTCTTACGATTTAAACAACATGTTTATATTAGTAGTTTCAGATATTGCGTGTTAAATCATTTTAACGTGTATTATGGCAACGCGCATGCGTAAAGGCTCATTCACAATGAAAATTAAACATAACGTAAACATTAACATAAGCACATAAACATATGCCACAAACTTAAGTAGCCAAGGCTCATTCACAATGAAAATTAAACATAACGTAAACATAACACGTGTGTGGAAACAAACATACCGAATCAACAAAACTACAGAATCTATTATATAAAAATGGAGAATTGACAATGACTGACGATGTAGCTATTCAATTTATGTTTCTAATAACTACAATGGCATCAGTATATGGCTTTCAATACTTGAAATTAAAGAAACGGAGATGTAAAATAATCAACTTTTCGTCATATGATTCCATGTTGCGCGCCTAGCTATCATCACGGCCAATAGATCAAAATATTGCCTGTAGGCAAAGCCCATGAGATGTTAAACAAAAAGTGAAAACACGCTTTCCGCTTGTGTATTGTTTCCAAATCGCATAAACATAAGCATGAAAGTTCGGAGCTTGCAAACTATCATGTTAACGTCTTATGATTAAGATTAAGTTTATGCTTATGTAATTCATTGTGAATGCTTTCATTAAATAACATGGACACAAGGTTTTATGCTTACGTTATGTTTATGTTTAATTTTCATTGTGAATGGGCCTTAATAGGCATTAAATCCCTCCCAAGGTGACTTGCAGCTTCACAGAACACATCAGCACAGCTGGTATAACACAGTGCGAGATTCAGTGTTGTCAACCTCAAATAAATTTCTGTAGAATTAAAGAAATTCTCCACTCTTCAAAGAATAACATTTAATCACGAATCTACAGAAAATGAAAATCCACTATTCCCAGTAGAGAAATAATAAATACTAATCCTCTGTGAAAATTTTACGGGTTAGTTCAATGAATGTGTTGAAATGTCTGCAATATATCAGACGGTGGCTGCCCTGCGTGCTCACTTGCTGAAAATAATGCGCCCTGGTGGCTGCTTTGGTAGCTAGTTTGCGATTGCGGAGTAATAAATTTCGGTTTTGTTTACGTCTACTTCAATCTTTAGTTGGAAATAGAGTAGTACAGCGCTTCTCAAACTTTGGCCCGCGGACCATCTGTGGTCCTCGAGGTCTGCCCTTGTGGTCCTTCAAAAAGGACAGAAGAAAAAATGAAATTCAAACGAATTGCGTATCAAACTGTAGCTGAAAATCTCAGAGTTTGGAAATGGTACATGGCAATAACCTTTCACTTTTTCTCCCAGTACTGATATTTTATGAAATTTATTACCCTACCTGTCTATCAACTTCCCACTATACTCTCAGCAACAAAAGAGGGATTTAAAGCACTATGAACGTGGTGTTTCTCGCCATCTTTTCCCTGGACATCAGCTGATGACATTGGCATATCTGAATAAAGGGAAGAGTTGAGACGGTGCCGGGTGGAGTTCCCGGGTAGCTCAGTTAGAAAGAGCGCTGGTACGTTCAACCAGAGGTCCCGGGATCGATATCCGGCCCCGGAACAATTTTTCCCTTCAAATTATTCAAATCTGCTTTACAGGGAGTTTTACCTGAAAGACTAGATTTGCATAATATATACGTCACTATGTACGTTAACAGAAAACTACAATTCCAAGTCACACAGAGATTGTGTGCACTCGATGTGGGTCTCTGGCGTTTCGTCAGCCCGCGCGAGTTGTGTGGATATAAAGGGAAGAGTTGAGACGGTGCCGGGTGGAGTTTCCGGGTAGCTCAGTTGATAAGAGCGCTGGTACGTTCAACCAGAGGTCCCGGGATCGATATCCGGCCCCGGAACAATTTTTCCCTTGAAATTATTCAAATCTGCTTTACAGGGAGCTTTACCTGAAAGACTAGATTTGGATTGGCATATCTTTCAGATATATTCTCAAAATTAAACGAACTAAATCTCTCTCTACAAGGTAATTCTTTGACTGTTCTCCATGCACATGAGAAAATAAACTTGGTTTGTGGGTCAGTTCCGTAAAACAGACGATTTTTTTCACTATTTTCAACCCTAGAGTCTTTTTTTGGTCGAAAATGATTTCGTTATTGGAAACGGATTATTCAATTACATAAAATGTTCGTATCTGGAAACTACAAGGTCACAATTTGAAACTTATTTTCCAAGTGAATATGACGAATTTTCATGTGTTCGTGATCCACTTCATTGCGATATTGAAAATAAAAAACTTTCATCGAGTGAAAGAGAACAGTTAATTGAACTCTCGAATGACACCGGACTTAAAAAGTATGGTTAATTTGTGGACCTCATCACAAGTGAAAAGAGAATATAGTGAATTGTACAATGGTGCTTTACAGATTATAATTGAGTTTGCTTTTACGTATCTGTGTGAGAAAGGATTTTCATCACTAGCTCTAATAAAAACGAAGTACCGAAATCGACTCGATGTATGTGACGATCTCCGACTTAAGCTTACCAGCATACATCCAGATATAGAACAACTGTGCTAGAATCGGCAGGCCTATCCATCTCATTAATGTGGGCACCGCCATTTATTTGGTTTGTTTAGTTAATAAGTTAAAGATTTTATCCAATATCTAATAGCCTTGATTTATTAAAAAACGAAAATGATTTTTTTCTATTAACATTAACTTAATTAGTTAATACTAATATAAAATTATATGTATGTATGTATGTATGTATGTATGTATATATTTATTTACACTGCAATTGGGCAAGCACTCGGTGGCAGTGGTATACACAATATAAACAATACACAAAAAATGATAAACAATACACAATAAATTTACAATACACAATACAATAACACAATACACAATACAATTTTATACACAATACAATAAGAATACACAATATAATTTAACACAATAATAATAAAACATAAATAAAATACTTAATTTTACATTACAACCTACATAATTATGTATAGGTCCTACATAAGTTTCAATAGTCTTTCACTTTATTCTCATCTCACTCACTGTAGTGGCACTATGACGCATTTCACTGACACTTTAGGACACATTTCACTGACACACTATAACACATTTCACTGACACTATAGAACACATTTCATTGACGCTATAAATTATCACTGATCGGAACTATTCACTGCACTGTAAAACCATAACTTCACTGACTCACCTCGTTTCACTGATACAACAGTTCAAATAAGTCAAATAATTACATCCTTATGCATACTGTACTTATAAACGGAACTACATTTATACTAAACATTTCTAGCCTAAGGCCCTCTTACACGCTATTTTTAAATAATTTACAATTCAAACCAAGGAAGTAACTCGTCAGGCTAAATAAATACGTCACCTTAAAAAATTAAATGTTAAATGTCGCCTTAATTTTAATTTGCACTTGATACACAACTTTTTAAATTATTCTTGAAACTCCTTAAGGAAGGACAGCCCTCAAAATCAATTTTAATTAATTAATTCTCTTTTAAAATATAAGTATATTATATTAAAATATGCTACAAAAATGATAAATTTGCTTTCCAAGGAAACAAGAGGAAGGTGGTCCGCGAAACTTTTCTGACTTAAAAAAGTAATCCTCACTTCAAAAAAGTTTGAGAAGCGCTGGTCTAGTATATACAGTCACGAAGCTTGAGTTGTGAGGGTGCTAAGAAGAATTGACTGTGCCGGTACTATTTCGCATTGTTTATAATGAGGCGATATTAGCGATCCTAGTGGTTAGCAACTATCTATGGATGCATATTTACTACGTATTGAGCTTCGTGACTGTATATATTAGACTGTGATATTACGTTACTGAAAATTACATTTCAAGACTGGTCCACAATAAACCGGGAACGAGAACCAGAATGGGAACGGGAAGCGAATGACGAGTATGTGAAGATTTGTTATTCACAATAAACCGAGAACGAAAACTGCTATGCATTTCCATATGCATGTCAATAACGATATGTAAAGTCGATATTACGCATTCAGATGTTATTTGTGTATAATTGACCAATGGGGTTTTCTCATGAGTACAAGCCAGCCAACTTCAAAATTAATGACATGGAAAATTTAAGAATTCAATAATAACTAGTGGCTTGTGCAACAAATGCTGCAAACTAAGTTCACTAGACGTTCAAATAAACATTTTTCAGACTTATTTTCAATGAAGAATACTAGACATTCTGAAAGTGATTTGCTTCTATAATAATGAAACATACTCTCTCTCGAGCCAATACTGAAGAGAACCACGCATATAAATATCTACATCACACTGCCATTAAATATATGAAAAAGATCCAACTCCACTTGATTAATAGCTATAAAAATATTTGACTTTTAATAATATTATTATCTTACGTAAGTTTTATAGCTTTCAGTAATATATACTATATAGCCGCCACTCAGTAAAATATAGAAATCAAAATCTAATTTAAGTTATTCTCTACATCTACTTATATAACTCCAAAACGTTTCACTTTTATATCAATATAGCATTAATATGTATAATTAATGAAAAATAGTCACATCATGGCTTTAACTAAAATAATATTTCATTTCTAATGGTAATATGTCAAACCACCTCAAGTTTTGTAGTTTTTAATATCCAATACACAGCTGTACCCAGAAAATTACACACCACAGAATCGAACCCGTAAATTATTTTTAGTAAGTTAGGTTTTTAATAACCAATTTACTTTGAGCTCTAAATATGTCAGCATTCTTGCAGATCATGGCCTTCGTGTAATATTGTTTACTGTAGCGTGTGTTTTGTTTTATTCTGAAATGCAACACGGCCGACTTGATGCTCCCTTCGCTTCTTTTCTGCGACCTTTGATGTCTGAACTTAATTCTTCCTGTCAACATCTAAGTCTCCCTTGTCCAGTTGAACTTCGTAAGTCTGTGACTAGGAAATTAAGAGAGGAATTAAGAAATGCAGAATTCGAATCATGGAAAGTAATGCCTGGAAGAAGAGGTGTAGAATGTACAGCCAAGTACCTAAAGACAACGCCTGGATTTTTAATAAGTCTGGACTATCTACATCTGAATGGGTAACATGCCTCAAAATGAATGCCAATTTAGCAGCAGTTAGAGACCTGGTCGCTCTTTGGACGATCCCGGTGCAGACATGGCTGCCCGGAGACTGAAACCCTTGCCCACGTCCAAGGTCAGTGTAACAGAGGTTTACTCCTCCGAAATGCCAGACACCATCATATTCGATCCTTAATTCCAACTGCTTTAAGAAAACAGTCTTGGACAGTAAAGAGGAAGTTTTTGCCTTGCTACAATGGCTCCTCTAGACTATTGACATCATAGCGTATTCCTAGACTACCAAGAAAGGATATATAATTGATCCTACCATAAGGACTGAAACCCAAGGATGTCAATCAAGAAAAGATCAACATTTATCTGTCAACAGTCTTCAAAAAAATACCAGTTTGAAGACATTGAGGTGATTGGTCTTCTTATTTTTGGATTCCCAAAACGCTTTAGGAAAAACTACCACATACACTTACTGCTGACATCATAACTTCAGTTTTGAAACGCTCTTGCCAAATTCTGAGTCATCATATTCACTCTGTGTAATTTTTTTTATTCACTTTCTATTCATATAAGTTTATTTTAATTTTCTTTCTACAAAATTTATGTAAACATTTAATATTGCAAAATTCATGTAGGACATTTCTGGGCTACCTCCAATGGGAAAATTACCTTACCTTACCTTAGAAGCGAAGCGAGCATCAAGTCGGCCGTGAATGCAATTAGCTAGTTCTCAAAACTGACAGACAGATGGATTTTGGAAAATAGGAAAATTATGTCGAAAAGTTAACATTTCACTGAAAACTACTATTTTTCCGAAAAACTTCGGGTTTCAAGCTTCAAAATGAGGGGACATTTATTAAAATCCGTTCAGCCGTTTTCCCATAATTTCCATTACCAGTTCAAATTATATATATATATATATATAGACTATTCACGTGGTAGTCTGTTCACATTTATTGAACCTATTGAAAGTAATTCTACTGAATTTATGGGTTAGCTACAAAGCAATGGATGACGAAGAAATTATGTCAAGGCCTTCTTGTTACAAATATACGACGACCAAATAGCTTTTTGATGACAACAGAATGAATCTCGTAGGCTGTGATCGGAAACGAAAACGGCAAAATTTTTTTGCAAAGTTAAAACTTGGCCAAACTTCATGTTCCCGTTCCCGGACTCCGCCAATCATCTTATTAATTTATTGTGAATGCTCACATTTAAATATATTTATGTTATAAATATTTCCGTTCTCGTTGTCGTTTAGTTGACTCTGCCAGATGTGCAACAGACTATGGAATGGCATGGTCACAAGTTCAAGCCCGAATAAAAAGCTCGATATTTATTTTGATATAATCATAACTAAGGCCCGAAAGTTAGAGAAAATGTCTTTTTTTTTTTAACTGGCTAGATATGAAACAGTTCGAGGTCCACCCCTATGGAGTAACGGTTAGCGCGTCTGGCCTCGAAACCAGGTGGCCCGGGTTCGACTTCCGGTCGGGGCAAGTTACCAGGTTGAGGTTTTTTCCGGGGTTTTCCCTCAACCCAATATGAGCAAATGCTCGGTAACTTTCGGTGCTGGACCCCGAACTCATTTCACCGGCATTATCACCATCTCATTCAGACGCAAAATAACCTAAGATATTGATAAAGCGTCGTAAAATAACCTACTAAAAATGAATGAGTTTAATAGATAAAAATATATTTCCACCCATTTCGCGACGATAGGGCCAGTTTTATATTGCCTTTTTTGCCTGCTTTATCTTCCTTTACCTGTTTTAAGGTTTAATGCCTTATTTTGCCTTTTTCGCGTTTTATGGACACTTTCTGCTTGTTTGCTTACGTACTTAAATGAATTTTAAAGAACCCGGAGTTTCATTCCCGATCTCACATAAGCCCGCCATCGATTCCTATCCAGAGCAAGATTAATCCAGTCTCTACCATCATATCCCATCACCCTCAAATCTGTTTTAATATTATCCTTCCAAAGGTCTTTTCGTTTATATCTTCCAACTAATACTCTACGGCGTAATGCATTTCTGGAAGGATATTTTAGTTATATTGTAGTTTCTAAAATTATATATAATCTGACAAAGGGTTCCTTTTGTATGAAAAAACTAAGTTACGGAAAACGAGAGCTAAAACAAGGCTATTGTATTACCTACATATATTAAGCACCCTACTCATGAAAAATTAACATTAATATAATTCTAGAATAATCATGTGCGATATATTATTTTAAAGAGGAAATATCACAGTACAAATTGGATAAATAAAAAAATATATAATTACCTGACAAAAACTTTAAATTTATCGAAAATGAAAGTTAAAAACTTGTATGCTATCCCAGGGGCAGGTATTTATGGAGATTAATTTTATCATTTGTGTTTTTTAATATTGGTGTCGGCGGAGATTGTTGGAGATTGATTTGTAGGCCTACTCTTGGCGGAGATTAATATCAATTTTGGAAAATAGATTATTTTGGAATTGGAGTATTAACTGAGTATGGATATATCCTCCAAATACTTAACCCTTAAATTGGCAAAACTTCATTTCTCACACTAGTTTATTAAACCTTGCCGGACTGTAAAGAAAACATCCATCGCAATGTCTATATTTTATATATTGTACAATATTACAGTATTGTGAAATTTTAATTCTCCTACCAATGTTTTTCTATTGTTCTATTAAAATTATAGCACATAGCTTATTAACCTGTTGTATCCTACAGGATACTTTATGCTCGACCATGCCGAAATGTAGTAATTATAAACCTGGTAGCAGTCCTTTAATGCATGTCATTAAAGTACACCTATTCATTAAAGTTCAGGTTTTCGATTATTCTCGGATATGCAATCGAAAGACAACTAGGGAATGTCACGGAGGCTGGAAATTCAATACTGTCGCAGAAGGTCATGTTCTGCTACTATAATAATTAGCGTTAATTGTAAATAATATTCAAATAAATTCAATTTGTCATCTCGTTTTTCAATTCTAAATCAATTTCCAGGTTATATCAAGACTAATGTTCTCTAGGTTATATCAAGGTCAATGATATTTGTGCCTCGGAAAAAATCAATACTTTCGTGTCTGCGCACATCTCACAATTCAGGTCATTTCCGTTCGTCACTTAACATAACCATAACATGAAAACTTATGAATAATTTCAAGTTAGAAATATGGTCGAACATAAAAAGTCGTATGAAACTTGCCTATAATGGTAATTAAGACGCTCGTATGAAAATTATGAAACTCGCTTGCGCTCGTTTCATAAACAAACATACTTGCGTCTTCATTACTACCATTATAGGCTCGTTGCATAATGTACTATTGTCAATTTAAGGATTAACATTAAAGGTTCTTTGGATTCTGGTAAAGGTGCGGTAAGGCCAATTGACAATATTTGTTGGATTGAGACTATCTTTAACACACATTCATTAAAAACGAAAAAAACTTCCAGCCCTCAAATTAACACTTTCAAATTATAATCAATAATTGAAGAGTCTGCTGCAAGAATCAAGGATGTCATTTGGAATACATTTTGCAGGAGAAGCAATTGAAAGTTTGAAATACTTAGCGCTTAAAGCTTAGGGGAGAGTCGGGTAGTATCGGACATCGGGTAATATCGGACAGTGAGTTTCTTTCATCTACCACACGATGATAGTACCTGATTGACATGGTTACGTTTCTGTGATGTCGCATATAGAAACGTAACCATGTCATTCAGGTACTACCATATGGTCGTAGATGAAAGAAACGCACTGTCCGATACTACCCGCTGTCCGATACTACCCGACTCTCCCCTAACTGAGATTTTCCAATCATTACTGGATAATGACTATCAGTGTTAATGACATATAACTCTCTATGTGCATTCTATATGTCTTAAGCTATGCATTGACAGTCTTGGTTCATTTTCGACAAGAAAGTGACATCCATCATTCTTGCAGTGGACTCTTCAATTATTAGTGAAATGCTGAATTCTCCGCTTTTGAGTTCACTAATGCAATCAAACACCTGGAATACCATGTAATGTAGCCTACTTGGATATAACAAATTCAAGTGAAAAAAAATCTGAAAAAAAAAAAAAAACTCAGAATATGAAATTCGCTATAAAACGACGCAATAGTAATAATTCGCGAATGTGTTCGTGTTCATATTTTGATATTAGAACTCTATTTCGCGATTGATTTATCTGCATATTATCAATCAGAATCACTTACTTCGTAAAGTTTAGTAAAAATCTATTGTATATCTAATTATGTCGTGATTTTCGCGATCTCTATAAATACCAGGCCCTGGCTATACCCATTCTCAGAAAATCGAAAAAGTAAAATTGATATAATTTTAGTATTGTTATACGTGATGCATCATTTCAAAGAGGAAAAACAAAGTAATAAATTAATAGTACATTATGCAACGAGCCTATAATGAAGGTAATTAAGAAGTGAGTATGGATATTTATGAAACTCGCTTGCGCTCTTTTCATAATTTTCATACGAGCTTCTTAATTACCATTATAGGCGAGTTTCATACGACTTTTTATGCTCGACAATATTTCTAACTTGATATTATTAATTTTAATTGTATCTGACCTTCAGCAATGTTCCGCATGTTGTAAGATGTGCGCAGACGCGAAAGTATTGATTTTTTCCGAGGAACAGATATCCACAATGACCTTGCTAGGCCATAAGAACCTACAGAGATAACATTGAAATTAAATTAGACATTGAAAAACGAGATGACAAATTGAATTTATTTGAATATTATTTACAATTAACGCTAATTAATATAGTAACAGAACATTACCTTCTGCGACAGTATTGGATTTCCAGCCTCCGTGACTTTTCGCTAATTCTCTTTCGATTGCATATCCGAGAATAATCGATACTTGCGGTTTTATAACGGTAGAAAGCTGACCTGTCATTGGCTGAACAGTTGTAACCTGAGTTGTCATTGGCTGAAAGACCTGACCTTTAATGAGTAGGTGTACTTTAGTGACATGAATTAAAGGTCTGCTACCAGGTGTATAATTACTACGTTTCGGCATGGTCGACCATAAAAATAAATAAAAGCGTTCAACCAAAGTCCAATTACATTCCACCAATTCCAGAACATGGCGCTGAAATAATAATCGTTTTCTGGTGCCGAATTAAATAATACTTTTGAGTTCTACCTCTTTCCTTCCTATGAAAATCAATGGTGTATGCACAGAAATGTTCACCTTTACTTCAATCTTGCATTTATACCATACACTGAAACAGTTTCTCACATTTACGGGTTCTCAGGATTACGGGTCCATTAATATAAGAGTTTCAAACCAGACATGGTAAATACACAAGAAATACTTTCGGATATACTAAAGGTTTAAGTTTCGGCTTACCAGACGTCCATAGTTAACAGCACATGTCCGTATTTTGAAAGCCTATTCTGCTGTTCGTATTTATTTTAAAAAATTTGTTAAATGTCCGAATTTTTATCAAAAAGTCCTATTCGTCTGATTTTTAATAAATAAATTTCAAAACACAATTCTGAAGTACGAGTAAAACTTCAGTTTTTGTCCATTTTATTGAGAAACTGAACTGAATTCAACGATACAATAGCGTTCCAAGAGTTAACTTTACTGACCAATACTCTCTTTGCGATAAAGCTATGCCCAAAGCATGATATTGTACTGTTACTATTGATTTTTACGTATACTGATTTTCTTTTGTTGTGTACATAATTATTTAATATAAGTCTACATAAAATAACGAGTATTGCTAATTTTGCAGCTTACTGGCCATTTTAATCTAAATAAGTAATAAGATATAATTAGGGACCTGATTTTTATGTAATATCAAGGTGTGAAATATGTACATATTTTTGTAAGAAAAATGAGCTGAATATGTGCCAAAAATATGTAAAACCATGAAAATACTTAATATCAATATCTGCGCTGGTTTTTATTGTTAGGCCTACATATTTGTAGTCTGGTACAATTTTTAATTTTCTGTTCTTCATGCCGATTTCTGCTGTTTCTGGTGCTCTTCCGCCGTTTCTGAGTATCATAATTTCTGTTTTGTTCACATTTATATCAAATTTGTCTTTTATCACACCATTTTACCATGATGTTTATTGTTTCTTGTAACTTTGTAAGGTCTTTAGACCCTACTACTATATCGTTCGCTTATGTGTATGAGATTATTCCCTTCTTGATTTTTACAATACAAAGCAGTTGTATGATAAAGGTTGTCTCTTTTTCACTCATATTTACAGTGGGCGGTAAGGGGTGAGTGCCTCTTTTACTTCCTGGAACTAAGAAATATATCCTTTCTAGGGGTAGGTAAAAAGGCTTTTTAAATCTGTGTATTTCAAATTGTAAACTTCCCCAGCAGAAGTTTTCTTTTTTTCCTTTTAAAGAAGTAAAATTGAATAAAATCCCTAAATATGTAGATTTATGTAATATCAAACCATAATATGTAATGTAGGGTAAATATTTAAAAATATGTGCTATCAAATTTTAATACATTAATGGTAATTACAAGATTCGCAAAGATTTGTTATTTATATACGGTTAGGTTGAAAGGAATAGAATATGTAATTACATAAAAATCCGGTCCTAGATATAATACCTCTACAAATTTTTTGTATCCTGCTTTTTGAACCAATTTCTCCCATTTTTCACTTTTTTACATTGGGGAATTTAATTGAAATGAATTTATTATGACAGACAGAGTAACTATCTCATACCCCCATGTTTCATATTGCTACCAGTGCACTTCATTAGAACTAGGTACCCAGCTTCGAAGCCGTTAGCCCTGTGAACTTACAGTATATTTATTTTCCCCTATTATCATATTATAGGATTATCTAAGAAATTAGCAATATCTTTATGAAAGTAGAAGAGAAAGAGTGGGAGAAGGAAGTGGTCCGTGGCCCATTTTTCACTCATAAGTATCTGGTTATTTAAAATCAACTGCGAACGCTTAAATCCTTATATTGCCTAACTTAATCTCACAATTGAAACCTTCAGCAGTTAAGGAAACAGTTATTCATGCTTACCACAAAGTAAATGAAGATAAGAAAATGGGCTTATGAGGAGAAGATTAATTTTCTTGATGTTGTGGGATAGTTATGTCTAGCTTGAAACCCTTCAATAAAGAAAATTTGTCTTAAAAATAAGAAAGAACATTATTTACTGTGTTATTCCATGAAATCGTCCACAACGATAGAAACAAATATAAAATTAAACATTAACGTACAGTGAACTCTCCTAAGTTCGACTGAACAGAATTGAAAGTTCAGTCCAATAAGGGTAGTGGGTGTGGCAGGTGAAATGAATACAAATTCTTATTGATTATCCATCAACGAATACAGTACTGTACTTGCATTTCCTGCCCACCCCGAGACTTGTGTATGCGCTTCTAGTACACGGTAGGTTTCGACAGTTCCATCTCACAAACGGCACTATTCTCAATTAGAAAAAAAAGAGTTAATTAATTTAAAATCAGTGATTAAATATGGATGTCCTAATCAATAAAATATTGTTTTCCTTTAACAAAAGTATCACTACGAGAGAGAGAACAAATTACCATTCAAATGGCAAATCCATTTCGTAGTTCCCGTATAAGGTGTGTCTAATTCTCCTACGTAAGCAGTCGAACTTGTTTTCTGTCGAACATAAAAGCTTCCAATGTATAATGTTGCAAACCCAAGTCTTCAGATTTGTTTCTTATACTTTGTTAAAATGACATGGAATAGTTTGTAATGTCTTTTTCCAAGGTGGAGTCTATTTCAAGATTTCAACATACTTGTCCTTGAGAAGTAGTATCTGCGCATATAGGTAAATTACTCGTCTCCTTCCCGATCCTTGGCTTTTCGAGGATTCTTGTATTTAGGCTTGGAATAAAATTTTCGAGAAAAAACACTATGACCAGGCACTACCACATTTTACGATATATTGCGCTAACTCTCAAGGTCGGCGCATTCCCAAACCCACACCGGCTGACTACACTAAGGTTCGCTGCGAACCCAGGTTTAAAGCAAGCAACCCTACTCGTCCCTGAGCCAGCCTCGTCCGTGCGTCGCCAGCCGACGTTCGGGGAATGCTATGGAATGATGACGAAATGGAGAAATGTTGATGGAATGATGTAGGTCCTAATATTGGGAAAAGCGAAAGAACCCAGAGAAAAACCCCAATTGCAACCTTGTCCTTCACAAGTGTCACTATAGATTTTTCATAAAAAATCCCAAACCTAACCGGAACTCGAACTCTGACCGCCTGTATGACAGCCTGAAGCTCTGACCACAAGAGTTGGACTAACAGCTGTGTCGAGGAAAACAAGAATGACATCTTTTAATCTTGAATCACCAAAACAAAACGCTTATGAGTTGTGTTAAACACAGCAATATAACACGTAAAATTTACAACTTGTGTAACTCACCAGTTTATGACCGTTGATTTCATGGTACAATAGAGAAAGATGTGTGCCAGTTTTAATGGTCCGTCTGTACCTATTTTAAACTGTATACTGTATGTGTATAAGCATCCTCCGTTAACTACCGCGAGCAAAATTTACGTCTGTTATTACAAAAATACTTCACACAGCCTCAACGCCACATCTTCAGAGAGTCATTTCCTCTTCAGTTTTGGAATTGTAGTTTATGTATTTCTGCTACGCTGGAGTCCCTCACAGTTCTATTGCCTAATTCTCAATGAAAACTTGAACGTAGTAGTAGTAGTAGTAGTAGTAGTAGTAGTAGTAGTAGTAGTAGTAGTAGTAGTAGTAGTAGTAGTAGTAGTAGTAGTAGTAGTAGTAATATTTCAACAACGATGTCAATTGAATTGCAGAAGTTATTCAATGTCGAAATTCAGCGCAGGCGAAAATAACTGCCGAAAAGATTTTCCTGATGTACTTATCAGGGACATGGTTTTTCACATCACGTAAATTCGTGGTGAGTAGCTAGAAGAAGAGACGACCTCTTGTCCCCATGTTATTAATGGAATTACAATTGTGCTTAGTGAAAACATAGGCCTATGTACTGTATGTTACTAGTTGGGCGAACCTCTAAAAAAGCAAACTATTGACAAGGAGAAATTCTTTCAAGAGAGTATCTTTATTAATTACTAATATAATTTTAAATGCCAATTTTTAATAGGAGAACAATACACAAACAAATCATACAGAAAATCGTCTGAATATTCTTAAAATCTAGTGTCATTGTACATGATTCTGACTCCAAATAAAGACAAATTAATTTTTAAAATGTTCTCTTATTTCAAGTGCGTTATTCTCGAATAAACTGAACAGCTAAGAAAAATAGATATAAATTGTTCTAGGAGTGGAGAAAATCCTTTGATGACTAATCGAACAGATGTCATTTTAGAAAAGGGGAATAAGTTCCTTGAGAAATGGAGAATAGCTCTTGATGACAAAATCCAACAGGTAGGCTATTTTAAGAAATTATATATTTTGGTGACGAATTCAACAAATAAGTTGATTTAGGAATAATGAATGACTCTTGATGACGAATCCAACAAATAAGGTATTTTAAGAAAGAACAGATCCTTATGACGAATCCAACAGATAAGTTATTTTAAGAAAGACTAGATATTGATGACCAATCCGACAGATAATTTGATTTAGGAATAAAGAATAACTCTTGATGACGAAATCCAAAAATAAGTTGCTTTAGGAATGGGTGATAGTTCTCGATGACGAATCCAACTAATACTGTATGTTGCTTTAGGAATGGAGAACACCTTTTGATGAATGTAAGAGATGACCTACTGTATATATTATTTTAGGAGTGAAAATAGTTGTCTGTTTGGAATCTGGATACTCAGCGAACGTTATTATAGTCAACTGGTGTACATATACATAGTGTTATGCCAAATGGCAGGTCTTTCACTGCAAACCCAGCTTTCTCCAATCTTTCTTATTGTCTGTGTTCCTCTTAGTCTCCGGATACGATCCATATATCTTAATGTCATCTGATATCTCTGCCCCAAACTCTTTTCCCGTTCACGATTCCTTCCAATGCATCCTTCAGTAGACAATTTCCTCTCAGTCAGTGCCCCAGCCAATTCCTTTTTCTCTTTCTGATCAGTTTCATCATAATTATTTCTTCATCCATTCTTTCTAGCTCAGCTTCACTTGTTATTGCCTTTTTCACATGCTTCATCCTTCTCCATATCTACATTTCAAATACTTCTAGTCGCTTCTCTTCACTTAGTCGTAACATCCATGTTTTTGCTCCATATAGTGTCATACTACGCACAAAGCACTTTCCTAGTCTCTTCCATAGTTTTTTTTTTTCCAGAGGTCCGCAGAAGATGAACCTTTTTCTATTAAAAGCTTCCTTCGCCACTGCTATCCTCCTTTTGACTTCCTGGCAGCAGCTCATATTACTGCTTATAGTACACCACAAGTAATCAGCTGGTATGGGTTATCATATCAAGTCAGGTTTTGAGGTATGGAACTGTACGTTAATTCTAAATCTTACTATTCAGTATATACGTGTACCGTAAAGTTAGAGATATAACTTATTCTTTGCAAATTGTTATATTGTATCATTTTAAATACATTTAGAAGAAGATATACACTTAAAATATGTAGTAAGCATTAAAAACTCTGTTAAAAGTGATTGAGATCTTTGCTTTTCCGCTCATGTTGGCATGTAGTTGATCGCTTTAAGAACCAGCAGAAATCATCCATCATCCTCGGACCGTATTGACCCTTGTACCTGGATTCCATCGTTGATAAATCCTGATGGAATCTCTCGCCATGTTCATCACTTACAGCGCCTAGTTTTGATGGAAAAAGGTCAAGGTGTGAATAAAGGAAGTGCATTTTTAAAGACATGCGATAACCTAGATTCTGAAATGCTCTAAGCATGTTATATATTAGCTCAGCATAATAATATCAGCTCTATAATTTCCTAAAAACCTAGTTGACACTAGTATAAATGTGTATCAAGCTTCGAGTTCAAGAGCACTCAGTTTTGACATAAACATAGTGTCACACATCATAATTAAAAATTAAAATTTTTATTATTTCAAAATTGTGACGTGATAGAAAAAAACGGACTTCAGATCTGTAATCAGCACACTCAAATTAAGATTGTTTAGTAACCTAATCACAATAAAATAAATAAAATGGATCTATATGTATTAGAAATGTAAAAGTTAAAAATTAAAAATGTTATTATTTTAAAACTGTGGCGTGATAGAAAAAAACGGACTTCGGATATGCAATCATCACACTCAAATTAGGGTTGGTACACTTGTTTTTGTTCAGAAGCAAAATCACTGTAGAACAGTGTTATATGAAATGTTAATATATAAACATTACAAAAATTAAAAATGTTATTATTTTAAAACTGTGACGTGATAGAAAGAAACGGACTTCAGATATTCAATCATCACACTCAAATTAGGGTTGGTACACTTGTTTTTGTTCACAAGCAAAATCACTGTAGACCAGTGTTATATGAAAAGTTAATATATAAACATTATAAAAAACATTACAAATATTACTTGCTTACAAATGGCTTTTAAGGAACCCGAAGGTTCATTGCCGCCCTCCCATAAGCCCGCCATCGGTCCCTATCCTGTGCAAGATTAATCCAGTCCCTATCATCATACCCCACCTCCCTCAAATCCTTTTTGTATTATCCTCCCATCTACGTCTCGGCCTCCCTAAAGGTCTTTTTCCCTCCGGTCTCCCAACTAACACTCTATATGCATTTCTGGATTCGGCCATACGTGCTACATGCCCTGCCCATCTCAAACGTCTGGATTTTAAGTTCCTAATTATGTTAGGTGAAGAATACAATGCGTGCAGTTATGTGTTGTGTAACTTTCTCCATTCTCCTGTAACTTCATCCCGCTTAGCCCCAAATATTTTCCTAAGCACCTTATTCTCAAACACCCTGAACCTATGTTCCTCTCTCAGAGTGAGAGTCCAAGTTTCACAACCATACAGAAGAACCGGTAATATAACTGTTTTATAAATTCTAACTTTCAGATTTTTGGACAGCAGACTGGATGATAAGAGCTTCTCAACCGAATAATAACACGCATTTCCCATATTTATTCTGCGTTCAATTTCCTCCCGAGTGTCATTTATATTTGTTACTGTTGCTCCAAGATATTTGAATTTTTCCACTCCTTCGAAGGATAAATCTCCAATTTTTATATTTCCATTTCGTACAATATTCTGGTCACGAGAAATAATCATATACTTTGTCTTTTCGGGATTTACTTTCAAACCGATCGCTTTACTTGCTTCAAGTAAAATTCCCGTGTTTTCCCTAATCGTTTGTGTATTTTCTCCTAACATATTCACGTCATCTGCATAGACAAGAAGCTGATGTAACTCGTTCAATTCCAAACCCTGCCTGTTATCCTGAACTTTCCTAATGGCATATTCTAGAGCGAAGTTAAAAAGTAAAGGTGATAGTGCATCTCCCTGCTTTAGCCCGCAGTGAATTGGAAAAGCATCAGATAGAAACTGACCTATACGGACTCTGCTGTATGTTTCACTGAGACACATTTTAATTAATCGAGCTAGTTTCTTGGGAATACCAAATTCAATAAGAATATCATACAATACTCCCCTCTTAACCGAGTCATATGCCTTTTTGAAATCTATGAATAACTGATGTGCTGTACCCTTATACTCCGATTTTTTCTCCATTACAAATATTAAAAATGTTATTATTTTAAAACTGTGACGTGATAGAAAAACACGGACTTAGGATAGCCTATGCAATCATCACACTCAAATTGGGTTGGCACACTTGTTTTTATACAGAAGAAAAATCACTGTAGACCAGTGTTATATGAAATGTTAATATATAAACATTACAAAATATTAATAAATATTAGTTTCCTCTTATTTATACATTCTTTTAGACTTTATTAGTTCGATTTATTGTTCCTTATTTTACTACTTCTTTTGAATTGAGTTTATTATTTCCAATTGTTGCACTAGTTTAGATGTATATAGATCTACTGTTATAATTGGTGAATAATCATCTAATTCTAAATAGGCTATGCATTATATGATAACATTTTTATCTCCGGATAAAAATCGGTAGACTTACTCAATTTCACAGGAGGCTCAGTGCTTCCAAAAGCAGTCCAGAAAGTTATAATCACGTGGAAAACCCTACCTCTACCACCAGGGCGCGAACCCAGGACCTTCCAGTCGGCAGTTAGTTCTTATATGGTCTGAGCTATACAGCTCCATTTCCAATGGTAGTTAAAGAATATAAGTTACTAACAGCCACGAAATGTGTAAGAAACTTAATGAATAAGTGTGTGTTCTCTTTGCTACAGCAAATCGTATTTTGCAATGTCATGATGTCAATGAGAAATAACAGATTACAAATTGGTATGGAGCAGCTCCATTTTTTGTTTCATCTCTTGTTTAATTCTCCAGGAAGGAAGTGATTTTCAATCTCGATTTACTTTAACCTCATTGTATATAAGTTGAGCATTAACGCTTCAAAAAGCTTTTAAAGCTTATTTGGTTAAGGAGACGAGGGAAAATGCCTTTCAACCCAATTCTCTTCGTAAACAATGTGTAGCAGACAAATTCTATCTCTCTTCTGTACGGGTCGTGACATTTACGAGCTAACCAGAACTGTATACACACAAAACGTTATCCTAAACAACCCCAAAACAGTGGCGTAAAATACGACGAGGGTGGCTACCCTTCCGGAGAAAATGTTATCAGTGATGGCATCATAACTGAGTAGGCAGAATCAGCAGTTATGAGTGCGTAAGAAATCAAACACAGAATATTATTGATCAAGTCCTCCATGTATTGAGAATTTCTCGTATCTCTGTCGGGAATTTATGTTCCTTCGATATTAGATTTACATTAAATAAAAGGAGTCCACCTCTATGGAGTAACAACATCTCTGACGGTGAAACTAGTGGGCCCAGGTTCAAATCCTGGTTGGAAAAAGTTATCTAGTTGAGGTTTTCCCAGAATTTTCCCTCAACCCGTTAAGAGCAAATGCTGGGTAAATTTCGGCGATGGACCTTGGACTCATTTTGCTGGCATTATAACCTTTAATTCACTCAAACGCTAGATGACCATCGCAGTTGATAAAGCTCGTGAAATTAGGCAATTGAAAACAATGAAAGAAATTATGGAATGGAAATTACACTGGTCGTCATGGAAATGCTTAAAACATTTCCGATAAAAGCAAAAATGAGAACAAATCCATTCCTACACAAAGGGGAGTCCGGAAGAATTTATTATATTGTAATGCAGGGGGGATTGTAATATATTTAAAAAAAGTAATAATAATATAATAATTTTATTCAGTTGTGTTTTGACATGGAAGCTTAAGAGACGCGTGCACAAAACATACGTAACTATAGAAAAGTACACGAGATTGGCATTACACACAGATGGATAAATAACAAAAATAATGTTATTTACGGATATTCTCATATGTTTATACACTGGGTGTAAACGATATGAACTACCAAAATTATACAGACTGTACATCTCGTTCTACTAAACATGATGTGTAGTGAAGTTTTGTTTTTGTTTTTTTTTTCTATTTTTGTTTTTAATTCCTAAAATATCATGTTTTTAGGATTGGTAATAATCTAATATTTACTGTTCGAGTAAGTGTCAACATAATTGCCAATGACCTTTCGTCCAACACACGCTAACACCACAATAGACAACAGAGTAACCCGATTTGTAAACAAGGATATCACTACTGTTGCAATGTACGTGGTGGACCGAAGCAAATAATGACGGTCTACTATCATTTCTAAAAACATTACAGTCTCAGATAACATTTTTCTAGGGAGACCACAAAAGTTACGAGTATATAGGGCGCACAATGTGCTAAAGCAGGCATCGCAAAACGTCACAAATTCATGACGCAACATAAATACAATCCGCTACGGTCGTTATACACAAAGTGAAGACAGGGGGCATGAAGCATCGGTCGCAGTAAGCTAAATAGCAGAGTCAGTTTGTAATCATCACTACCTTCTGTGTTCATAACAAAGAAATAACAAGAGATAGCAGGAATATCTTTTTAGGATTACATTATTTTTATCTGCATTCTTTTATTTTTTGATGACAAAATTTCCATTCGTTAAGATCTCAAAATTAGGAGTTTCCTCATAAATTAGCCACTGCCAAATGTGCACGAAGGCTGACAACTGTTAAGCGTATCCTTCTTTTTGATTTTATTTGAAAAAAAAATGTTCACTAGTATACAGTACGTAGGGAGTCCAAGGGACAGTGATGCGTAAGACATGATCTCGTCAAGAGAGATCACCTAGCCTCTCCTGTTCAACCCCACTCTCACCTTTCCGTGGTGGACTCTTATTAAGCTGAGCAACCCAGTTCAAGGTTGTGGTAACCAATCCCTTCGGCGAACTGGGTCAGTGAACAAATGAGAGATGGAGGTCTTGGCAGAGATGCCCTGGGATAACTTGGGATTAGGTCTGTCAGGATGGTGAGAATCGGCCGCAGGATTTTCACTTAGGGTGGCGGCGGAGGAACCTATAACAGGTCAACGGCGGCACTCATAGGTCTCAGTAAGGTAGGCTGACTGCGAAAGGGTAGGATGAACTCTTGAGTCATGGTGAAGACAACATCCTAGGAGTTGGATCTCCAAAATCAAGTCCCTGGTCCTCCAGGTTGGGGGTTGGATCGTGGGACTGACAATTCCACATCTGGAAAAATAAATTTGTTGAGAAGCCCAAAGGAAATTGCCGGACTGCCCTAACAAGACGACCAAGGCTCTGGTTGGACAGGAATGGACCAAGATCCTAAGGGAGGCCAAGGCTAACGTTGCTGGGATTATGGCAGCAAATGATCTAAGACGCGGATATGTAGAGGCGTCAATATTTTTAAATACATCTAAACCAACACAAACCTTATGCCTGCTTTTCACAAAGGTGTCATTTTCGAGACAGCAACTTCAAATTATAAGTCTGGTCGTACCATCAGAATGGTTCTGATAAAAGGATTTGTAAATAGAGAGAAATCATTTTCCATTTGTTTAAAATCACAAAACCTTTTATCTCTAACTTCTGAAAGTAATGTTTCCAGGATGTCGCAGTATTTATCCATTCTTGAATCAGAAACATTTGAAAGTGACTTCTTACAAGAAAAATGATGAAACTCACTTTCTTTCAATTGGACTTTTCAAACATTTATCTTCATAGAAAAATATTTCACCGCGTCATACATGTCAACTGCGTTCTGATCACGTCCTTGAAGTCGGCAGTTCAATTTGTTCAGCTGTTCAGAAATATCTGTTATGAACGCCAAATCACTATTCAGGCATTACTGGATAACAGAATGAGCCACGCTGACAGTATAGACAACGCTATAGGAAGGAGTTCAGCGTGGAGAGGATCAGAGTTCAAGCGCTATTTCACAAAAAACAATTTTGTGATGCCTGGGCTATAGCATGCCTAAGTATAAAGAATTCAGTTCTCTAAAAACCAACGAAAGCCACATATTCGGTTGGATTTAAACCTGCGAATCGTCCACCGTTATGGCTGAAAGGTTACTGAGTCTAACTCCGAACCCAGCGGGTCCGCGTTCGATTTCCTCACTCCTATGGATGAATATCAGGTAACTTTATCAGGCGATTGTAACCCCACTCATCTTCGCCACTTTCTTTCTTTCTTCCCCTATCTCCTTTCATTCATCATCCCGTCACCTCTTCTGGTCTTCAGATCGCTCTACAGGCGGCCCTCAGAAGTTGCTGGCTCTCTCGACCGGCCTCCATGGATTGTATTCAAGTGATGATGGATAGTTTCTGCAACGGAACCCGTGGCCAAACTTCTCGGGCGAGAACTTCCGCCTCGGACGGTTAAGGGAGCCTGGTGGGGGGGGGGGTTGTCGAAGCAGGAGTGGTACATGGACTCTGTTGGCTGTAGGTACCGGTCGTTAAGGGGGTCAAGTGGTTAGGTCGGTGCGCGTAGAGAAAGGATGAGACGATATTAGATCCCAATCACGGTAGAAGAGCTCGACCTTGATCACGAGCGCATTGCACATCCACTACATAGTGTCGTAACGTAGACATCAGGGATGTACATGCACATGCAGCGAATAAAGGCAGCAATTATTACAATAATTTGCGTTACTAAATTTCTGGCTATGTAATAGGGCTAATTATTCAGTTATTTAATATATATGTACATATATATGAACAAATCGCAAAGGGAAGGGTCTTTTAGGAACAAAAAGAGAAATGGGAAAAGTTAAAAGCAATTATTTATTATGCACATACTTCACTTCATTGGTTAGGAGAAACTAATAGGGTCTACCTGCTCGACGTGTGTGATCTCTAAGTACTTTTGAGTATCTGTTGAAAAAATAATAACGACAATATTGATTGAAATAGAGTATATTGATTGTATGATTGTGAAAATGTAGTCCTTACTCTCCAGTCGTGATTATGTAATGAGTTTTCTTAGAGTGATTTGTGAGATGCACGTAACACAGAAAAACAAATTGATTAAATAAAGATATTGAGAGCCATCGTAATTTTTGGGGTCAATCATTTAAGGGGATATGTATGACTTTTAAAACTTGCAAACTTTTCAGCCAAAAATTTGTGAAATTTAAACTATATAAACAGATCTATAATAATATCATCTGTACAAAATTTGATGCAATTAGGTCTAATAGTTTTGAAATTATATTTTTAAGTATATTTTATATTCACGTTGCTGAAAAAGCTCCTTGGATCAAAGTTTTCAGAATGTTTAGTTCATATTTGCTCAAAATCATGAAAATAGTTACTGCAAAAAAGTGAATTAGCTTTTGGAGCTTAGTAATAGTATAAGATAAAGTACAATCAAAGATAAACTATTATTTCTAAATTAAAGAAACACGTAGTCTAATAAAAGTAAATATCCAGAAACAAGCAACAAATAAAACATCAACAATACATTTAAAATAAAAAAAAAAAGGAATCTAAATACAATCTACTGACCCAAATGTAAATTAATTTACCTTCGATGTCAATTCCGAAATCAATTTATTTCTCTCTTCTCCTGAATAATGCCTATATTTTTTTCATGTTGTGTCTCATAATGTCGTTTTATGCTGCTTTATTTTTTTGCAAATTATATTTTTTTACACAACAATCACTGGACTTCATCACCATGTTCGAAGCATAAATATTGTATCTTCCACTCTTCCTTGAAAGCTTTAAGCGCTTCCGTTCCGTCATGATGCGCTGTGTTCTAAGATCTGTACATCCTTTAGCAATGTTTACAGGTAAAAGAGCTCCGCGCGCGCTCAGCGGGCATAAAAGAGCTCTAGCTCGAAATTACTAGTCACCACCGCAAGACTGGCGTAGAGGCTCGGTGAGCACGCAACTCATCCCATATAAAGGAGTGTACAATAGACCTCAGGTCGTAGTGCGTGGGATATTCCCTCCCTCCTAACAAGGAAAAAAAAAAAACCCGCGTATCAAGTACAGAACGAAAATGATATAGTAAATGGTTAATTCTATACCTTGTTTTTCCAATACAACTTTTAAAGTGGACATTCGATTGTCTCCCTCTTGAGAGAGCCTAAGCCTTGGTTTTTCTGAACAGACGCAAGCGACATACGAGGTGCGAGGCCCGCCTCGCACAAATCCGGATTACACGAGAGATAGTGAGTGGTTTCTATGACTGCGAGGTACGAGGTCTGCGCACTCACTATCTTTCGTGTAGTCCGAATTTGTGCGAGGCGGGCCTCGCACATCGCATGCGTCGGTTCAGAAAAACCAAGGCTTCACTACATCTTTGCGGTGTGTTTACAGATGGCAGCACTTCCGCTGTAGTAGAGACAAATGATTGATGTGCTTATCAGGCCAATTCCCGACACGTTCTCTGAAGCAAGTTTCCTAATGGAAACAGTGAGACGTGTGGGAAAACTAAAAAGAACATCAGGCATTCAATTGTGGCTTGTCATTTGAAATTCTGCCTCACAAAGTTATATAAAGGTAAGTTCGTTGACTGCACGTGCTTGCAGCCCGGGCATCAGTTCCCAGACAAATTTATTGTTTCGTTCAGAATTTCAGATTTGTGTACCGATGCAGGTGGACAAGTTTGAGGGTGGTTCGGCTGCAACAAAAGCCACCATTAGGACTTGTCGTTCCGGTATTTCTACTAATGAATAAAACTTTGTAAAAAAAAAAAAAAAAAGCAGCTCCAGTGCGCCACCCTTATTCTGATCCTGTGATAAGAGGCTTGGGATTGGCTTCGGTGTTTGAGACAGGTTCTGCTTTTCCACTTGCCGAAGTGGACGTTCGTTCTGATTATTCGGTTTCAGAAGAAATTTAGAGCATCGCAGTGACACAAAATCTTTCCATTGTCTTTACAATAAATTGACGTCAGACTAAACGTCCATCCTTCCCAATTAGAATAAATAAATAAAATATAATTTCCACTTGCATTTTGTACAGATGAATCGGATTTTTCTTACTTCGAAATTTAGCATAGTCCAAGTGAATGTTTTTACAGATTTCGCAATATGAAAATTCTATTTTTATCTAGCTACACGAATATTTAGCGGGGTTACATGCAGGATTAGGCGAGTAAATTACCTGTACGTATTTTATGTGTAATTTACATGCAAAATACGTAATGTAGAAAACTGTTTCATACACGGAGTAATAAACTAACATTTATTGATTCTGACAATCTGAACATCAATTACTTCATTTCTTTTCAGTCCTAATAAGAAAAATAGAATATATGTTGTAGCAGAAAGTTTAATTTTTTGTGACTTTACACTGTAGTTTTTGCATAGATTAAAACATTTGTTCATACTTACTTTCATTCAGTCTAATACTTACAAAAATAGAAATGCTTTGCTTAGTTTCAATTTATTGGAAAAACCCCATAACGTCCCAACTAATTTATTTTTTGGGGGACTTATAAAACAAAAGTAATAACGAACAAATCTAACATTTAGCAACTATAATTATTTAGAAATCTTCTCACCATTCGTGAGCTTCCACAAGGGACAAAGAGTACTTAACCATACAAATTTTCGCAAGTTCAGTGAACCATTGATTTGATTTTGACAATGAAATTCCTACAAGTACATAGTTGCAAATACATTTTAAGATTAGTGGAAATATACCTAGTTTTAAAGAGCTAAGTGTTACAAAAAAGTTAAAAATGCTAATGAACTAGTTTGATTTCGAATATAGGTGATGCTTCAGGAGAGCAATTGATCCTTTCAATGCAGCTAAATTTACAACCGGAATGACAGATGTAGGTATTCTAAGCCTCTTAAACGCATCTTTGATGAAGAGAGTAGCGGTACCTCTTGTTCCAACCAGAAGTCCGATCACTTCAAGCTCTCTTAGCTGGTACTTTTGGAGGTAATAGGGAACGGTAGGATTTTAGATATTCTTTTTTTCATTATCCACTTCTGCTGGGTGTTCCTCATTCGTCTCGAAACGCACATTTGTTAAATACATTTTGCCAATTAAAATTAAATTATTTAAACTAAAGAGTTCTTATTGATTTCCCGAATGTTTTGTTTTTGTCACTTGTGGGGTTTTGAAAATAAACGATTCTAGTGATAAAGGCCTTTTTTAGTATAACAGTTAAGGTAAATATTATGATTTGAACATAATAACTGATTAAATGTAATAATTTCCCTAATTTTATGTGGTTAATGACTAATCATTAAAGAGTTCGGAAGCATGGCCGAATAGATGTTTTGTACGTGAGAACGTTAATGAACTTATTTTTTCAATCTTCGCTTCCACTGGAATTACTATCTTTGTTGGTCGTAGGCCAGGTGTACAGTTTAGTGTAGAAACCTTTCAATTCAACCGGTATGTATTGCAAAATCTTCTTAAGGTCTCCATTTTTTTAACATTAATTGGTAGCCTCGAGTTATAAGCTAGGTTTGTTAGTAATTCAAACGGTAAAGTTTCATCACAAACTGCACAAAGAAAGACTAGAAATAAAGGTTATTGGAGATTTTGCGTACTTTACATTTATTACGTAAATTAAGCATTATTTACGCATATTTTACTGTAAAGTAAATAACCTTTTATTACGCGTAAAGTCCCAACCCTGGTTACATGAAATACAGAGGAAAACGAACATATTTTTGTCCCATACAATGCCATATTCCACACAAAGCGCTTCACTGGTCTCTTCCTTAGTTATTTTCCAGAGGTCAGCAGAAGATGCATTTTTTCTATTAGAAGCTTATTTTGCCATTGCTATCCTCCTTTTGATTTCTTGGCAGCAGTTCATTTTATTACTTATAGTAGACCACACATATCTGAAGCTGTCCACTTTTCCCACTGCCTCATTTCGGATTGGCACGTTTATCTTTTTTACTTTCTTTTCGATAACCATGGTGTGTGTGTGTGTGTGTGTGCAAAGTATAATTTGGATTTCCCGATTCTCAACAGGTCAAAAATCCCTCAGATAAAAATCTCAAGCTTTGCTGTATCAGTAATGTCACTGCTGTCATCAAGAGCCAGTAAATAATATACGATTTTTCTTGCTTCTTTTTTTTAACCTTCCTTTGAATATAGATTAGATTTTTTTAGATTAGATTTATTTATTTAACCTGGTAGAGATAAGGCCGTCAGGCCTTCTCTGCCCCTCTACCAGGGGATTACAACTATAACATGAACAATAAGATTACAATTAATATTAAATTTACAATTACAATTACAATTACAATAAAAATTAAAGTACGACAAGAATACCTGATTAATGAAAGCTAGACATTTTATCATAAGGGTTAAGAACAAAGAATATTTTTGTATTTACAAAATTACAAATTAAACCTACAATAACAAAATTCTATAGTGATGAAATTACCGGATATTGAGATATTTTGTGGTAGATTAAAAGAACTATTTACAAGAAACCATGTCTGAACGAGTCTCAATTACTGACCAAGTGCCTAGTAAGTTTGCGTTTGAATTGAATTTTATTTCGACAGTCCCTGATGCTAGCAGGTAACGAATTCCAGAGTCTTGGCAGGGCTATTGTGAAAGAGGATGAGTATGAGGAGGTGCGATGGGATGGTATTGTTAGTATTGTTTCATGGCGAGAGCGTGTGTTCAGATTGTGGTGGGAAGAAAGGTAAGTGAAGCGAGACGACAGGTACGAAGGAATAGAAGAGTTCAAGATTTCGAAGAGAAAGAGAAGTGAATGTAAATTTCTTTTCTTATCTAGTTTAAGCCAACCTATTGCTTCCAGGGATGGGGTAATATGATCATATTTACGAACATTGCTTACAAAACGTACACACAAATTATGAGCACGTTGAAGTTTCATTTTGTTGTCGCTGGAAAGGTCAGTCAGTAAAATGTCAGCATAGTCAAAATATAATCAGGAATTTTCTAAAATCTTCTCTCGATACTTGGTGGAGAAATTCGTAGTTTTTCAAAATAAAGAACTTCTTACGGACAAGATATTTAAGCTTTTTTAATCACTACTCTTTTGAAACATTCTGTTATATTAAAAGGCTTTAGAACACGAGATATTTCAAACCCCATTAGGTAGCCGACTTCCTTACATTTATTTATCTCATATTTCTCTTCCTGGCTATGATTGAAGACATGTCAGTTCCTGACGTTTAACAGTTCGTTGGTACGTAATACTGAATTAGTTTTTCTACAATATTATTATTAAATGAATAACTAATAAATAGTCACCCTCATCTAAAGATTAAGAAGATTAAAATTGAGATAAACCTAATAATTTTATCCTTGCAGGGAGAATTCATGCCAAATACATTTCCTCTGCCTCCTTACTTCATAGTCTTACCACAGTCTACTATATACAGTCGCGAAGCTTGAGGTGTTTTTTTTTTTTTTGCAAATCTCGTGATAAAGCGCTCCAAGCGGTTAGCAACTAGAAACAATAGACCGTCCATGGTCGACTTTGGACTGTGTCGTATTTCTATCGAGTGCTAGCTCGTTGTGTTTTTCACATTGATGCTTGTGAAATGTTCGTTATTGGTTGTAATGAAAATGTTAATGGCTGAAATATAATAATTGGAATAATAATATGGGACAAGGAGGAGACGTTTGTAGTGCTATAAATTGTAGCAACAGTAAGAGAAAGAGGCCAGAGTTATCCTTTTTCCGATTTCCGAAAGATTCAGAAAGGTCCCTGGGTTTCCACAAGAATGCTGTGCAGAAACAAAACTCTTAATTTTGAAGTTCTTTGTGATTGTTAGAATACATTATATCCTTAAATTTCACAATGAAATGTTTCAATCTAACCGAAAGGACATTAGATACCGGTTAAAGTTCTGTCACTTAGGCTGCTAAATTTCCGGAGAAATAAAGGTTAGGTCTACTTTTTTTTTCAGAGGATATATTTTTAATTGTAGCTATTAATTTTGTTATTATATTTATGTGTTATTTTACTAAAGACGTAGAAAAATTAAGTTCGTTTTAATGAAATTTATTGATCACGTTTTATTTTCAATTCTGGTGGGATTATTATTGCATAGGCCTACTTTTTTTTTTCAAAGGATATGTTTTTAATTATAGCTGTTAATTTAGTTGTTATTTTTATTTGTTGCTTTACTAGAGAAGTAGAAAAAGTCTGTTACAATAAAATTTATTGATCACGTTTTATTTCCTATTCTGGTGTGATTATTATTGCTTAACCTCATCCCACTTTCTTAACTACGTAAGCCTACACTACAAGTACCGGTACACGTAAGTTACTCCATTAATTCATATTTCCATTATTGTTGTTGTAAAGGGAAATGCAAATTAATATTATTGGTTTCATAGTTCATTATCGCTATAATCTTGAATGAGTGAAGCTATTATAGTAAATTTCAGTTCGTTTTGCACAAACAAAAATTATATTAACTTATTTCTTGCAGGTATCTTCGAGTTTATGGTGGAATTTAATATACTTCATTAAAATAATAAATTAACTTTATGCGTTTAATATTTCAATAATGGAAAGAAGGTGTTAATTTTTCCAAAAGAACACGACAACGAAAGTATAACATATTTTGTCGTCTGCTAGAAGAGAGATCTGCGATGATGAGGCGATAGTAGCGATCCTAGTGGTGGGCAACTACCCATGTTTCCATTTTTACTACATATTGAGCTTCGCGACTGTATATAGTAGACTGTGGTCTTACTGTTGCATGTAATCACTCCAGCTCGAGTTTTGGTCACAGCTGGTAAAGATGAACACGCTACTATTTTCGATATGGCTATAAAATTATTGTGACTATGTAATAACCTGAAATGGATTATGTGTGGAGAAACTTACAGAAAATTAGCGACTCAGTCTTACAACAAAACAATTAATACAGACGCTCTAAATATATTCAGCGATCATGTACAACTGGTTTGAGTGTAGTCATGCAGAAAGTAGCTATATTATTCTGTTTTTATTTCGATTAGAAAAGCAAACATGGAATTGTGATATAAGGAGTCTTTGAAGAGAGCGGCATTTGTTATGAAGTAGCTACAAACAGAGCTCAGAATATTTATGAACAAGTTGCAAGTAGGCGTTAGTCCATATATGACACCGGACGGCTTTATCCGTCCACAGACTGCGCTTGCTATACAGGATCATCCAGAAAATGTTTCGTGTAGTTTTGTTCTCCGTATGGATAACTATTCAGTTACTATTTCATGCAAATACAAATACTGCAACAACTGGATAATACGCACGGCAGAGCAATGTCGATAGTCGACTAGTCACCGGGCCATACCGAGCCGTGTCAAACAAAAGACAATCGAAATGGTGGTAGTGAAATTCGCGACTATATTCTTAAATAAATCACTCCATTGATCAAGTGTAAGGTTTATGGAGTACAATGACGATGTTTTGAATGCAACAAAAGAAAATGCATGTGTAGTAAGATGTTAAAGTAGGTTACTAACAACGAAATAAAGGGGGAAAAGGTGTGTTTCACTGAATATCATTTAAATAACGGAAAGTCAATCTTCACCAAAGCGTTACGTACGCAATTATGACCGCGTTGCAGTTTTATTTGTGGCCTAGAGAAATACCTAGACTTTTACGAAAAAAAAAAAACTTTTGGGGCCATGAAATTATTCACTGCTCTAATTATATTATTGTTATCGATATTACGAAAAAAAAACTCTCATAAAGCCTATGACCGACTAGAAACATCGATACCGAAGAGATAAACCCATTCGGCCGTGATGAAACAAAAGAAAATGAGAGAGAGATTTTAGTTCGAGATAGATCGACACACAATTTTGATCACCATACTGTTAGTAACTGGAGATCGCTTGTAATATCTGTCTTAATCTTCTATGTAGAAATGTCGTCCAAACAAATTGGTAGTCCAGGGAAAAAATCATTGAAATAGATGAGAGTAACAGTGGTGGTATCTCTCAGTAATATTCAGAACGAAGAAGATAGAGAGAAAAAGAAACAAATTTCTCCTTCTAATGACACCACAGACCAAAGTCATGTTCTTATGTTGGCAACATTGTGTATTTAGTTAAATTTGGTCGTAACCGTAACGGCACTATACAAAGCTACCGTGCTAATTCTCCAGTTTAGCGCAAATACTTAAATAGGCATTAAACTGACACCACATCTCATTTTAAATAACTAAAATATAAGTATCGAAATAGATATAAAGAAATGAAATCGTTTAGTATAAACTGAAGTAATAATGTAACCTTCCGTTTCCGTAATTGCACACGAAAACATCCTTTGTAACCACAAAAGTGATACCACCACCTTGATATATTTCAGATGGCAGAGCTGTTCCTTATGAAAACTGCTGACCCAGGTTCGAATCCAGGTCATGGCGAGGTCGTGTTAGTGGTTAACTGAGATTTTGTGATTTTCTCTCGGTTCTTTCCATCATTCCACCTTCATTCATCATTTCGACTTTCGTTATTATTTGGAGCAGGATTTATATGCACAAAGTCCGAAATATGCCAAATAAAAAAATTAAATATGCAAACACATTGAAAACCAATAGGCCTAGAATCTTTTGTTTGGTTTATTATCTTCCTAAAAACAAAATGTGAATTACATGTCTGGGAGGTATGTAGTGTAAGTAGTATCATTAATTTCAGGTGGTTATTCCTTGAGATATTTCAAACAAAAAAGTTTAATATAATTTTACTCGTTTTTGCTTCCTTCTCCAGATAAAATTGTTTTCTATGAAACATTTCACGGCGTGTTTTCGGAATGGCATTGATTTAATTCCCAATATGCTTAGTCAATTTAAGAAGGCAGCGTATTAAGATAATAAACGATTGAAGGAATTCTAGTTTTGTTCTTTAAAGGTACAGAAATTCGATCCGAACAAATGCAGAGTCCACTGGAAGAATGATGGATGTCATTTGGAATACATTTTGCGGGGAAGCAATTGAAAGTTTGAAATGCTTAGCGCTCAAAGCTTAACTGTGATTTTCCGATCATTACTGGACAATGACTATTAGTGTTAATGCCATATAACTCTCTATGCACATTCTATATGTCTTAAGCTATGTATTGACAGTCTTGGTTCATTTTCGACAAGAAAGTGACATCCATCATTCTAGCAGTGGACTCTTCAAATGTAACTTTCGTTCTGAAAAGAAATTTTAAAGTGTTACATTTGTTCAAATTTCTGCATATTTAAAGTACGAAACTAAAATTATTTCAATTATTTATTATCATAATACAAAGTTCCCTTAAATTTACTGAGCATACTGGGAATTAAGTCAATGACTTTTCCAAAAGACGCCATGAAATGTTTCTTATAAAAGAATTTTTATCTCGAAAATGAAGCAAAACGAGCAAAATTTTATGACAATTTTTGGTTTGAAAATATCTCAAAGAATAACTCCCGAAATTAATGACATTGCTTACGATTCACCCTGTATATTTTTTCACATTGAGGTTCAATATGTACATTTTACTTCTTTGTTTACCTTCCTTTCTCTAGTTACAAAACAAAATTAACAATTTTATAGGTTTTCTACTGTCATACAGTACAATATTATCTACAAGATTATATTTTTGAATTCAGCAGCTTCAGATCAGCAAAAAAAAAAAAAAAAAAAAACCTGCACATACCTCGTGAACCACGCTGGTGGTATTCATATATTCGTGACTTTGACACTAAAATGAAGTGGTGGACGGCACAAAGTTCCAACTGACTTTACCACAGGGAAAGACTATACAGTAATCAATTTGACAGGAAGTTGAGATGGACCCAGAAGCAGTTCTGGAAACTTTGGAAAAGAAAAAATCCCGTTACCTGCTAACTGAGGTATTCGACTATGGAAGTTCCCTATAAAGCTTAATTATCTACGAAAACATCATAACTTGCTGTACCTTACAGAACAGTTTGCAACATCAAAAACGGAACATTCTGTATAAACCAGCAGTAGCAGAAAAGCAACCACGCTATCCATGTCACTCAACCCTCCTCCATTCTCCCTTCCCTTACGTCACTCCATCACAGCATAAATACGATGACGTTTTTTGAAATTACATTGTCTTGTCACTATAACTTACCAATAGAATGAAACTTGGAATTTATATAGGCCCATAGGTTTATCTTATACTGCTTCTGTTTCATCATGATTTGTATTTATTTTATCCCTAAAAAAAAGCTATATCGCGTGCTATGTAACGCATTATATGAATTACGGCAAAAGGAAGCAATATAACTCACGCATTAAAAAAGATTCCCCTCAAATAACAGAAGCAGTCGTCATAAAATTATTATTTTTCCCATTTCCCTTCTGCACTACTCAGGCTAATATGGTAGCCATACTGTTCATGGTTTCATAACAGCAATCTATCAAACCTAGAGTGATGCAGGATTTATTGACAAGCGAGAATACATTTCATGATTAATTTATAGAAAATATGATCAGATAAAGATGGCTTTTAAGGCTTCATATGTCCGTTCTTTCACGTAAACTTTGAAGTTACTTTCGCAAGGACTATGTTACTGAATATTTTTCATCATCATCATCATCATCATCATCAGCAGCACCACCACCACCACAATTATCATCATCATTCACAGACAAGTATTATGCCTAGTGGCCTGTTACGGTCTCTAGCCATCTTTTTTTTTTAATGGAATTTTGACGTTGAGAGAAGTACTAGTCTCCGGACTGTTTCATGTCCCTTGCACCGACTCAAAGTAGATGCCGTAGATCAGTGATGTCAAAGCAAGCGCATTTTTCTGACGGCATCGTGCGCGAGCATTATGCGCTAGGTATGTAAGGAGGAAGGATTATGAATATGAATAAGCAGCCTGTTGGATTAAGAAGATAGTGGTGTACAAACTTCAACTGGAACGTGAAATTTTATGTCGTTATTTTTATATGACTTCTTTCTGTTTGATATCATCTATGTTGTTTGTAAAACAATAGTACATTATGCAACGAACCTATAATGGTAGTAATTAAGACGCGAGTATGTTTTTGAAATGATCGCAAGCGAGTTTCATAATTTTGATACGAGCGTCTTAATTACCATTATAGGCAAGTGTCATACGTCTTTTTATGCTCGACCATATTTCTAACTTGAAATTATTCATAAGTATTCATGTTATTCTTATCTGAATGAGGAGCGGAACTGACCTTGTGCAATACCTCGTAAATTGTGAGATGAGCGCAGACGCGAAAGTATTGATTTTTTCCGAGAAACAAATGTCGACATTGACCTAGATATAATCTAGAGATTAAAATAAACATTAATCTTGATATAACCTTGAAAGTGAATTAGACATTGACAAACGAGATGACAAATTGAATTTATTTGAATATTATTTACAATTAACGCTAACTATTATAGTAACAGAACTGACTTTACTTCAAATATAGGTGATTTATTGATTTATTGTTGTCTTTCGATTGCATATCCGAGAATAATCGATACTTGCGCTTTCATATTGCTACAATGGTATTTTCTGATTGGTGGAACACCTGAACTTTAATGAATAGGTCTACTTTAATGAGGTCCATTAAATGGCTGCTACTAGGTGTATAATTACTACATTTCGGCATGGTCGAGCATAGAAGTATTTACACCAATTTCTTAACATTGCAGTTGTGTTTTAAACGTTAATAACATAATAAAGATTTAATAAGGAATATTTACATATATTCTGTAATAGTTCAACTATGCTGTATTAAGTGAATGAAATACATCATTCATAAACAAAGTGATATCCCAAGGAAAGAGATTGAGTATGACATGATAAGTTGGAATTGGTATTGATGGTATATTTAGCCTTATAAAAGTAATCAATAAACTAATCAAAACTATATTACAGTACAAGAAAAGTTACCTAGGTACATGTTTTAACTGTAACTAATATTACATAACAAACTCATATCGCATTATGCTTTTAAGGTGATATTGATGAGCAACTTCCTATCATCAGAATATTATTTTTTTTTCGAAATCTGCTGAAGCTATAGAGCTAACTTTTTTACAACACATGGGCACATATCTTTTGTTTTATGATATAACAATAGTTGCTTTTTTAATTCATTTCCTTACAAACATTTTTCATGCGAATATTTTCAAAATTTGCAATGCGCTATCTTCAGTTATACGTATTTACGATATATTAGATTTACGAAAACGTTGTTTCAGTACCTGTAAGACTACTAAACAAACATATCTGATAATTTCAATTTTCTGTAAAAAGTAGAGAAAATGTTCCTTTTGAATAAAAAAGCAAAGTTGTGAAAAATGAGCATTAAAATTAAAACTCATATTCTTATATTGCAATTACTATACTTCTCAGACAAATCTAAAAATTAACATGGATACAGTTTTAATAAGCTCTCTTCCCTTTATCCATTGAATCAGTGCTGGCCATCCCTGAATATAGCTCGACCAAGAGGCATATACTACCTCTTTCGTCTGTCTCTTTCCTGTCCACTGTAAAAGCGCTCAGGCTCTCCTGAGCTCTAAAGCGCGCGCTTGCACCTATGGGCATCAGTTGACATGACTGACGTAGATAAAAGTTACGTCCTGGCGCTTGAACGTAAACAGAGCTGTCGATATAATATATAATATTATTTTTTCATGACTAAATTTCCTCGTATGTAATCGTGAAAACTTTGTAACTAATTCAACAATTCATAGCATAAATACTCAACAAAAGAATTACTTTCATCCTCCAGGAGCAAGTCTATCTTGCTATCAAAAAGGAGTGCGTTATATGGCTAAAAATTGTTAATAGCCTCTCTATGGATATAAAAATTAAACTCAAAACATCCTTCAGGGGCAAGTCTATCTTGCTATCAAAAAGGAGTGCGTTATATGGCTAAAAATTGTTAATAGCCTCTCTATGGATATAAAAAATGAAACTCAAAACATAAGAATATTTAGGGTAAAATTATAGAAGTACCTAATTTTTCACGCCTTATATTCTGTAGATGAACTTATGACATACAACAACGCTGCATGAATATTTTTGTCTTGTATTAATTAGTATCGATGCTAATCCCTTGTGTTGTAGTAGTATATTGTAAAACTCTTCTCTATATATTTCAACTAGACTGTTACTATTATAGAAGCCTTGCTCCGAATAGGGATCTAAAGTCTTGGTTTTTCTGAACCGACGCAGACATCGCACCTCCCAGTTATAGAAACCACTCACTAACTCTCCTGTAGTCCGGATTTGTGCGAGGCGGGCCTCGCACCTCGCACGTCGCATGCGTCGGTTCAAAAAACCAAGGCTTAAGCGACACAATCGTCGAAAACCAGTTATTAGTGGAATATGAACCTATGATAATAATAATAATAATAATAATAATAATAATAATAATAATAATAATCCGTGGCGTTACAGACCGTGAAGGACCTAGACCGACCAGCCGGCTGCTGGGCTCACGCCCACATGCCGAAGCAGAGGTGGACGATCATCCAACCAGAATGGAGGTATCGTGTGGTTAGCACGATGAGCCCCCACCGTAACCGGATTTCGCTACCTATCGTAGCTCCCAAGTGCATCACGATGCTGGGTAGGCACTGGTCCCAAACACTGGCCGAAATTTCATGAGAAAATTTCTTCCCCCATGAGAACTCGAACCAGAGCGCATTCCGTAACACGAGTCCTAGACAGATGCCTTAGACCACGACGCCACGGCGCGGGACTATGAATCTATGATAGTTTATCATATGGGGACGTCTTTCGGTAGCTATGGCAACTACATCAGTTTGAAATTCCAAAGCCGAAGTTCGTTCGTTGTGAAAGACATGGGCATTATTTTGTTGTTTTTTTGAAAATGATCCTACACGATTCCCTAGATTTGGCACCTATTATTATTCTAATTACTCTTTTTTGTAGTAGGATCAGGCTATACTGTTACTATCTGTATAATTTCCCCAGAATATTATTCCAAAAGTCATTATCGAGTGGAAGTATGTAAAGTATATTGTTTTTATGGTATTGGCACTCACTATCTCTTGCATAGATCTAATAGCAAAACGTATTGTATTTAGATTGGGGTAATTTCTTTAATATAATTTTTCCAATTTAATATAATTATTATTATCGACTTTTAAGCCAAGATATTTGGTTGCTGTTGTTTCTATTAGGGACCTGTTGTTAATTATTGCGTTTGAAATTTGCGAGGCTGAATTTGACCCCATTTAAATTGGATTATGTGCCTTTTCTTACAGTTTAATACTAATCTATTGGCTGAGAACAAATCACAAATTTTGAGAGAATTGCCTCTGTTGAAGATTGGAACATGTTGGAGTTATTGGCTATAATTACTATACTTGTGTCTTCCGCAAATATTATGGAATGATCTGCATCTTTTGTTAGAGAGGCAAGATCGTTTATAAACACTAGAACAAGTAAGGAACCTAAAATTACTCTTGTGGAATTCCATTATCAATATTTCTGCATGTCGAGGCATTGCCTTCAGGCCATTTATTTCGGAATAATAATAATATCAGTTGTCGTGTTAATCCATTAAGCACAGGATTTATGGCAAAGAATACATCACTCATGTCAGCGTTGCGTTGTTTATTTTCAAGTCGGTCCCGTAAAGGAGACAAAACTTGATTGGTATTTGCGCTGTGGATCCCAAAGATACCCGATCAAGTCCGGCTCACATCTTAATTGATGCTTTAAGACCTGTAATTCAGCACAGAGCAGACCTGCAACGCTAATCGATACCAAATACGTTCTGCAAGTTTTTCTACAGAAGCGTCATAGGAGCAACTTCTGCTCAGATATTTGAGGCTTAATACACGATGGTCAGATTCTCCCGGAGCTGTTAGGAGAAACGGAAATTTTCCACATACTTACAGATGCCTTCTTCAAGGACATGTTTCACAGGAAATCACCACATACAGGGTGGAAGTAATATAACTCTGCAGATTTTACGAGCAAATACAATACTTACTTCCTTACTTACATACTTTCTTACTTAATGGCTTTTAACGAATCCGGAGGTTCATTGCCGCCCTCACATAAGCCCGCCATCGGTCCCTATCCTGAGCAAGATTAATCCAGTCTCTATCATCATATTCCACTTCCTTTAAATGCATTTTAATATTATTCTGCCATCTACGTCTCAGCCACCCCAAAGGTCTTTTTCCCTCCGGCCTCCCAACTAACACTCTATATGCATTTCTGGATTCGCCCATACGTGCTACATCCTCTGCACATCTCAAACTCTGCATTTAATGTTCCTAATTATGTCAGGTGAAGAATACAATGCGTGCAGTTCTGTGTTGTGTAACTTTCTCCACTCTCCTGTAACTTCAACCCTCTTAGCCCCAAATATTTTCCTAAGCACCTTATTCTCAAACACCCTTAACCTATGTTCATCTCTCAAAGTGAGAGTCCAGTTTCGCAACATAAAGAACAACCGGTAATATAACTGCATTATAAATTCTAACTTTCAGATTTTTTGACAGCAGACTGGATGATAAAAGTTTCTCAACCGAATAATAATAGGCATTTCCCATATTTATTCTGTGTTTAATTTCCTCCCGAGTATCATTTATATTTGTTACTGTTGCTCCCAGGTATTTGAAATTTTTCACCTCTTCAAAAGATAAATTTCCAATGTTTATATTTCCATTTCGTACAATATTCTCGTCACGAGATATAATCATATACTTTGTCTTTTCGGGGTTTTTACTTCCAGACCTATCCGTTTACTTGTTTCAAGTAAAATTCCCATGTTTTTCCTAATCGTTTGTGAATTTTCTCCTAATATATTCACGTCATCCGCATAGACAAGCAGCTGATGTAACCCGTTCAATTTCAAATCCTCTCTGCTACCCTGAACTCTCCTAATGGCATACTCTAAAGCAAAGTTAAAATACAATACATTAAAATAAATAAAAATCCTATTATGCGTTTTGTAACTAAGTGCATAATTAATTAGAAAATTAGGTTTTAATCTACGTAGTTTGGCAACAGTGCGTCGCTGACTCAACTACGAATACACATACGAACTAAGGTCTGAATAGCAGCATTCCGTACCTTAGTCACTGCAGTAGGGTTGCCAGAATTTCTAATGGCAGGAAATAAAAGATATGAGTTAATATTTTATTTACTTTGCAAGAAAACCATAAATTTTATCGAAAAACTTCAAAGGGATAAATCATTTCTTAACAGTTTCTCTAACGATAAGAGTAAAATTCGTCCACTGCTGTGTAGTAATGGTTAGCACGTTGATCATAAAACTAGCGGAGTCGCGTTCAAATCCTGGTTGAGACAAGTTACTTGGTTGAGGTTTTTTTGGTGGGGTTTTCTCTCAACCCATTAAGACAAATGTTGAGTAACTTTCGGCGCTGGACCCTGGACATTATCAACCTTCATTTCACTAATACCTATGACAGATAACCATATCAGTTCGTAAAGCGCCGTAAAATAACCAATTACAAAAAAAAGTAAGAATAAAAATCATAAATGTACGGATAGTACTTAGCTATAGGGTAAAACAGTGTCAAATTTAGGGGAAAACATTTTTTTCTGAGAAAAGTATTCGCTCATTCCCTAAACATTGACTCGTGTAATGAAGCACAATATTATGATATTGAAGATAGAAATTTACCCACAGAGACTACAAGGTTAGGTATGCATAGAGTTTTGGTTGTTGGAAGAGAGAGTGAGGTGCATGTTAGGGAACTCTGCCCTGGTATAAGCAGGGTGAGGTTGTAGCTTTATGTGATTAACCAATCAACGAATCGCAGTGCAATGTAAACAAACCAATTATTGCCGGAGCACAACGCTAAACTCTACGCACGAGAAACTTATCCCCATTCAATTGCTGCGATAACAACACATTTCAGTTGTAACCTGGCCATACAACATGCTTCACGTCATTCATGACGTAACAACTAATCCAATATCCTCATATTGTGGTATAAATTCCTACCTTTAATGTTAATATGCAATTATTATAATGCTGGTGTACAAAGAATATATATTAATTGTTTGCAGAAAAACTACTTGCCTCATTTGACATGAGGAAAATAAGTTACAGATTAGGTTTCTATCCTTATTTTGTATATTCGACGTGATTTACCAAGTGGTATGATTCTATGGCGGAATTTTTCTTACATCTTGTATAGATTCTGAACGTGGAATAAATTATCCATAGCACTAAACGACTGAAGTTACATCCGAGAGCTGAGAAGAACTTCAACTTTCGTTCTGCATATCTCGGTGCGTACCTAATAATTCCTAGCAAACGTCAAAACAACCTTCGAAATTGTCATCGCGGCTTCCCATGTGGTTACCAAGTGGCTGGAGACGCCGACGAAACAGTTGACAATACCAATGCACGTAAAAAGCATTGCGGTCTACTACGCCATAAACAAAATTTACACCACAGTACAGATTTTTTTTGCGGAATCTGTGTAAGAGACTTTGGTAGATGGTATGGAAGGGGACGTAATTTGTAATTAATGAATAATTGAAATAATATTATGACTAGGGATCACATTTTGTCTCAAGGCGTACGGAGATAAGGTTAGCTCTTCATGGACTATATTATCGTGACGTCATATTTGACGCGTATCACAACATCTTGTTTGTGCTGAGGTTGACGTTCTATTCATATTCAAAACTAGATTTTATAGACTGTTTATAATGCATTATAGTAATAAAGACTGATACTATGATGATGTTTCCTACAATTTAAATAATTTTGTTCATTTATTTAATTCATTTATTTTCACTGGTAGAGTTAGATCATAGGTCTTCTCTTCCACTTAACCAGTACAAAAATGCATAGAAATACAGGGACATCATTTTATTTTTACTAACATTTCTAATATTAACCTGGCTATACATTTCAATCAACAGTTGAGAAGCGGAAACACCGTTTTCTACCCCCTTCAACGACTTGAGTTCGATGATACTGGCGTTAAATACAAACAGATCACTTTACTAGGTATAGGAGGGAAGAAAAGTAGTTCATCCATTTACGTAAACTAGGAAATATCGCGATTTTGAGTTTGATAACTTTCATTAGGTTTTTGTTTAATCAAAATACTGTACAGTATTAACAATGAGTGTTTTTACTCACGAAGTGAGCTGTCCATGCGGACGTATTCATTATGCAGTGTATATTATACTGTCTACAGCACATTAGTGTACACTATAGAGAATGAAATTAAATTGAAAAATAATCATAATATGGATATTTAAACACATTTTTGAAAATGGTGGCCGTTTATTTCGATACAGGTTTCAGTTCTAATATGCATATTATCGCACTATAGACGATTGTACCTAATTCCAATTACCAGTTTCGTCCTTCGTACTAGTAACTCATGTTCAAATAATTCTGTACCTACTCTATAAAAGAGTACCTTACGTACTGTAAATTCAATGTTCACTTCTGCCCAATCCGAAAAGATAAAATTACTAAGATATGCTATCTACTTCCGTCCAAGTTGTTATGTCGCAGGGTCGTAGAAAGGGGGTTAATCACGTGACAGTTAATTACTTAACTAGGCCCTTTTATTTAAGTTATTTTAAACAGTTGTATATTATTACGTAGACGTCCAATTCCTAACAGAAATTAATATTCTTAGAAAAAAGCTAAGACAGCCCAGCCACTAGTCATTACAGAGAGGCGAATAGAAGCTGGTGGGGGGAAACCGGGATGCGACGTAGGCAAATGGACGACAGTACCTGTGCGAAAATGATTCACTATTGGAAGCTCTTTCGTCACTGGAAAAGACGAACATATTTTTGGAACGTACTGTTTACTATGACCGTAAGGCTACTATGAATGTATATGCGGTCTTGGATCTGTGTGGAGGACGGTTGAACTTCAATAGTAGAAGGGGTGGGAGTGAAGTACATTCAAAATCTCAGGTACAATAAAATTGAAGTAAAAATAAAATGATTTCCCTGCATAAATAACAGTTATACTATTTTTATATACAGAATACAGATACAGCTTTTTAAAAATGAGTTAACCCTGGCAGGCATTGGCTAAGAAGTTTATTAATTCATGTATGGACGAGGAAAGCTTAGTAAAGTCAATTATTCGTTTTAGTTGTCTATAGTTGAATTTCTGAGATTTTCGAAAAGGCTAACAAACGGTTTAATATTCAATTAAGAATAGAAGCGAAAAGGAAAACAGGAGCTTGTATTTGTCAAATTTCAATGAAACCTAATGCAAACGAACGTTGAATGCAATCTGTGCCTTAGATTCATTTTTCCGTACGAATACCGCAAAGTTGTCGTAGTAACATATAGTTGTAATTAGATGTACTATAAAGACAATAATTGTACTAGAAGGTCGTGACTCCTAACGTACAAAAGTCTCAATAGTGTCTGATTAATTCTTCTCCATCAATTCACGGTATAGGCCGAGCATGTTCCGGTTTCACATCTTCCTTCAAGGATCTTCCTGCGGAGCGTCGTCCTTTAGGCATGTAGTCTAACATTTGTTTTGGGATTCGTTTCTGTGGCATTCTACGTAAGTGTTATAGCCAGTTGTCTCTGTATGTGTTTAGTCTTTCAGTTATTGGTCCTATTTGTAGTTCTGTTCTTATTACTGTATTTTTCTGATTCGGTCCACTTTTGTACATCCCTCGACAGTTCTAAGAAATATCATTTCTGCAGCTTGTATTTTATTAAGGTCTTTCTGAACTGTAGTCCATGTTTCACTGCCATATAGCTGTATTGGGATCGCCATTGTCATAGTAGGGCCTATTTAAACTGTGTGTTTTGTCTTGTCTTGTCTTTCCTTTTAGTGTACTAGAGATTGTGCCACATATATTATGAAACCGTTATTTGATATTAATATCATTATCTGGTTTATAGCTGATATCACAGCCGAAATATCTTAAATGTGATACTTACCCTATAGCAGGTATGTCAGAAATCAGACACTGAAAGTGCAGTGTATGTGCGCGGAACGCCGGTCTGTGAATATTGCGTCATTCACGGGTTCCTCTTAGCAGTTCTTAGCGGGAGGGATGTACAAGAATCTATTCTGCGCTTCTTGTGTTCAATTAAATTGACATTTGGTCATTATAAACATACTTAGCAGAAGGAAAAAAGCACAATTATTGTCAGTGTCTATATTTGACAATAATTGTAACACAAGAAACAATAGACTTACTCAGTTACAATTCACAAAGCAGTCGATTGTAAAGAATCATTTATTTACATGATTTGTATACAGTATTTGAAGAAAATATAAATATTGCAGTAATTTCGAAACAACAAAAACGAACACAGTATTTCATTTTACGTAGTAGGTAATGATTATTTCAAAGTAATACTCTTTCATTGTTCCTCAAGCATTATTGGGACCATTGGTGCACAAATGTTAAAGAAATATTTTACTCCCAATTACATGCAATAGGACATTGTGAGGCTTTTACACTAGAATCATTTCCTTGTTATATATTAATACAAATTGACTTTATTATTAATAAATTGGATAAATTAAGCTTGAATTTAAATTTATATATAGTTTATTTGGAAAACGTTGAGAGCAAGTATCAGCAAGTTGGGAGCGTTACTAAATTGAGTTAAAAGAGTACTTTACAAGCTGTGAAGCGAGGACATTTTCTTTGTCAGGTTTAAAGATTTATTAACGTAAGTATATTAAAATAATATAGTAATGTGAGATGGAAAATTCGCCATTATCATATTTTGAGAACTTTACTAATCTGATTTAAATTCTCATATCACTATTAGGTCCACATGATATGATGAAAGCCTTTCATTTTTAAATAATTACTATTGGCTGAGGAAAACATCATAACAGTTATGTTATATGATTCGTGATTTCTCTTCTTCGTTATATCTGTGGACTCCTCACTTTATTTTTCATAACGCATTCACAATCACAGCTCAATGAGCACACCCGTACTGATCTGTGTTACTGAAACCAAAGCTGATCTGCTACTATAGGTACTGTACAGCCCTATCGCGTTCCCCTCCAAGCCGATTCACTCCCTCCAGGTAGGGGAATAGGAACTGCACATTGCACAGAGACCAGTGCACAATGTGCGCGACTGCACAATGTGCAGGGTTTTGACATGCCTGCCCTATAGGTTTACCCTCTATTGAATGTTATGTTTCATTATTTTAACGACGCTCGCAACTGCCGAGGGTCGCCGGTGTGCCGAAATTTTTTCCCGCAGGAGTTCTTTTACATGCCAGCAAATCTACTGACATGAGTCTGTCGCAATTAAGCAGACTTAAATGCCATCGACCTGACCCGGGATCAAACCCGCAACCTCGGGCATAAAAGTCCAGCGCTATACCAACTGCGCCAACCAGGCCGACCCTCTATTGATATTTAGGTTCTAATTGGGCATTTACCATAGAATACCATTACTTTTATTTTTATAGTTCATAATTTCATGTTATAAGTCTTCCCTATTATATTCACTGTGTGTATTGGCTTTTGCAGTTTCTCTTCAGAGTCAAAAATTAAAACAGCATCATCTGCAACTAATAATAGTCTCTGATTATTTAATAAGTTAATTAATTCAATACAATTTTCATGCAGTTTTGCCAAAAAATATTGCACGTAACTAGTACGAAAATGTCTTTCGCGCCTCGTAAATCACAAAAGTATCTGAATTACGTAAATAATTATTGTAAAATGAATAATTATTTAATACGTTTATAAAAAAATATTTAATAAAAATGTCGTTGGCTTGATAACAATAAATTACTTTAACTTATTTGAATTTATACTTATCGTATTATTAAACTAAATAAATATTTGAAGTGTGTTTTTACTACATATATTTTAACTTTAATAATAATAATAATAATAATAATAATAATAATAATAATAATAATAATAATAATAATAGTGGTTTACTTAACCTGGCAGAATTAAGGCCATCCAGCCTTCTTTAACACTCAACCAGGAGTAAAACTGCGTTACAAAAAACACTTTTACAAAGTACTCTAAAATTTTACACACAAAACTGAAGAAGATAATAATAATAATATAATGTAAACACGTCAGTAGAAATCAGACATAATATATAACAAATAGAAAGAAAGGAAAAAGCATAATAAAATGTGAACAGCAGATCAAAATAAATAAGACATACAAAGTATAAAAAATAAGAAATTATTGATGATGATGATGATGATGATGATGATAAAATAATAATAATAATAATAATAATAATAATAGTAATAAAATGATGAATACAATATTTTTAGATAAGAAAATGATCATTATGGGTGCGTCAGAAAGAACGGATGGATTTCAAACTATCGATAAGCGAGGGAGGGATAATAACCACGACTGTTGGGTCAGTAAATAAAATATGGTGTTGGTCTGATGTACAACGTGCATCACAATTTTTGAAAAATGAAAGTCTGTGATCGTCATTCAGGACTCATTTCGACATCGGACGTCACGCAAAATTCCAACTCAATACAATTTTGCGGTGGGTGGCTTCATTTCGTACCACAGGTTCAACATTAAAGAAGAAGTCACCTGGACGAACACGGAGCGCGTTATCCTGCAAATGTGGAGACAGACAGTAGGTTGTCCGGCCACCTCAACCATCAGCCCGCAAAAATGCTATTGCACTGAGATTGTTCGAGGTTAAGGTAAGATCTCGCGCCCTGAGAGTTCTTTCTTTGAAGACGAAAGTAACCACACACACTGGACGAACTGAAGACGGCGATTCGTGAAGAAATTGCGGCAATCCCACCAACTACAATGTGAAAGTTACGGCGAATTTCAGAAAACGCCTCGATGCCTGTATCGAAAGCCAAAGACATCATATGGATGATGTTGTATACCATAAATAAACTGCATATATTGGTGAATCTGTTGATAACAATACATTTTTGATTTGATGAAACCTTACAATTTTCTTGCCCTGTGAAATCCATCCGTTCTTTCTGACGCACCCTTTATATAGCTCAAGTTAACACATTATAGATGTACCATTATCCGGAAATATGAAAACAAAAAGATAAAATAAGTTAAATATCACTAGAACATTAAAAAAATGTGAATACGTGGAAACATGCAATACAACACTTGTCATAATCATAAGTTAGTTTGGCAACTCGTCATAAGATGATTTTCTAACTTGGATTTAAAAGATTTCAATGTTCGGCATATTTTATCGCATATTTCAACGGTTTCTACTACATAGTTGCATACATATTTTCAGGATTTTAGTTCGTAAAGTTCCGTAATTTAATAATAATAATAATAATAATAATAATAATAATAATAATAATAATAATAATAATAATAATAATAATAATAATAATAATAATATATTATTTTATTATTATTTTATTATTATTATTATTATTATTATTATTATTATTATTATTATATTATTATTATTTACAAAAATTTCAAACAGAAAATAATACAGAAATGAAATCAGACGAAATTCAGAATTTGGTATCAAAATAAAGGAAAGTATGAACAGTAAGAATTGTTTTCATGTGCATATTATTAACTTTGAATTTTTGGTTAAGATGGACTTGTGCTCAGTCGGCGAGTTTGGAACCTGTAAGAATAGCTTACGTACGGTGTTTAATCTGCACTTCAACCACTGAGGAATCCTACATCAGCACCTGAACGAATGATTCGTAAACCGCTTTTGTTCTTCTTAGTAAATTCCTCGCTGGAATGTCACCATGTTCAAGATTGAATTGCTTGACATGAAAATCAGCGTCTCGTATCTCGGACGTGTTACGACAGTCTTTCACCTGACAGGCTGCGACCTTGAAGAACTCACTTCGTCAGATAACATTTCCAGCTCGTTCAAGCTATTAAGAGGCCATTCAGGAAGAATGGAATGGGCAGTAAAAAAACCGATGTCCCTTTTTACATTTGCTCTCTCCTTGAACACACTTCAAATGGGTTACTACTCCGTATGCAAATTTCTTTCTGTTTATTTCGCTGAGGAATGTGACACCGATGATTCAAGCAGGCTTATACTTGCCAAGTGTGTTTACTTCTATGAATGCCATTTTACTTCAGTTTCTTTCTTAAGGGGAGAGGATGGTATTTTTTGGTAAAAAGAAGAGTAAATTTTCAAAAAAAGAATTCTTTAAAATACTCTGTATATGTGTGGAATGCATAGCATAATATTTTGTGGGTATTTGTGCCCTTATCGCATGTTGAGTCGCCACTTTTAAACTTCCTGCGTTATGGATTTTTAAATCTCTCGCCAACTTTTATTGTTGTTTCCGGTATATTAAATTTTCAATTTTTTTCTTTAAAATACGCTTTGATATGTTTGGAATGCATTGCATAACACTTTGTGGGTATTTGTGCCCTTATCGGATGTTGAGACGTCATTTTTAAACTTCCTGCGCTATGGATTTTTAAATCACACGCCCACATTTATTGGTTTCCAGTAACTTCATTTTTTTGCAAGACAAAAATGAATATAATTTCTGAACTATTAAAGATACATGCATGAAATTTAGAACACACATTCTTTAAACTATCAGGAAACTTTTCTCTGTAATAGAATTTTGTTAATTGATTTCATTTTAAAAATTCGTCCGTTTGTTTGCAAGAAAGGTAATCAGAAATTTGTTATTAAATTTAATTGTTTATTTTACAAACGTAGGGACTAATATCAAAATTCTTTTACAGACAGTTTGTAAAACATGTTTTTGCAAATACATTGCAAAGAATCGTTTGAATCTAACTTTAAAAACGGTTTAGATATATCGGTTTTAGTACAATCCTGCATTGGGTATAATTTTTTTTTTTCAAATTTGGGCCCCCAAATTTTTTTTCAAAATATTTATATTTGGTTGAATTGCTACAGCTATGAGCTCTCTACACACAAAAAATTAAAACTTTACACCAAATAGGAAATAAGTTTTAAAAAATACCATCTTCTCCAAGAGAGGTGACGGGTGAAAGTTTGGTCAATTTGAGTAAAAAATCGCATTATTTTCCTTGTAAAAAATGAATCAGCAATTTCTTATTTATATTATGCTGAGCTCGTTTCAATGCTCTACGGCGCTCAAAACCATAAAAACAACGCAATATAAATGGCTGCACCCTTGGACTTCAATTCCATGCAAATTTTTCAAACTCTTTTCTCACACTTTTTTTTTCAGCATATTTCGTCAGGTACGAAGTGTAAAGCCCTTACAATGTTGATGCTAGGAACATGAAATTTTTACTGTATGTTCTATACACTGTGGTTAACAGAACAGCGCATGGGTTTTATGATTAAATTAATTACCTCTGCGTTCATACGCTCCATAATAAAGCCTTTGTTAACAGAAAAAAGGGAACTGATCGCATCTCAGATAAGAAAAATTCGGATTATAAATGTATCCCCTTTTCCTAAAGTAAAAATGTTACAAACTGACACGTGCAGCAAATTATGTACATGAAAGCATTACGTACTTTTAAAAATAAAATTTATTCAATGCATGCAGCATGGACAGTATTATCAAGTCTAAATATTGATTCTTCACTATTTCTTTAAGCAAACAGTCCGTAATTTTCTTCTAGTTTTTCTTAATTTCCAAATGCAAAACAGATTACAAATGAAATAAAACAATAAATCAACCTTCTCATATTGATATGATTTTACAGAAAAGTTGCAGAATTCACCCTTCAAACTTAAAACCACAGTCATATGTATTGGTTATTTTGTATTTAATAATTTTTTAGTTGGTTATTTAACGACGCTTTAACAACTACGAGGTTATTTAGCGTCGATGAGATTGGTGATAGCGAGATGGTATTTGGCGAGATGTGGATTCGCCATAGAGTACCTGACATTCACCTTAAGGCTGGAGAAAACCTCGGAAAACACCCAATCAGGTAATCAGCCCAGGCGGGGATCGAATCCGCGCCCGAGCGCAACTTCAGACCGGCAGATAAGCGCCTTAACCGACTGAGCCACGCCGGTGGCTGTGTATTTAATAATAATAATAATAATAATAATAATAATAATAATAATAATAATAATAATAATAATAGTCTAGTCTTTATATAAACAATAATTAAAAATCCGCGCATTTTGTTAAGCTTCAATACTGTGAAGTGCTTTGTGACTCTCTGCAAATTACTATTTGTCAGTTTTGGCTCTCTTCTAATTTCTAGCTATATCTTGGTACGTACTGTCGACAGTGTCATTTTTAAATATTCTGTAAACTTTTCGTCACTGAATGTTTACGTTCTGCAGATAACAACTGACTAAACAGAATGAAAACAGAGTCGCGGACAGGTGGTGGAGGAAGTAGAGATTGTAATTTTTACAATCTAGAGAGCGCATGCCTGGAGTCCCTTTTTTATTGTATCCATATTTGTGTAAGAATAATATGTTTTAATGAAATTAAAATTAAGCTGAATATTTCGTGAAGCTTTCATAATTACTGCACAAATTCCCAGCCTGAGCGGAACAGCGTGGCTCTTATAGCTTGCGTGACGTAACCACATTAAAAGAAAGTTTTTTTCTTTTTTTTTTTTAATTAAGTAAACTTCAGTGTACATAAATAAATACATTATAGTTGGGAATAACAGGAACAGAGAAAGGAAAACAAAATAAAATAAAATAAAATAATTTGACACTTGTTTATGGGTATTTCCCACCGGCAATCCCAAAAGTACCCTATAGCCTCATATCACTATGTCGTTTTCTCTTTAGTCTTCTATGTGCTGGATCTTGGGGTGGATTAGTGACAATTACTCGAAGTAGCGGATTAATGTGGTTTAGGAAGGAGTTTTACAGTCTGATGGGGCTCTGTCTTAGGACCTCCGTCACTTCAGGAATACAGAGATCATCGTGCAGGTTCTTGTTGCTAATATACCAAGGTGCACCATACATCAGTCTCAAATAGCGATTTTGCATGATCTATATTCTTCTTATTTGTGATACAGAAGCAGATCCCCAAATTGAACATCCATATTGCCACACAGGGCGCATAATTGAAATATAGATAAGTCTCTTGTAGTGTAGAGGCAATGAAGATTTGTCTTGAATAATGTGTTTTAGCAGGTAGATTCTGTGTCTAATTCTTTTAGCAATAGCTGATATGTAGCTATGCCAAATAAGTTTGCTATCTAAGATTAATGCAAGATATCTGACGGATTGAGCAATTGGCACTACTGAACCACATGTTACTGGATAATTTACAGTGTTTCTCTTATAAGTAAATTTGACTAAATTTGATTTTTGAGGATTCATAATTACTCGCCATTGCTTACACCATGTGGAAATTTTTTCACAAAAAATGTTCAGTTGTTCTGCTGCTGATTTACAATTACCTTCACTAAGGATGGCAACATCATCAGCAAAATGGGCTATTGGTAAGTGATCTTGAGTTGGAAAAGCCGACGTATATAGAATATAAAGCAACGGTCCCAAAATACTACCCTGAGGTACTCCAGATTGAACAATATTTGATTTTGACTGACCAGATTCGTATTTAACAGAGAATGTACGTTGTGAAAGATATGACTTAATTATTAAATAATAGGTATCTGATACATGATTTGTTTTTAAAGAAAGTGTGACCAGATGTCTGGAATGCCAGACGCATAAAATGTTTCAAGTTAAAGCATTTTTTCATTTAAGCAAATATTATTATTGTCCGGTGTTAAACGCAGTCCTCAACAGTGATTGTGTTGTTGCAGGTGCGAAGTACGGCCAGGTCCGGAGTTCCTGATGCGCAGCTACACCTTCATGAAGAACCACACGTTTCGCCTGCTACAGTTCCACTACGGGGACGAGTCCTGCACGCTGGCACAGTACACGCTGACGGCCCGGGGACGCTACCGACTCAGAGGACGGTCCTGGGTGACGCCAGGCGCCACCGAGGCGGAGTACACGCTGACACGCGTCACGGTGACGGCTCACAGCGCTGAGGTGGCGGAGGAATTGGCGACGCGCGTCAACACCACGTGTCCCGGCCAGGTGCGCAGGCGCTGGAAGCCGCACCGGGACTATGTAGTGCTGAGCCTGCCGGAGGAGCCGCCGGACAACAACCACCCGCCAGCGCTCAGCAGTGGCTACCAGCGGAGGAACGCCGCATCGTCCACTGCCCTCGGTCAGTATTATTGATGGGTCAATTCTCGGGAACTTTGTCATCAGTAGGGCTAGGATTTTGATGAAATTGCATCTTTTTTCTAGTAAGCCAGAAACATTGGTGCTTTAGTATTTGTATGTTATGTGATAAACTGAGTGTTTTAAAACATATTTGTTAGGGCATTTTTTTGCATTTTTACCTCTTGAAATTCAAAAAGCATTTTTATTGGGTCATTTTTGGGATATTTTCAATTAATTTTGGCCATAAATCCCCATTATTAATGTAAAATATTATTTATTTCCTTCGATATTTTCTCTACGGATTTTTTCATTTAATACCCATTATATTGCATATTAGTTCAATCGTTTTTCTACACAAATATTATCATTTTAACGTAGTACATCCCCATGTAATGGATAAGTCCAACCACCTCTTCAATATAGACTCCTCTATACCTGCGGAAATTCTAGTTGAAGCAAGTGAAGCGATAGGGTTGGAAGTAAATCCCGAAAAGACTAAGTATATGATTATGTCTCGTGACCAGAATATTATACGAAATGGAACTATAAAAATTGGAGATTTATCTTTCGAAGAGGTGGAAAAATTCAAATATCTTGGAGCAACAGTAACAAACATAAATGACACTCGGGAGGAAATTAAAAGCAGAAGAAATATGGGAAATGCGTGTTATTTGTTCGGTTGAGAAGCTTTTGTCATCTAGTCTTCTGTCAAAAATCTGAAAGTTAGAATGTATAAAACAGTTATATTACCGGTTGTTCTGTATAGTTGTAAAACTCGGACTCTCACTTTGAGACAGGAACAGAGATTAAGGGTGTTTGAGAATAAGGTTCTTAGGAAAATATTTGGGGCTAATGGGATGAAGTTACAGGAGAATGGAGAAAGTTACACAACGCAGAGCTGCACGCATTGTATTCTCCACCTGACATAATTAGGAACATAAAATCCAGACGTTTAAGATGGGCAGGACATGTAGCACGTATGGGCGAATCCAGAGATGCATATAGAGTGTTAGTTGGGAGGCCGGAGGGAAAAAGATCTTTGGGGAGGCCAAGACGAAGGTGGGAAGATAATATTAAAATGGATCTGAGGGATGTGGGATATGATGGTAGAGACTGGATTAATCTTGCTCAGGATAGGGACCAATGGCGGGCTTATGTGAGGGCGGCAATGAACCTCCGGGTTCCTTAAAGCGAGGAAGTAAGTAAGTAAGTAAGTCTAAATATTAATATTCCTACTAAGCCAATTATGTAAGATCAATTTTAGGGCTTTTCAAAGGCATTTTTGAAAGATTTTTAGTTCATAAATGCATTGTTTTTAGAAAATTTTTTCATGATATACAGGTCATCAAAATCCTAACCCTAGTCATCAGGAGTGTAACCTGCAAGGAATATTTCATCATCTCTTAAAAATCGGGTATACAGAGTGGAAAGTAACCTTCTACAATCCTTCACACACATAACAGATCATGTCATTTGGAAACGTTTTGTCAAATAATATTTTTTTCATACGACCAATAGTTCTTGCAATATTTCGAGATAAAAATGTTGTAATGTTGCAACGCTGTAGACAGGAGCAGTGTTTACTTCGCGAGATCAATGCATCCCAGCATACTGAATGCCGCTCCAATCATCTACTTGGCAGGGGTTTTGAGAGGATGTACATACATACCATTTTGTAAACAAAAACATCTGTTGAGAATGCAGTCAAATCAAAATTTATGTAATCGTAACGTGTTAATTACATGAACTATGTTAGTCGTTATCTATGATGAAACGTTCGTTATTGTATCGTTTCAGCACTAAATTTAGTACGAACAAACACGTAGTTTCCGTTACATTTTAAGGCAATTTCATCAATAATAAAGTAGAAATAAAAATTAAGCATAAAATAAAATTAATCCTTTAAATACAGTATTATTTCACATTGAGGATCACACAGTTGATGTCACTCCAACTCAATTACAATGCAATGTTTGGAAGAAATATACAACTTTTAAACTAAATGAAAATGATACACATTAATGTGAGGTACACTATTCTCTACAATGTCTTTTAAAGGTATTGTTGAAAGTGTCCACCAGTTGCGTGTTTACAATTTTCACACTCCTGATCCAGTTATCTGTCACGGTATAAGCGGCAGCTGCAGCGGCATTGTGATCAGTTTCGCCATAAATTAATAACATATCCAGATACTCACGATTAGAAAACTGTGGCATCCCGTTGTATTTCAACTGCTTCGAACTGCACGTAGCCTGCAACTAATGACGAAGTGAATGTAAGCGTATCGTCCGCTCCGTACACCTAGCTCGGCCAAATGGATTGCGTACGTAAGAAACAGTGTTGCCAGCGTGTCACAGTCCTGTTCCCATGCAATACGTACACGACTATTAACGCGATTTATTCGAAATCTGTGTTATTTTCAATGCAAATACTACTGTAACATGGCCATACATAGCTTACTCTATCATCCTACATGAGATTAAAATCCAATTTTGAGCAGTTCATGAAAAACTTAATCATAATTTCAAGTTACAAAAGACCATTTTCTTTTCGAAAACCACCCTTCTGGGAACAAAATATTATTAGACTTTCTTGTTTCTCATAATTTGAGATATCATATCCTAGAAGGATTGTAAAAGGTTACCTTCCATACTTCCTATGCTATTGTTTATTTCTGTGCGCTATTTGCAGCAGAAGTGAATATAAATTATGTGATAAAGCTCCAAACTGGCCCACAAAGAGAACGTGGATGGAGACGCTGTTTGTGTCAGACAGATTTACGAGAAAGGTCGTAATTCTTGGCTGAGCCACGTATCCTCTAATTAACCTCACCAATTCATCGACGCTTCTTAATCCAATCTCGTTCAGCTGACTGAAAATATCACTTCATTTCATTGGAGCGTCTCGCCTCCCCCATATTTCACTCTATGTAGACAATCTCACGCATTCCAATGGAGCCAAAAAATAGTGGAGCCATGTACCACGGGCCAACAACAAAGCCGTATATCCTAACGATGCTCCAACTGCTGTTTTGGTACTTAGGCCTAAAAGCGTCCGATGACATGGTGTTTCGAAAACAGGGCGGAATTCAATATTGAATTATGAAGGAAAATCAATCTATTGAAAATAAAGGGCACTCGTTAAAGTTTCTACATGCCAGGCGTTAGCATGAAACATAAATTAATACGTTTATTAAAAAGTGTACATTATAGCAATGGCTTAGCGCACACGTGGGTTAAGTGTATATTTAACTGAAAACGAGCTTTTTATGTGTAACGAATGACGAGGAAGCATAGTTTATTGTGCACAAAGATGGTAAGTGAAATCCAACCGGAGAACATATTTTTTGATGGCATTGTGTTGTAAGTACCTAACTCAAGATACACAGATGTGTCAGAAGCACTTACCACTTGTGTGCTGTTGTAATTAATATACTGATGTACCTATTTCAAGATACACAGATGTGTCAAGAACACTTACCAGGTATAAATGCAATGAAAACTTTCCCGAAACAATACGTTCGGATTTGTGCAAAGAATACTGGAGCTCAGGGGCGGCTTTTGGGGCAGTGCCAGTGTGCCATGGCACCACCAATGAAAGAAACAAAAAATAATATCCTAAAAAGGAGTTGTAATCGTTTATTTCTACACATTTTATTCGTATTTCATCTGAACGAGCGCGCGCACAGCTCGGGACGCACTCTTGCAGTGTTTTTACGATCGTTGGAGCCAGTTTGATGCGGCACTGTCTGCGTCCATATAACACTGTACAAAAGGCTACTGATTCTAGTTTATATGCGTTTCTTATGGCAGACACTGAGCCGAATTCAATATGACTCAGTAGTTAACATTCCGCCCGCTAGAGCGCAGTAATGCAGAAATTTCGCTAGATGGCAGGGTTGTTGGAGACGTTAGGCAGGGAACCATCAAGCGCAGGCTTTCAGGAAAATACAAGTTAAAGTTCCGCGTCAAATCTTAATGTAATATTACCAATTCAAAACTAATGCACACAACTAGGATTTAAATGTGTAAATGATTATCCATTTAACTATATTGAATGCAGAGATAGTTAGTCGTGGTTCTTTTTAGAAAGATATATATTTTTTTCATATTATGTAACACTATTTGTTAATTTTGTATAATATTTGTTTTATTTCGCGGTAACTAAATATCGCTACACTGTTGCCAGTGTTGATGCTTTTGTTAACAATACACGAGATCTATGCAGGACATGAACATGTGTTATTCAGGCTGCTGCCTTGGATTCATCGGCCTGTTTAAATAAAGTGCAAACGTGTTCATTTATTATCTATATCAATGTTTATCTCGTGTGTTTTGCCAGTAATTTTACTAGTTATAAAACTTATTTGTATTTGACTTCACAATACTGAGAAAGTTTTGCATTATCTGTATTTGTAAATTTCGTTATCAGTTTCGGAAATGTTATTGTAACTGTTACTAGGTGCATTATTAACTGCACACCTGATAAAATAGCTGGTTTAATTAATGTGTTTTATATAACATGATGTAAACGTGAGCTGTGATTATCATATTTTACTTGGGTGATTTGCGTGCAACCATTTTTTTTTTTTTTTTCAATTTTGGCACCACCACCAGAATGCCTCACCGGCCGCCATTGCTGGAGCCTCACAGATGATAAACAACAGAAAATTCGTCTGTGCTCATTAATTGAAAATAAGCCTGTTTGTCGCAAAAATACTTATGCTAAGAAGGAAAGGAAAACTTCCGAAGTTTTTTCCTTCCCAATTCTAATAGAGGAAGAACCGAGTTTGTTTAAAATTTCTGTGTGCAAAATTGTCCGTTACTCATAGAGTTGTTGAAATTTGCATGAACATATAGCCTATGTTAGTGACACAGAATTATACATTGGACAAGATGGCAGATTTAAGGTGCATTTGGCACGAAAATTATTCTTCTAAGAATATTTCCAATATAGAACATTTATTTGTGAAAAATGCTTAGGAAAGTAAAATGATAAATTCCAGGAGAATATCTCGTGGCCCGGTAATTGATGCTAGGCTCTAGGCCGCATCGAAGGCTGAACTGAGAAAAAGTATTCTCTTATTCTAATTTTCCTAACTATTGTCAACTGGCTTTGGGCATGACGAAACCCACAGAACAAGCTCTCTTCCCCACTTAAGTAACGTATCTGAAGATTAATGAGCTCTCTATCTGGCGGCTGGTGCGGAACGCAAGATGGACGTTGATGGAAGATAACTTAGCGTACAACATGTGGGCTGTAATTGCTTACAAAACCTGACTAGAGAACAAGAAATTTCGAGCGAAATGATAGAAAGTGAAACTCAGGAAACATTTGAGAACTGGTGACGATGAGATTACTGTTGGGCGAGGTGTAGGGAGAATTTTAAGATGAAGTTCCAGGTTCGAATCTTTCCTCCCGCAAAATTGTTCGGTTGTCACTGTGATGCCCGGTGTGGCTTTGATCTATTCGTGTGCCGCTTATTCATCGTCGACACGTTACCTCCATATAGAATTATACGGGGTTAGTATAAAAGAAATAGACACTTTCAACTTTAAATGTGAACATAAAACTATTAAAGTTATCAGGAATTAATTTTAACTATTTTATAAAGTAATTTCTCAAGTATACTTTGGGAACTCACAAATTTCAATATGCTCTCTTTGTGCCACACGGCACACATCAAGAAGATAGACTAGTTCATCCCAAATCCGGTGTACCATACCAGCATCGACACTAGCCACAACAATAGACTTGTTTCGACTCATCTAAATCACTAAGAAAAGTAAACATTGTATATACAAATCCCCCCAAAAAATCGCACGGTGTGAGATCGGGACTCCTTGGTGGCCACCGTGCGAGAGTGCGATTGTAGTCTGTTGCGCGGCTAATCCAGCGCTGTGGAAGTGTTTCGTCCAAATAATATATAACGCCCTGGCGCCAGTCATCCTGTTGGAGGATGGATTTCCCCCCTTCCCTATGCAGCTGCAACAGTTTCTCAAACTAACAGCGCAAAATGTATGTCGATATTACATACAGCCATCTCAGCTATTATCCTTGTGTCAGAGCAACAATCAGCGCACTAATACCAACAGTGTGTCTTATCAAAATTTCTACAGTTCTTCAAACTAACAGCGCAAAATGAATGTCGATATCACATTTTGTTTCTGTTTTATACAACATTCAACATGTCTATTTATTTTGTACTAATCCAGTACTTTCAACGATTGACATAAATAATATATTTTGATTTACAGTATTAATAATACAGAGTGTCATGTTATAGTGTACGTTAAATATGTGAATCTTGTTATACACATAGAAACGAACAAAAAAAAAACTAAATGTCTAAACGGCTAAAAATTAAAGTTTGTCACAATGAAAGACGACGAGAATTGTAATAAGTAAAGTACTGATATGGATATTATTTTGGGGAGGAATGATTGAATTCATATGCTGTGCTCGTATGTACGCTGCACATTATCCCTAACATGAATTTACACGGACGATGGATTGAGAGGAATGGACCTGTTTCATAGCCGACACGATCACCCGATCTCACACTTCGTAATTTTTTTGTTATTCGGGCATCTGAAGTGTTTGGTGTATGCTGGAAGACATCCTACCCTAGACCACTTGTGTCAATCAATTATAGAGATATGTGCTAGGATTCGGAACTCTGTTCTCTTCTTCCAAGATCTTAGGAGTTCATGGTATAGACGGACGAGTTCACGCCTATGGAGTAACGGTCAGCGCGTCTGGCCGCGAAACCAGGTGGCCCGGTTTCGAATCCCGGTCGGGGCATGTTACCTGGTTGAGGTTTTTCCTGGAGTTTTCCCTCAACCCAATACGAGCAAATGCCGGGTAATTTTCGGTGCTGGACCCCGTACTAATTTCACCGGCAATATCACCTTCATTTCATTCAAACGCTAAATAACCTGAGCTGTTGATACAGCGTCTAAAATAACCCAATAAAATTAAAAATAAAAGATATGGGCAAGCCTACGCTGCGATTGTAATGGTTGTTTGTAATTTTTAACACTCGCTATGATACAATAAAATGCGACAAAAACGTTCAGGTCTACGTGGTTAGGAACGATATCTTTCATTGATATTTTTTCTCTGTCATATCTCTGTCATTAAGCCGTATACGCTATTAGTTCATATGACACTTGTTTTTTTCAAATATGTAAAATGATGCACATTTTTAAGATGTGGAATAACAGAACAATGTCCATTTATGTTTCATATAACTGAGTTTCATGCTTATTGTTTTTCAGACATTCTTTATCCTCTTTGCAATGTCTTCATTTCAAGTTCCGTCTCTGTGTAGTATAGACCATAAGTTGCAAAATTTAACTCGTTTCCTGATTTTTTCTCCATCTATGTATGATTCGTCAATATCATTTGTCAAATGGGCCTTTTCTGTTTTTGTGAAATTCATTCTCAATTCTGATTTACGATATTCAGCCGATAATTGAATAGTGTGATCTCAAACTGTCTTATTTAATTGGTCATTTTTATGATTTCTATATATGTTGGGAGCTCAGTAATTATATTTTAAGCTTCTTTTCTTCCACAACAACTCCAATCCTTGTTAAAAGTTTATGTTATTATGCACGTCACTTGAAAACTCGCTGGTCCGCAGACCAGTGGATAAAACAATCTAGCCAAGTCCTTTAATAAAAATGGACTTCACACGTTTTGGGATCACACTCTTCAATTGGTTGTAGGCCTACATATAATTTGCATCCTACCCATTATTCGAGTAGGATTATGGAGTTAAACTGAATTGGAAAGGGGAGTATTCCCAAATTTTGACAACACCTGTTTTCACTTGCAGCTCGTCATCAACTGAGGATGATGGTAACTGAGGAAATGGACTGTCTGGCAGCATTGCACGCCGTGTTCCATGAGATACAGCTAGTCAGGATACAGAGGAGGCCACGAGGTCCTCCTGACAGCCGTCATCCCCGCCACGAGCTGCTGCTGGGGGATGTGCACTCCCGCCCAGAGTTCAGAAACTCGTACAGACCCACGGCCTTCCAGACGCCGCTCCTTCGAGCAGACCAGGTGCGTTACACAATCATATTTACATCCAATGCTTATTCTGTATGATTTTATATAAATTATGGTAATCGGCACAATATGTAACTAAATAAAATTGTGCAAAGAATGTTAATAGTAGCTACACCGTTAGCCAGAAAGTCTTCAGCCGAAATATTGTGGTTCAAATATCGAAGGACCGATAAGAGAGTCGCAACTTCCAACTTATAACGATGTGATAACAAATTTTCTTTGGATCAGATAGTTAAAGACACACGAACTAGGTGGAAAAACCCTTCAGGAAAAGACATCGCTCATACAACTGCCGCCAAACTTACCGATGTTTGAAAAACAGCATGTCTTCCTACTATCAGCAAGCGTAGAGTAGTAGAAATGATAAAATTGTTCGATAGTAAATATCAGAATATTCTCAATCGCTCAAACGAAGTGGGCCAACACCCTGTATGAGCAGGGTTTTATTAATAAATCTCGAAATCTGTTCGATATAGGGTGAGAAAGTGGGATGTAACGGTTTTTATAGCCCTGTTGTGGGACACCCAGGAGGAATTAAAAGAAAACACATATACTGGAAGTAATCTAGTACAATGCAATTTATTAATGTCTGATTACTTTTTAAAAACTACATTTCGCAAGTAGCCTCCACGGCAACGAATACATTCCTGCAATCTGCTATGAAAGTTCTGCAAAACTCGCCCCAACAAGACAGGTTGATGGTGCTAATTTCGTTCTTTATGTTTTGTTTCAGCTGGATGATGGTGTGAGGTTTGTTGCGATACATCTTACTTTTGATATAACACCGTAGGAAGTAATCAGCTGCAGTCAGGTCAGGAGATCTTGGTGGCCAGGCAATGTCTTCAAGTAGTGAAATTATTCGTCCTGGAAACATGTTTCGCTGATAGTTCATTGAACCATGAGCAGTGTGCGCTGATTACTTCCTATAGGGTTATTTCTAAAGTAGGGTGTATCGCAACAAGTCTCGCACCATCATCCAGCTGAAACAAAACATAAGAAACGAAATGAGTGCCATCAAACCTGTTTTGTTGGGGCGAGTTATACAGAACTTTCATAGCAAATTGCAGGAATGTATTCGTTGTCGTGGAGGCTACTTACGAAATGTAGTTTTTGGTTGGATGATCGTCCACCTCTGCTTCGGCATGTGGGCGTGAGCTCAGCAGCCGGCTGATCGGTCTGGGCTCTTCACGGGCTGTAGCGCCACGAATTATTATTATTTATATGCATAAGTATTTATTATACAAAAAAGAGATGGATTATAAATGTCATCTGCGAGAAGTACTGGTGTCACGAATTATAGCGCGAACACTAAAGGGTTAATCTTGATCATTTTGACGTAATAATATTACAATGTTTGGAAATAACATAGCAAAATATGTATAAACAAATTGCTCTGAGCCCCCTATATCGATCGATAGTCTGGTATTCCAGGTACTAGTGCTATTAAATTGCGAATTTCACATATAGAGTGATTCACGAGGATTTAGCGTCTCTTACTAAGCTTATTTCCGAAGACATTTTGAGCAAAAAATGTCAAACATTTGTCTTAATCTCAATATTTGCAAAGTTATATTAATTTGAAGTTGTTAGTAAAATATCTCTCTTCTTTAGATTTAAGGGTAAAAAATTATTACAAAAAACAGAGAATTAACTATTCAGAAATGTCATTTCTTTAATTGGCTAGTGTTCTGAAGCTAAAAATGTGTTGTTAATTGCTTTGTACAGATTTTTTTTTCAATTTTTAATTAAAATTGACATCATTCTTACGCACTTATCAAAAAAATTGTTACAAATTATACGACTTTAGGAACTTGATTCCTTACAGTTTAGTTATGAATCCTAATGTACAGTCTTAAAGAATTTACTAGAGTGACGTGATTTGTAACAATTGTTGTGATAAATGCGTAAGAAAATGTAATTTTATATATTATTTTAATGTACCGAAGTACATATGATATTTCCATGCAGATATTCTGCGTCATCATACGATGAAAGAGTAATGGAACGGAGAAAAATTCTCTCCGGCGCCGGGATTTGAACCCGGAGCTCTACGTGCTGATGCTTTATCCACTAAGCCATACCGGATACAACTCCGACGCCGGTTAGAATCGTCTCAGATTAAGCTCCAACTCTTGGGTTCCCTCTAGTGGCCGCCCTCTGCACTACGTCATAGATGTCTATGAACGCAGGACCGAAGTCCACACAGCATCAGCACGTAGAGCTGAAAACCCGGTTCAAATCCCGGCGCCGGAGAGAATTTTTCTCCGTTCCATTACTCTTTCATCGTATGATGACGCAGAATATCTGCATGGAAATATCATATGTACTTCAGTACATTAAAATAATATATATGATATGCGTAAATCACTTCGTGATTTAAGACGGCGCTCATTCCGTCGGATCCCGGCCAACTAGTCACTCATATCGAGTGCACCACAGCACATGTGTGGACTTCGGTCCTGCGTTCATAGACATCTATGACGTAGTGCAGAGGGCGGCCGGCCACTAGAGGGAACCCAAGAGTTGGAGCTTAATCTGAGACGATTCTAACCGGCGTCGGAGTTGTATCCGGTATGGCTTAGTGGATAAAGCATCAGCACGTAGAGCTCCGGGTTCAAATCCCGGCGCCGGAGAGAATTTTTCTCCGTTCCATTACTCTTTCATCGTAAAATGTAATTTTGTTGTTAAAAATTTAAAAACAATTCTGTACGAAGCAACTATTTTTTTTTCATTTCATTTCATTTATTATATTTTATAGATCTTACATGAGCAATAAAGCTTTGAGATGTGGAATACGTGAAAATTTTACAATATTACAACATTAAAATTTTTACAATGTTTACAGTTTTACAATTTTGTAATTTTCTACAATTTTTTGCAATTTTTTTTACAATATTTTGGGGAGCTGTAGTGAGATGATGTGAGGCCCGAGGATACACCAAAAGATTACCCGTAATTTGCCTTATGGTTGGAGAAAACCTCAGTAAAAACTCAACCGGTAATCAGACCAAAGGGGGTGAAATCAAGTGAGGCTGAGGACTCGCCATAGACCATCCGGCTTCAGTCCCAAGGCTGGGGAAGACCTCGGAAGAAACCATTCAGAAACTATGGAATTCACAACACATTTTTAGCTTCAGAATACTAGCTAATTAAAGAAATGATATTCCTGAATAGTTCATTCTTTATCTGTAATATTCTTTTACCCTTAAAACTCAAGAATAATGGTATTTCACAAATAACTTCAAATTAGTGTAGGCTAATTCTGAAAATATTGAGATTAGGACAAATGTTTATATAAATTTTTTGTTCAGCATGTCTTTGGAAATAAGCTCCGTAAGTGACGGTAAATCCTCGTGAATCACTCTGTATCTACGTGAACTGCTTACTTGTTTGTGTGAACGCACTGTAGTCCTTCAACTTCTAATAGTTATGAAACCACTCTCGCCATGACTGTAATAAAATACTTCACTTTACAGTCATCATCATCGTGGTCTTGTAGTAGTTACATACGGACTTCCTTTAGTATTCAGAGAGATTTATAATGAAGATCCACGCAAAAGTTTTATGACAGTCATTAAGTGAAACCGAAGGTGGTCAAGTATAAATTATTTGTACGACAGTAAAGCTCAAGGCAGAGGTTATCAGAATCTTCAATATGTTTTCGGGAGAGAAACCAGATGCTACATCTTGGCAAGTACTTGATGGCGTACTTAAGAATGGAACATACGCCTTACAGACCAACTGACTGACAATCTAACATACATCAAGTCTTATAATCCAAACAAGGAGTATATAAGAAGATGGAACTATTGCCCTTTCTGGTTCTCCAACAATTTACGTTCCAACTTTCGCTATCCTCTAAATTATCCGTGAAGTTTTTCATCCGAAACAACTTTAATTTTTATTCTAGCGATACGTCCATCATAGTGAACTGTTGCGCTAACTCCCGCCTAGACTCATTCACAGCAGTTGACTCTGCTAAGGCTCGCCGTGTATCCAGGTTCCATGTAGGCAATATCACATGTCTCTATACCTGGACTATCTGCATGTCGCTTACCAGTGATCGGAGAAATGAATGAAGATAGGCGGAATCTCTGAAAGATTGAATGGAACAAGTCCAGTTGCCCGAAATACAGACAAGTTTAAGTTCATTGTATCCCAGAATTTCATAAGTGAAAATTGTTCCTTTGGTAGACATCCAGTTATGGTTGTCTCATCAAAAGTCATTTTGTAACCATTGTTAATATGACAAAATAAGAAGGTGGACTATAGAGACTATGAAATTTAATCTTCTCCAGTTTCTTCAACAATTTACGTTCCAACTTTTGCTATCCTCTAAATCAGGCCTGCACAAACGGCGCTCATTGAGCGCGGCCGCTCCTTCGGAGCGAGAGAGCCGTCTAACAGTTCGCCGGAAAGGTACGTCGGAATGACGTAGACCTGTTATAGATAGAGGATAGTCCACACAGCTATCTGGTGTAGTGTCTGTTATCAATAGCTATTTCACTTTGCCTATCTACGGCTACATAATGGAGGAATCTAAAGGATGGAAAAGTGATCATCAGGCAAATTCTTTCAATATTGCATGGGAAACTGCTTATTTTATCACAGAAGCTGGAGTCAATACGTATCTGCCACAGATTTATTGTATTTATTAACTTGTATTCATTTCAAACCTACTAGCAAAAAAAAATACTTATGTTACTTACTTACTGGCTTTTAAGGAAACCGGAGGTTCATTGCCGCCCTCACATAAGCCCGCCATTGGTCCCTATCCTGAGCAAGATTAATCCATTCTCTATCATCACATCCCACCTCCCTCAAATAAATTTTAATATTATCTTCCCATCTACATCTCGGCCTTCCTGAAGGTCTTTTTCCCTCCGGCCTCCCAACTGACATTCTATATGCATTTCTGGATTCGCCCATAAGTGCTACATGCCCTGCCCATCTCAAACGTCTGGATTTAATGTTCCTAATTATGTCAGGTGTCAGGTGAAGAATACAATGCGTGCAGTTCTGCTCCATTCTCCTGTAACTTCATTCCTCTTAGCCCCAAATATTTTCCTAACCTATTCTCAAACACCCTTAACCTATGTTCCTCACTCAAAGTGAGAGTCCAAGTTTCACAACCATAAAGAACAACCGGTAATATAACTGTTTTATAAATTCTAATTTCCAGATTTTTTGACAGCAGACTGGATGATAAAAGCTTCTCAACCGAATAATAACAGGCATTTCCCATATTTATTCTGTGTTTAATTTCCTCCCGAGTATCATTTATGTTTGTTACTGTCCTCCAAGATATTTGAACTTCTCCACCTCTTCAAAAGATAAATTTCCAATGTTTATATTTCCATTTCTTACAATATTCTCGCCACGAGACATAATCATATACTTTGTCTTTTCGGGATTTACTTCCAAACCTTTGCTGTGGTCGTGCCAGAGAATCAGTCCCATTCCGAGGCTTATTTGAAGGATTCGTAACAAGCTGTTTTTACGGTGATGGGTTGTTTGCCCTTCGCCCAACCCCCATGCTGGAGGACCACCCCTCATCGGCTGTCCGCGACTGCTTATTCAATATAATAAAATAATAAAATAAATAATTTGTATTTCTGGTGTTAAAATAAATAAATAAATGTTACAACCACATACCAAATTTCTCCCATTTTACGGTATGGAAACAATTGTTCTTCCTGTGACACATATCGTCAAGTGAGATGTACTACCTGATAATAATAGATACACACATCAGCCAGAACCTCAATCAGAGGTGAATGACTCTGTATAAACAGTAACATCATTCTGTTCATGGTAAAAGTCTCGAATTTTTTGCTTAATTGCCTAAATGACAAATTACGTGTAGCTATGTGTCACCTTAATGATATTCATTTTATACGTTCCATTCCCCGTCAGAGCCATTGTAACTCCAAGTTCTGTCTTTATAATCTGAAGAGAAATAACCACAACGAGGAAGGAAAGTATCACGTTTATTTTGGATCTTGTTAGCTGAGCTTGTTGTGGTCGTTCTCAAGTTACATACTGTACAAACCACAGCAGACGTGAGGTTATGCGGGCCTTGTGGGAGGCCTGGCCATAATAAAAACCCAATAAAACTCTTTATACCCGAGTCGTATCTCTCGTTTTTATTATTTACCCTTTTAGTTTTGCAATTCCTGAATTTTAAACCTTCCTAACTAAAATCAACAGCTGCCTTAAACAGCTTCTAAGATCCACTAAAAATGAAAACCACTGTAACTGCATTAGTAACATTACTTACTTATAGATCCACCGTTAGCAAATGTGACTGAGAATCGAGCGGACCCGGGTTCAAATTCTGTTTGGGACAAGTTATTTGGTTGAGACTTCTTCAGAGGTTTTCCCTCAACCAATCGAAGCAGAAGCTATCAATAATTACTAGAGTTCGAAGTTGAGGCACATTTACTCTGAAGTTAAGTATACACAGAATAATACAGTGCTTACAAAGCAGCAGGCAAGGTAGTCTCTTCCCTCATACACAATCATGTTAACTGGATGGAGCAATATAGGCCAAGCAAGGAAAAAATTAAATGTTCACCTGAAGAACTAATGTAAATATTATATTGATTGGAATAGATCGCATTATTGTCTCTAGGTTGTAGAAACTTAATATTATTTTTAGGCCTATAAACAGTTATATAGAGTAATACTATTTACAAAGGTACTTTGTAACAATAATAATAATAATAATAATAATAATAATAATAATAATAATAATAATAGTAATAATAATAATAATAATACTAATAATAGCCCTTAATTAATTGATTAAATGGCGATCTTACTAGTGTTAATTATGTAAGCATGTGCGGCTTACAGCTGTTTCGGTGCTACTTCACACCATCCTCAGAGCCTTCTGTGTCTCGGCGCCATCTCAATTTCGCTGCCTGTTGTGTGGGTGCGTTCGTGTGATGAAGAGTTGTGTCAAATAGTGTGTTTGTTCTGAAATTTATCTGTGTGTTGAGTATCTGATTAGGATGTGTTTTAGTGTGTCTGTACGAGTATATTTCATATTGTTCTAGTGTGTTGAGTTTATGGTTTTTGGGTTATATGTGTAGGATTTCCATGTCTGTATTTATGTTATTGCATGTGTGGTTGGCATTAGTTATGTATTCGGCATATGTAGATGTATTGTGTCCTCTGGTTATTGCTTTCATGTGTTCTTTGTATCGAGTTTTGGATGATCTGCCTGTTTGCCCAATGTAGAAACTGTCGCAACTCTTGCATGTGAGCTTGTATATGCCTGTGTGGTTGTATTTATTTGTTTGTGTCTCTCTGAAGTCTCTGAGGATGGTGTGAAGTAGCACCGAAACAGCTGTAAGCCGCACATGCTTACATAATTAACACGAGTAAGATCGCCATTTAATCGATTATTTATATTCAAGTGTTAAAAGTAGTGTACGAAAGATTCAACATGGAGAGCCCTAAATTATTAGAACACATACTTACTTACTGGCTTTTAAGGAACCCGGAGGTTCATTGCCGCCCTCACATAAGCCCGCCATTGGTCCCTATCCTGAGCAAGATTAATCCATTCTCTATCATCATATCCCACCTCCCTCAAATCCATTTTAATAGCCTATTATCTTCCCATCTACGTCTCGGCCTCCCTAAAGGTCTTTTTCCCTCCGGCCTCCCAACTAACACTCTATATGAATTTCTAGATTCGCCCATACGTGATACATGTCCTGCCCATCTCAAACGTCTGGATTTAATGTTCCTAATTATGTCAGGTGAAGAATACAATGCGTGCAGTTCTGTGTTGTGTAACTTTCTCCATTCTCCTGTAACGTCATCCCTCTTAGCCCAAAATATTTTCCTAAGCGCCTTATTCTCAAACACCCTTAACCTATGTTCCTCTCTCAAAGTGAGAGTCCAAGTTTCACAACCATAAAGAACAACCGGTAATATAACTGTTTTATAAATTCTAACTTTCAGATTTATTTGACAGCAGACTGGATGATAAAAGCTTTTCAACCGAATAATAACAAGCATTTCCCATATTTATTCTGTGTTTAATTTCCTCCCGAGTATCATTTATATTTGTTACTGTTGCTCCAAGATATTTGAATTTCTCCACCTCTTCAAAAGATACATTTCCAATTTTTATATTTCCATTTCGTACAATATTCTGGTCACGAGACATAATCATATACTTTGTCTTTTCGGGATTTACTTCCAAACCTATCTCTTTACTTGCTTCTAGTAAAATTCCCGTATTTTCCCTAATCGTTCGGGGATTTTCTCCCAACATATTCACGTCATCCGCATAGACAAGCAGCTGATGTAACCCTTTCAATTCCAAACCCTCTCTGTTATCCTGAACTTTCCTAATGGCATACTCTAGAGCAAAGTTAAAAAGTAAAGGTGATAGTGCATCTCCTTGCTTTAGCCCACAGTGAATTGGAAAAGCATCTGACAGAATCTGACCTATAATTATTAGAACACATAGCATTTGTAACTGTAGACTTAAATAAATTACAAAATAAGAAAAAGCAGTTACATAAACACTGTTATTATAACACAAGGTCACAGAAATAGACCTGTCTGAAACTAATTAGATTACTATAAAGAAACATATTTAGACCAAATATTTAGAAAACCTAACACCCGTATGACTAAAGCTCGTTACCAAGAAACGAAGTTAATATTATACTTCAAATGAAAATAAGTGAAGTATTATATTTAGTAAGGATTTAATATTAGTAAAACGTCAAAATTAAAGTTTTGTAGGTCAACTTGATAACAAAATAGAGTAAATTAAGAATTGAACGAAGTAAAGCTACGGTTTGTTTACGGCGATCATCGCCGGGCGCACATCGCTGGCGGTTGTCGCCTGGAGATGCTAGCAGTTACAATGAATCTGCACGTTTTCTTTACAACGATAATCGCCAACGTAGATCGTTGGACGCGACGTAGATCGCTGGAAGTTGCTTCTGAAGCAAATTCAGGTCGCACATCGCCGCATACATGTTCAATAATCGACATTTAGAGAAGGCCATGTAGATATTGTAAATTTTATACTAAACAACAATAATGTAATTTTATTCTTAACAATAATAACTCTTCACTTTCTACAATTTAATTCCACTCCCGTCAACAATGGGATTTGCTCTCCACACAGCAACACAGTGTTCGTTATTGCACTCCACAGACGACAATGACAATTTACTTGGAATATTGAGAACAACAATGAACTGTTAATTTTAACTAATGTTCACAAAGCACTATTTACAAATCAGAACTGTCAGTTTTCAGTTCACAGTTCTTCTAGCTCAGTCACTCGAGTTCACAGTATCTCGAACCACAGACCTTCAGAGACAGTCCACTGTACTCGAACTCATGTCCTCCAACTGCGGTCCACTGCACTCGAACTCAGGACTTCAAATGCTCACACAGCTGCGGACACACTCAAGTCGGACTCCGGTCTCGAAGCTGGCTTCACTGCTACACAAGACTGGCTGGCTTGCTGTTCACTGACTACAACACTGCAACTAACTGTCTGATTGTCTGTTCAAGCTCACTCGCGTCCCGTAATTTATAACCACAACATAGTTGCCAGAAAGTACGAGTTCTCGATATTTCCACTTCGACGGACTTCTGGACGATTCTGTTCGGGAGGGTCCGTCCCCCCCTTCACCCCGCACGAAGCAGTTTGCTTTCTTCCCCTCTCGGCAACCACCAGATGCGCACGCAATCTCCCCTCGCCGCCACACCTAAGCGACCAACGTTTCGTCTGCTGCGCGCCCTGTCGGACACGCGTTCGAATCCCGCACAATCGACACCCAGCTGTCACAATATATTGAATCGTGTTATGGCAGCAAAACAAATGGAAATTGACAGCGATGTACGCTGATAAAGAAACCACTTCCTGACGATCATCGCTAGCGTTTATAATCGCCGGCGACATGCGTCCAGCGATGATCGCCGTAAATATACCATAGCTTAAAATGAAGTACCGGTATCAAAAATTAACAAGATAATTATTTAAGATATACAGTATGTTAAATATAATAATATATAACCTACTAATTTTAATTACATATTCTAAATATAGGCCTATCATATTTCTAATTTGGATTTTTACGGTATAATTTTTAAATATAGATACCAATATTTCAAAATCATGTCATTATACATTTTAGTCCATAATCAAGGCTGTTTTTTCCCAGCAATTGCGACGCATTTTGCCATTTCAAATAAAATTACTTATTTCTATTGTAAGTTTTTTTGTGAAAGAATTTAATAATGTATATTTAAAAATTGTTCCAATTGAATTCCGTTCTCGACATCGCAATGACTTCACATAGTCCCAACTGTCCCAGCTTCAGTGATAGTACGTATGAAACATTCAACCAGACCGGAAAAAGTAAACGAGCCGTAGCCTGTTTCCCCACCTCCGTCCAACACTCTATCAGTTAGCCTGTATCTCCCCCATCGGGGCCTGAACTTCGAAGTCCAATAACTACACTTCCCCTCTTTTATCATCATTTCCGTTTCTTTCCTAGGTTTCAGGCTTACTTTGTTGTATGACTAATGATTAATATTTTTCTTACATGACAACAGCAATCCAGAGTTGCCAATTTGGTGTCACCAGAACTGGTGTTTTGAAGAATTCGTATAATGCGAAAATTTGAAGTTTAGTGACACTTCGAAAAAAAATACTGTTTTTTTCTCCAATAACTGGTGTCAAAACTGATGTGTTTAAACCTCGTTGCTTGTTTTCTTGTATAAAGTTATATCCAGACAGTGTACGCAGGATGACTTAAGGAAAAGTGAAGTTGTTTCGTATCAGAGTATATGGCACGTGCCGCGTCGTCCGTCTTTTGTGTACCTGGCGAGTACAGCAGCGTACGGAACGAAGGAACTCCGGTCCGTTCATAGTAATATTGCAACGCAATGTGTGCAGTTGTGTTATCCTGCTCAAGTATTTAGTACGCGTTGAATAATGCTGTGCTGATCCATTCATAATGTCGAAGGCAAAACGTTCAATTCGCTCACAGATAAGAAGTGCAATTAAGAAGTATGAGAGTGACATTTTATGTATTAACGAAGACAATATCGTGTGTAATGTATGTAAAATTGAAATAAACACCACAACAACTCAGGCTATAGAGAAACATTGCAACAGTACATCGCACAGGAAATGCATTGAAATGAAATCTGAGGAATCATCATCATCATCATCATCATCATCATCATCATCATCATCATCATCATCATCTAGTTATGCGGGTCTAAACGAAACATTTTGCAAAGACACGTGCAACATGATGCTCAGTACAAATATTCCTGTAAAGAAATTGAGTGATCCCCATTTAAGAGGTTTTCTTCAGAAATTCTCTCGATACAGAAACTGTTTAAGCGATAGGCGAAGACGATTCAGCTTCGACAAGTTACGAGAAATTTATAGTCGTTTACTGCAACGCTAGTAATTCCATCAATGATGACGAGGACTGAACCTTGCAAGGTATGTGCTACAGTACGTCATTTTTCTTTCCCTTTTGACTGTACGGAGATACAGTAGCATGTTGACGTCGTCTGTTTACGTTTAAAACCTGTTGAGCCAAAGGTCTGAATGAAAAAAAATGTAACATATAGTAAATCTGCGCTTACATTCAACTATAAGTCATCCCTCATCCGCTGTCTAGTTATATCTATATGAAAATTGTAGCTAGTTTCCACCTTATTTCAATTCATAGCCAACCAAGCAGAAAGTAACTAATGCAACGAAGGAAAATTTTAAATATTTTCAAACGGTGTGGTGGAGAAACAAATAGGCCTACATACTATGCTTTTTACTTTGTTATTTAACTACGAAGTATCAATTACTAAGTTATTTAGTGTCGACGGAATGGGTAACAGCGAGATGGTATTTGACGAGATGAGGCCGAGGATTCGCCATAGATTACTGGCATTTGCCTTACGGTTGCGGAAAACCTCGGAAAAACCCAATCAGATAATCAGCCCAAGCGGTAATCGAACCCACGCCCGAGCGCAACTCCGGATCGGCAGGCAATCGCCTCAACCGACTGAGCTACGCTGGTGGGTGTATTTTTCTTACTTCTACGTCCTTTCTTCTCTTTTTGCATCCCATTTCTGCCATCCCTCTTTTCATTCCATTTTTTTACTTAAATATTTCGTTTTTAACAAGATTTATTTTCTTTTAAGTTTTCATACAAGTCCTACCTTCATCACAGAGATTGCATTCACAACGGAATAATATTCATGTCCGAAGCTGGAACTGAATTCATATTCCACGTGAAGTTATATTTGTGCGTTTGTCTTTGCATACAACACGCCCGGCTGTTAAAATTGACGTTTGGATATAAAGCATTAAGACTTTAGTTGTAAGAGACTTTTGTGAAATTGGTCATTTCCTTTCAGGTAGACATGCAGAAAATGCAAAACGAATGTTACTGCTTTTATTGGCGATTTATATCCCACCCGTAGCTCCGTCACAACAGCAAGAGCTGCGTGGTTGTCACTTTAATATCCAATAGCGTGGGTGAGGACAGGTGTGGGCTAGTCTGTGCGGGTAGGCTGAACAGACGTCCCCGATTCCCGGGGACAGTCCCCGGTTTTGAGTTCCTGTCCCCAGGGAACAAATGTCCCCATTTTTGTTCCCGGAAATTAATTTTGTCCCCAGAAGTTTTGATTTTGTTTCAATAATATTTTGCACGTAAATATTTAAGTACCGTGACGAAACTGCTACGATTCATGCACATTTCTGAACGGTTCTCAGTATCAGACAGAAGAACCACCGAGCACAGTATGAGATATTCTGCACTCTTCAAGAAGAATACAGCATCTTTGTCTTCATTCGCGTTGCGTGGAAGCGTTAGAACTGCTGCAGTGTCCATTTTTAAGTAGTTAAAAGAATGAGGAGTTTTGTGACAAACAGGTGAAAAGTGGTATGATGTTTTTCAACATTTCAAAATAAATTCTATTCCATTTGAGAATCTTCTCAGAATAGTGTCATTAATCATGTGTCTCTCAGTCAGTAATTCATCAGTTGAAAGACTTTTCTCCACAATGAACTCAATCTGGATTGACGAAAAGTCAAGAGTGAAAGTTGAAACAGTTAAAGCTTTGTTACAAGTGAAAGCAAACTTCCATTTCTCATGTGAAGAACTTAGTGTGAAGATATATGGGAATGAACAGATCCTTAAAAATATACATTCTTCAGACAAGTACTTGTAAAATGTGTGTGTTTGAGTTCAGTGTGTACAATATTATGTGCATGCATCAGTACTGAAACTGAATTCTTGGTGGCTATAATTATATATAGGAGTTACGTGTGTTTATGCATTTAATTAGAAAAATTGAGATAGTCTACAAATTTAGTGTGCAAAGTTCCATCATTGTATCTACTGTTACATATATTTCCTGCAACATTTCAACGGAGAATGATGAGATAAGCGTTTATGGTTTTTCTTGAAATTACCGATGTCCCCTACTGGACCATAAAAATCTGATCATCCTGCGGGAATATGACGGTTTAACTGGACAAGTACTGATTTACTGTATGCCATAAGGGTGAAATTTAACTATTTCCCCATTATTAGTACATACTATGCTGGTGGATTATAGCGATTTTCTAGTTGTCAGGTTGAAATTTGTTTGTCGACTTTGTTTGGAATTTCCGTACTGACGTATACTAGACTACAGTTTACCTATGAAGAAGCTGCCAACATTCACGCATCGAAAGTAAGTAGTAGCAAGTGTTATTTGAAATTGGAGCGCAATTAATAAATAATGATATTAAGGGCATTGGAACCTCTGGTTGATGTTCTGGCTGATATGTACAGCAGTGGCAAATAAAACCGGACCGACCCTTTTAGCCGATCTCAGAGCCTTGTTCACAGTGACAGCACGATAGACTGGTAACTAAGACTTTCGTTGTTCGAATTCTGCCTGGGAAGGAAACTTTTTTTGTTCCTTATTCAAATTTATTCCCAATACTTTTCGATTGCAGCGATATTTTACTACTTAATTAACTTATTATTCCCAGAACATGAATTTTACCAGCTTATTTTCTAATGGCCTTCGAAATGGGCTACGTCAGCAGTCGAAACTACAACAATTTCAATAGATTACTCACTATCTTGTGAATGCGGGCGTGGCATGCGCAGTGGCTCATTCCGGGAACTTCGATTATTCCGTCGTCGGTCCGGTTTTTGTTTGCCACTACTGTACATCTATTATCAGGAAGTACATCTCACTTTACAATATCTGTCAGAGGAAGAACAATTGTTTGTATGCATCTGAAGTCTGACTAGTGTAATATGTAGCTAGTCGGCGATGTATGCAATGGAGGGGAAACGAACTGGCCACCCTACCCCATTATCTCCTGGCCTAGTTGCCTCATAAGTGGTGTCTTCTTGGTATCAGTTGCGAGGTTCAGGCCTATCTTCGGACAGTTGACTAAACGATGACGACGACGACGACGACAACAACAACAACATAAATTAACCAGACGACAAAATGTCATTGAAATGAACAGCTGCATAACTTACATGTGACTGAGACTAGACTGGAGGATAAAGGGAAGAGAAGAGTAAAAGAAGTTGAGATAAAATAAGAGATGGGAAGTATGAAAGGAGAAAGGGCAGAAGTGAAGGAAACGGGAAAGAGAAGTAAGTTGAGAATAAGGCAAAAAGAAGAGTAAATACTGTAGTCCTATATAAAAAGAAACAAAAGATTAGGAAGAAATGAAAGCTAAATAAGGACAAAGAAAATGAGACGAAATGAAGAGAAATGAAAAGGAAAAGTGGAAACTTAGGAGAATAGAAAAATAATTGGGAGGAAAATTAAAAATTAAAAGAGAGAAAAACAGAAGGGAAAACCGGATATTTGAAGAGAAAAATGAGGGGGAAAGGAAATGATGGCTATGCGTATGTGTTTAGAATTTATTACCATACTGTTTAGTTCACATTTTCAAGAAAGGTATTTCACTGTAGATCCAACTGAGAGAAGAGAAATAATAATGAATACATACAGCTTCGCAAAACCGATACTTAAATAAGAATATTGTAGTTATCTTATTCTTGATAATGTATTAAATGTCGACAGTGCTTTAATTTTTAACATCCTACATACTCTGTAAATATAATGGTAAATATTACAAGTTTGTGTAGTGTAGTTTAAGATCGGATTGTTTATCAAATGAGGGGTTCGGGCGTAAAACATGGTAACTGATATTTTGTGTAAAAAAATTGGATATGTAGCGTATAATATGGTATCTTATATCCTGCTTCTAAAGCAATAGATAGTTTTCCAATATCTCAACAGGTGGCAGAAGTATACAGATTTTATTTCCTTGGTAACTACAGTATAAGTTACAAACTGTATGTATAATTGTTTACCTATCTATAACTTCAAAATACTAAAACGCCACTTACCATGTTTTATTCCCGAACCCCTCAAATTGTAATATATGTTAGCGGATGTACTTTTTAATGCATACCAACTCGTAATACTCCTCGGATGACTTCGGAAGTACCACATACCGAAACATTCATCACGAGAACAAAAGATACACAACGGATTCAGTGTGCATGAGCAAGAAAACAATTAGGCAATTGTTATTCCGGCTGCAAATGATTCCATGATGGCAAGTTAACGAATTATGATCGCAGTGTATAAAGAATAAATATTACGCCGCCATTTGTAATGTGTTATGTTACCACATTCTTCAAGCTGGACAATTATATTTCAGTGGCATTAACACTCGTAAGACAAGATGGAGCTCAATTGACAAACCTGTCATATTGCAGTTTGCTGCGGAATGTAGCTTACTATACAACTCATGTCGAAACTGGCTCGTGAACGGAAGAACTTATTGTACGAAAAAAATATAACAAGTGGCAGAGAATTAATCAATTACTAGAACAAATGATTATACCCAACTGTCTGAAATGTGTCTTGTCATATTGAGCAGGAATAAAAATATTAAAATTAATTTTGTAATGTATTAGACCCTGCAATGCGGGAAGATTTTAAAATAATCATAAATAAACAGTAGCCATGACCATGTTCCGGATCCCAGTGGTCAACCTCGATTTAGATTTAGACTTACGGTATTTAATAATAACATATACATAAAAACGTTACATGAAAGTACCCCGAAAGAGCAAAGCTCGTGTTCGGGACAGTTCTGCTTTGATAGAAAGACTTGAAAATGACATACAATTTTACATTATTCACCAAACATACCTATTTTTTTCTGAATTAAAATTTAAGAGTCTGATTACACAGATTATACCAGGGATGTCGAATCGCCTGTATTACGTGCTCATACTACAAGCAATACAAATCCAACAAAGTTTAAGATAAAGTACAAACATCGCTTTTAAGAAAACGTTGTGCGGGTTCTTGAGAGCACGCAGTGCAGACGCTTTGACATCCCTGGATTATACATACCGGTAATTCACAAAAGTATAAATCTCTACTGTTTCTAATATAAAATTTAAAATTCTTGCACTAAGTTCACATTCTTAAGACGACTAGATAGAAACATACGGATTGACGGATGATTTAAATAAATCTTAGTAATAGTACAGTCTAGTATATGCAATCACGAAGCTTGAGTTGTGAGGGTGCTAGGAACAATAGACTGTGCCGTACTATTTCGCATTGTCTGTAATGAGGCGATATTAGCGATCCTAGTGGTTAGCAACTATCTATGGATGCATATTTTCTACTTATTGAGCTTCGTGACTGTATATGAAGGATACACGTGAAAAACGATCAAGGTCCATCAAAAATCGAAATTGAGTTAATAATGCTATCTTACAGTGGAAAGGAAGTACTATCATGTGGTCTAGCTAGTAATAAGAAATCAGCGTTCTTGACATTCCACTACGTCAATTTCTATTACATACACACATAAGAAAGTATTAAGTGCTTAAACTTTAAAATCCATTTTTCTCGAAACTTTCTATATGGAACTTGATTGTTATTGCCGTGTAGGCCTACCCTTCATATAGTAGACTGTGGTAGCAGAGTAAGAAAAAATTAAGCAAATTATTTAGTATTCGTGTTCTTTTTTCCTCTTTTATTTTCTTAATTTCAATATAGCCTACTATTCATTTATTTCAACTTATGATTTGTTCTTGACTTGATTCTCCACTATTATCTTCGAAATTATATCTATCTTGTAGTAACTGTATTGTTTTTTTTTTTAATTTTATTGAATCTTTATGTTCTTTAGTACAAAATATTTATTTATAGAAATCGCCCCCGAGTATGACCTTGCTCAAACAGGTATGCGCTACATCAATAATATGTATTTATTTTGTATTTTATGTAGCAATAAATGCTGCCTCAATTATAGTTACGTAAGATCTGAATTATTGTTTCTTTTACTGTCGATTCCATTTCCCCCCCCTCACCCGGTATAAGTTCCTCTTTGGTGAAAAGGTCTCAATTCAATACTAAACACTGAACAAGAATACAATAACGTATCTTGTCCACAGCGAGACTCGAATTCCTGTCAGGCACGCGTTCTCTATCGACGCGCGGACGTTGAACTAGTCGTCATGTGCTAATGTGGCACATAAACTGTCACCGGGACGCCCGCCTATCTTAATGACGCTGCCATGCCGCCGGGACTAACTCCCTTGTGTTTATAAATACCCTCCTCGCAATTACGCGACCGTAGAAACACATGAGATGCTTTAATGAGTGGGATCAAACCTTATCAACAAACGTTATCGCTTCTAGCCATGAAATAGCGCATTGCCTCGTGTTGGACGTAAACACCTATACGTTCCTGCGGTGGATTCGTGGTTTAGACCATCAGCAAATAAAAGCAGGCAGTCTGGGTTCGAGTCCCAATAAAACACGGAATTTTTCATTAAAATTTTTTAATTTTCTGAAGAAAAAATCCTTTTAATGTTTCCAACAGTTTGTTTTACAATACTACGCCATTTGCAGAAACAAAGTTTGACCGACATCTGTTTAACAATACTACGCCAAAAACATGAATAGATGTAATGGATCTCAACGAGCAATAACCGTTAAAGCTTTTTATAAAAATGGTGATGTTATCTTTGCATTTCGAACTGGCGGCTCAAGGTCAAGCAATGGACTGCATTTGAGCGTATTCCGAATCTCACCGGTGAGCAATCCGATGGCATCACGATGTTCCGAATTCCACTGATGACGTCATTAATGCCGCACCGGTGCCATCAGCTTGCAGAGGTGGTGGCAGTCTGCATCAGCCGCCTTCAGTGAATCTGATTGGTTCTTGTATACGGCGGGAATTAGCAGACGAATGACATCGTGCACTGTTGTGTCATGGCGGTGTGTCCTGCTGTAGTGTTTGTAATGAGCACAACGTAAAAACAATATGTTAATAGCTTATGAGCGAACATGTCAACGGACCAGTTATTACTACCGGTTCAAGAAATAAATTGTTTATGCTCTCTTTTCTTTGAACGAGATGGCAGCACGGAAATTTCGCAAAATTTTGCTATCGTAGCACAGACAACAACATATACAGTCGCCATGACAGCCATCAATCCTTCCAGTAGCTTTGTTCCTAATTCGCTGCAGCGTGACGTCATTGTTGTCCACCGGTCCGGTGAGATTCGGAATACGCTGTTTGCCACGTGTGCTTACCCCAATCCTGGACCATTCTCTCAACTAAAGTCAGCTGGAGCAGCCGGAATTACCATTGCTTCAGTTCACAGCTTTCAGTTCAGTGCACTTACTAGTAGGTCTAGGAAGTTGAGGAAAAAAAAATATATTTTTTTTTTCGAGTGTCCGAAGATGAGGCCCAACATAATATATTCATTTTGGGTCATTGTAGGCTAGAAAATGGTGAGTTCTATTTCTCCTTTTTTTTGCCTTTTATGGCGTTTTTTTGGGTTATTGGTCCTTTTTAACCTTTTTTTTTTTTTTTTTTAGATCTTAATGGCTTTTTTTTGTAACTTCAGCTCTTTTCGACTAGGCCAGGCATGTCAATTGATGCCCACAGGAGCAAGCGCGCGCTTTAGAGCCCATGAGAGCCTGAGCGCTTTACAGCGGAAAGGAAAGAGACAGACGAAAGGGGTGGTATATCCCGCTTGGTCGAGCTATATTCAGGGATGGCCAGCACTGATTCAATACATAAAGGGAAGAAAACTTATTAAAACTGTATCCATGTTAATTTTTAGATTTGTCTGAGAAGTATAAGTGCATTATAAGAATGTAAGTTTTAATTTTAATGCTCATTTTTCACAAGTTTGATTTTTTTATTCAAAAGAAATATTTTCTCAACTTTTCGTATAGAAGAGTGAAATTTTCAGGTATAGGCCTATTTATTTAGTAGTCTTAAAGAATGTTTTCGTAAATCTAATATACCGGATATACGTATTACTGAAGATAGTGTATTGAAAATTTTGAAAATATTCGCATGGAAATTGTTTGTAAGGAAATGAATTAACAAAGCAACTACTGTTATATCATAAACAAAAGATACGTGCCCATGTGTTGTAAAAATGGCATCTCTATAACTTCAGCACCTTTCGAGAAAATAATTTAATATTCTGATGATAGGAAGTTGCTCACAAATATCACCTTAAAAGCATAATGCGATAAGAATTTTGTTATGTAATATTAGTTACACTTAAAACAGATACAGTACCTAGGTAACTATGTTTTGTACTGTAATATTGTTTTGATCACCTTATTGATTACTTTTGTAAGGCTAAAGATACCATCAATATCAATTCAAACTTATCATGTCATACTCAATCTCTTTCTTTGGAATATCACTTTCTTTATGAATGATGTGTTTCATCCACTTAATACAGTATAATATTATACTACTATGGAATTTAAGTGAATATTCCTTCTTAACTCTCTATTATGTTATTAAGATTTAAAACACAAGTGCAATAGTAAGAAATCAGTGTTTGTAGTTTTGTTTCACAGACAATATAGATAATATTAAACAGAAAGAAGCCATATAAAAATAACGACATAAAATTTCACGTTCCCTTTGAAGTTTGTGCACCACTATTTTCTTAATCCAACAGGTTGCTTATTCATATACACAACCCTTCCTCTTTCCATACTTAGCGCTTGCTGCCCGCGCACGACGTCAAGGTCAGAAAATTGCGCTTGCTTTGACATCACTGGCCTAGACCTATATATTTACTGCCATTTTTACAACTCAAGAATCCATCACGAGATCTCACTTGCTTTAAGTATGCACCAATGACATCCGTTGATGTGAAGAGAAGTTTCTCGACATTTCGCAACGTGCTGTCAGAAAACCGACGAACCTTTACACCTAAGAACCTGGAGATGACTATTGTGATGTAATGCAATGTTAACTGAGGTAATGTTTCCGAAGTCCAATTTCTGTAACCCTAGTGGAGTTAATACAAACATGATTCTAGTTATACTAATTTCAATTTCTTTCTGCAGGATGTTCATTGCGAGTATGCTGAATTAATTCTAGGTGGCAAAAATTGTTCATCCTAAATTCTCCAAGTACTTTTTTTAACAAACACGGATTTCCTTTTTCAAATCATGTTAATCTAAAAATGTATAATGTCTGAAAGAAGAAGCATTTTATTCATATAGTTTTTTCGCACTCCATGTTGCATACCACCAGAATTTTGTATTTTTGAAACATTATATTCATTAAATATGTAATTGAAACAAATTATTAATTAATTTGGATCACCTTTTTACGTCCCTTTTTCCAGTCTTAGGTCCTTTTTAGGATATTTTTAGGCCTTTTTAAAGGTCTTTTTAGGCAATTTATAGGTATTCAACTTCCGAACCCTACTTATTACACTTATCTTCATAAAATGATATAGATGAACAAATGAACAGCGGTAACAACAAAGGAAATAAGTGTAATGCATAATATGAAATCTGGTGTGTAAAGAAATGCAAGAAAAGAATAAATTACAATTACTTACTAAATGAGGCGTCTAGTATCAAAACCTGCCATATCCACTTTTTTAAAAATTGAGTTTCCTTATTATTTTGGAGTACTTTCTAACACCTACCACATGCACTGGTTGGCTTTTTCAAATTTGAACTACAACCCATATATAATGAATAGTAAAAATTGAAGTTATTTTCAAAACCTGCCACATCCAACGAAGTAAATGCACGTTTTTCTCATTTTTCTCAAAATATAGCAAAGTGGATGTGGTAGGTTTTGATACTAGACCCCTCAAATAAGTACATACATTCTATTGTAACGTTTATACTTTAGACTCAAACTGTACACATCTAAAACAGTAGTTGTTAATATCTTTTAATTACTCTAAACAGATGTATTAGTTCATCAATAAATCATTTTAAGAAGATATGTTTTGGTCTTGACGATACCAACTGTAATACTTGAATGAATGAATGAATGAATGATTGAATGAATGAATGAATCAATCAATCAATTAATGAATGAATGAATCAATCAACTAATGAATCAATAAATGAAACAATGAATGAATCAATGAATGAATGGATGATTGAATGAATGAATGAATCAATTAATGAATCAATCAGTCAACTAATGAATGAATCAATGAAACAATGAATGAATGAATGAATGATTGAATGAATGAATGAATGAATGAATGAATGAATGAATGAATGAATGAGTCGATGGATGGATGGATGGATTGAAGAAGATTTATTGATTGATTGTAGTGAGAAAAGAAGAATTAGCAATTAAATAGTAGGCCTAAACCAGGGCTGGGCATCGAGAGCGGATCCAGACTCTAAACGGGGACGCTTAATATTTATCCGTCACTGAATCAACGCTGCGCCGTATTCGGCGGGGAAGAAAGGGGATGAAGAGAAATCATATGGCTCCCCGTGAGAGAGTAGAATCCGCTCTTGCTGCCCAGCCCTGGCCTACAAGATGATGGTCACGTCCTTACAATGGCTCTTGAAACGCTTGCATGGCTCAATGTGCTCTGCCTTTGCCTTCCACCCACAAAGAATGAGAAACAACTCCAATATACACAGTGCTGTTGTTGGGCCGGTACGGGACGGTACGCCGTACCGTCTAAAATAAAAACTCGCTGCTATCGTACCGGAAAGAAAAAATATACTCGAAAATATATTAACTATGTTTAAGTAATCTTTAATAGACTTATAAATGGAGGACGTTAGCTATTTGAAAAACATTTTTATTTTGATATATGACATAAAGTAGTGCTGGCATCTTATATCCTTTTCTTAAACGTTAGTCTGTTCGTTGTTTTATCGAAAACCATGGTCTGGAACTTCAGGAGTAGTTGAGATTTATTAATTTCAAGCTTGAATACCGCCGTGGTATTTCCACAAGTAATTAACACTAACTGTATGGCACGACACTTCAAGAAATATGCTACACTGATTCGCTAATTTCAAAACTTGCGTAGCTCCCTTCGCATAACACTAATTTTATGATGTGGCGCCTCAAAAATGCTGCTGCACTGATTCATTAATTTTAAAACTCGTTCAGGCGTAATGTTAGCAGTTTGCTAGAGGATGGAAATACTGTTACTTTTCGTGCGTTCATGAATATTGTGTCCAGTTACATGTTATAGATTCTATTCCAATTTCAACTAAAAAATCTGAATGAGCATTACTGCAGTGAAAAACATCTGCACTGAAAAAGTAACACTCTTTCAGTAAAAGAGTTCTTAGGCTTTTGTTCCTAAAAAAAAGTTGGGTCACCGTTTAAATTTCCTTCTATGCAATTGTGGCTGCGATCTGGAAGGTCTGCAGAGGCGACTACATGACGACGAAGTTACCTTGGAAAAGAAGTGCAGAACGAGTCCATAGAGTCTAGTCTGACCAAAAAGATTTCAGCAGTATCCCTTAAAATTTGTTTCCAACTACAGCACTGAATATACGTTAAAGCGAACTTGATACACTCCGGGAGACAGAAAAGCTTTGCATACTGACTACAGCGCCAGGCATTCAATAGCAATATTATTATAATTTCTATTTTTCGCAACCGGTTGTGCACGACTCTACTGCAGACTTCACTATTTTTTTAGTTGGTTATTTAACGACGCTGTGTCAACTACTAGGTTATTTAGCGTCGACAGATTGGTGATAGCGAGACGGTATTTGGCGAGATGAGGCCGAGGATTCGCCATAGATTGCCTTGTACAGCTCGACCAAGTTAAGTCTGCGAGCCGAGAGGGGAACTTGGAGGCAGTTCTGTAGTGAAAGGAGGCGGTAACGAGAGGAGACCAGTACAGTCTCATATGACAGCAAAGTTTTCGTACTGCGCTTCAGTTCATAGAGCGGTAACAATTTAAGACGCTTTGAAATAGACTGTACTTTTAATTCTGCTTGACAGTGAGGTTTGGCGTTCTGATTGGCAAGCGTGGAGAAAGTTGCATGAGGGGGGAGGCTGGGAGACAGCGTAACTGTTGCCTTTATCTGAAGACAAGGACAAGAAATGCGTGCGCTCCATAGTGTATTTTAAACGATGTGCACGCGTTGAAATCTGAGCGTCAAGTGACCTATGTGGCAACTGTGTTTTGCCTCTACATTCCATCCTGTTATCCCCACTCGCAGACTTGACTTGGTCGAGCTGTATTCACATTACGGTTGGGGAAAACCTCGGAAAAAGAATATCGTCGAGGTATGCCTGCTAATCCAGAGAAGTGTTGTGGGGAAAATGTTATATTTACTCCTACAAATATAATTGCAAATTGTGCTTTTAATCATTTTGGGTTTAAAGTTAAACCTGTAAACAGGCAATCAGCCCAAAACGGGGATCGAACCCGCGCCCAAACACAACTTCAGACGGGCAGGCAAGTGCCTTAACCGACTGAGCCACGCCGGTGGCTTACTTTACTATTCATTGGATCTCGCTGCAGTATGATTTGATCTAGTATCCTCTTAAAATGATTAAAAACATTTACATAGTTGATTCTAATAAAAATAAATTACTAGAATAGTACATTATGCAACGAGCCTATAATGGTAGTAATTAAGACGCGAGTATGTTTGTTTATGAAACGAGCGCAAGCGCGACTTTTTATGCTCGACCATATTTTTAACTTGAAATTATTGATAAGTATTTATGTTATGGTTATGTAAGTGAAGAGCGGAACTGACCTTTTAAATTGTGAGATGTGCGCAGACGCGAAAGTATTGATTTTTTTTCCGAGGGACGAATGCCATTGACCTTGATATAACATGGAAATTTATTTAGAATTGAAAAATGAGATGACAAATTGAATTTATTTGAATATTATTTACAATTAACGCTAATTATTATAGTAACAGAACATAATCTTCTGGCGACAGTATTGGATTTCCAGCCTCCGTGACGTTTAGCTAATTGTCTTTCGATTGCATATCCGAGAATTATCGATACTTGCGGTTTTATAATGGTGATTTCTCATTGGCTGAACAACTGAAGTATAATGAATAGGTGTACTTTAATGAGGTGCATTAAAGGGCTACTACCAGGTGTATAATTACTACATTTCGGCATGGTCGAGCATAAAAACATAATCAATTCTGAGCTATCCTCTGTATACTCGTATGTTCCAGAAGTTTCGGTCAAACCTTTTGCGATATTGTAGGCCTATATTTCATAAAGTAAACAAAAGACATTTTTCATAGAAACCTAGGCATAACGATCAATGTATTTTGCTCATAAACTGATCACCTAACTATTTCCATAATGTTGGACGAAAAGAAAAAGGAATGAAGCCTCTCTTACAATTTCTCTTCTGTATAAACAGTGTCGCAGTGATTTTGTTGACTGTACAGGTTGGAAGTAGTAAATAACGTTTTCTTCGAGCACTACATCAATGTTCAGGACATTCAGAACTGGTTTGAAAAGCTTACCTGACTTTCGAAACGTCTTTCTCCCACTTGTAAATCACGTGTAGACCCCCAAATGGGTCCAAAGTCGTCAGTCATTTAAAGTGAGCCCATTGTCCTCGTGGTCACTGCAGGTTGACTGCCCGGCTGCAAAGAGAGAGAGACAGTTTGTCAAACAAATTAACTGACCATTCCGAACCGCACATTCGGCTCACAGATTTGTACACGGCACGTAAAGGCAGAGTTAGCAAGAACCTGAACAATATCTAAACCAGAATACTTCGGCAGGAGAGCCCCATCACCTTTCATGGATCACTTAAGTTTAAGTAGGATGTACGTACAGAATTTCTACACTAAAATAAATAGGCCTACTACAATTATTCTGAATCTGAAGAATCTACTCGTAATTAACGTAATTTTCGCTGGCATAACACGTAATAAATTACGGCCATAATATCTATACTAATAATAAATCTATAGCCGAAATTTTTCTGGTAATTTTCTATTTTCCAAAAATAATTGGTCCTAACATATATAATTAATCACCCTGGAACCGAAAATCGCTTTTTGAAATTTTTGTTTGTATGTCTGTCTGTCTGTCCTGTCTGTCTCTCTGTCTGTATGTTTGTTACCTTTTCACGCGATAATGGATGAACGGATTTCGATCAAAATTGGAATATAAATTAAGTTCGTTGTAACTTAGATTTTAGGCTATATGGCATTCAAAATACATTATTTAAAAGGGGGCTTATAAGGGGGCCTGAATTAAATAAATCGAAATATCTCGCTTATTATTGATTTTTGTGACAAATGTTACATAACAAAAGTTTCTTTGAAAATAATTTCCGATAAGTTTTATTCCTTGAAAAATTTTGATAGGACTGATATTTAATGAGATAAATGAGTTTTAAAATTAAAATAACTGCCATCTAAGGCCGTGTAATGAATTAAAAAACAAATGACTTCGTCTATAAGGGGCCTTGGACAGCAACAATCGAAAGCTATGAAAGATAGCCTACAGATAATGTTTCTGTGTTTGTATGAAGTAATATCGGAAGCTAAATTAACCGATTTGTATAATTAATTATTAATTCACCATTGGAAAGTGTACTTTCTCTAGATGGACATAATGCTATAATGTTATCACAGTAACTTCTGAGTGAATCGAGGACAGGTAAGATTAAAATAACCTCTTATGCACAGAAAACTTGATAGGCTATTCTGTCATTCGTTTTCTGTATTTCCTAAAATAATTTTTATGACCAAATGAGTGGTCTCTGGATCAGAATGATCGCATTTTAATTATGCAAATACAATTTAAATTAAGTAACATAATAAACGATTTATCCTTCTATCAAACACGAATGTTCCCTGGATCAAATGTCCTATTTTAATTATGTAATTACTTTATATTTATTTCTAACGGGTGCAGCGGAGCGCACGGGTACGGCTAGTAGTCAATAAAAATCGTAAAATAAATTCTGTTGCCCAATTACACTACTCCGTCGATATAGAAGAAAGCCAATGTCTATCTACTTAGATATAACACGTGAAACAATCCCCTACAATCGGAAAACATCATGGTTAGGTACAGGATGAAAATCCAGAAATAGGAATAATAATTAAGGACAGTAAAAAAATCGATCATAAAGGAATGAGTATTTAAGACTTGTTAATTAATTTAAAAATAAATGAATCTGATATAATGTTAATACAAAATAATTTTATTTTCTAGAATATATAGGCTACAGTATACAGTATATATATATATATATATATATATATATATATATATATACAGAGTGTGTTAGCCAGGACTAGACAATACAATAGCACGTTTTGCAACGTTGCTGGATGGGGAAGAGGGGTTTAGAAGTACACAGTACAGCTCAAGTGGGTACAGACATACCGGTACAAAACAGATACTCTGTTCTAATGCAGGAGAGGACCACGGTAATACTGTTGTTTACATAAAACAAGCAGCAAATAGAAACTTTTAAAGTCATTAATAGAATATTATGGCGCATTTATATTTTACGTAACAATAGGTTGTACGTCTAAAAAATAAACAATAATTGTTTCCTCCACAAAATCACACGAACTTTTTTTCTAACGCAACATTTTAATCTCTCCCACTTCCGTAAAGCAGTATCATTTTTAAACAAATTTCTTGTTGTGTGTAAGAAACTTCTAGTTTATAATAATCGTTGAGAAACTGCTACAAAAATTCGCCGATTAGGTAACCTTGTTTGAGGAAAACGTTGACGGTACATTCTTCTTGCCTCACTTGAATTACGACAACTTTCTGCGTAAATTAATACCATATAATATTCCTAAACTGTGAATGATATTGTAAGTTGTTTATCGAATACCCTGTACTGAACTCTCATCCGCTCTGCAGTAGAGCTATGGGCAGGGAGCTTGAACTCAGCTGACTCGTACTCACGTCTGTGTAGAGTATTGCCTTCTGAACGTTCCCACGTGTCTCACGCCAGAATATTAACAAATTTAAGCAGGTATTTTTTATTTAATTTCACGAAAACGTAACAGAACACACAAATATTTATTTAAACTAATATTAACTCTTTGCTAGATATACCTACTGCTATAATTGTTTTCGTAATTTTAGTAACGATATAACAGTATAACGCAAATAAAATAAGAAAATAAATATTTTTTTTCCTGGGAAAACTATCAAGTTTTGACCCTATGTTGTATGAACATTTTTTTATCCTGTAAACCGTTCCCGACGACTGTGAAAAGAACGGCACTTATACCTCTTACACTTACATCCTGTAATACGTATAAAGGTGCGTACAGAGCGAACGAACAACGGACGAATGATGAAGCGAAACTTCGTTGTTCGTTCGCTGTTTGGAGCAACGTACAAATCATTCGCAAATGGTCAGAAAACATTCACGTTCGCTGATTATCCGCAATAATGGCAGATGAAAATATAATTATAGCAAGTGCAGCCGTTGTTATTATAGGCAGTTTAACAAAAATAAAGTTAAAAAACAAAAGGCGATGGTGGCAGACGCCACTCTACGAATGTCGCAATCAATATAGAGGCACTGACTTGCTTCTTGATTTACGTCGAATGGAATCGGAATAGTTTCACAATTCTGTCGCATTTCAGAAACTGACTTCGAAATATGTATTACTTTACAAAATAGGGCCAAAAATTTCCAAGAAAGACACAATCTGGCGAGAAGCAATATCTATTCAGGAAAGGCTAGCATTAACACTTTGATATCTCGCTACAGGAGATTATTCAAAGTGTGGAAACAGTTGATTACCAGGATTGTTCCAGAAATATGTACAGCTATAATTGAGGAACTGGAAGATTTTATTAAGTTACGACTGCAAGACAAGGGAAAGTTTCAATATACGGATACCTCACTAACAATAATCATCTTAAAATACTAAAAAGAGAGATTTCTCTGTGTTTGTCGAATGCACATCATGCTTACGAAAAGGCAATTTTCAGTTCCAATGAATTATTTTGTGTGCACAAGGTTGGAACTTTATTTTTTCTGGGCGTGAATTTGTCCAAAACGAACGACATGTGTTTATACGCGAACCAAGTTGACTCGTACACTTCATCACTCCCCATTCCAGATCTTTTTATGGACTTCTGTCTTTTCATCCGGAATGATGTCAGTAGGGACTAGGGACTCAATTTTCTTTTTGACTTCTGCTTCTTACAATAAACAGCAAATATGTATCCACTGAAAATAAATAAACAAAAATAATGTTCAAATTTTGCAAGTGTTTGACTCGTCTACCTTGCAACTAAACAACTTTCCAATAGCTTCCCAAACACTATATTTTCTTACTTTATTGTGGTAAGTAGGATGCTTGGGATTCCATGAAGTTTCCTGCTCCCTATATGCATTAATAAGATTTATAACAGCGTCTTCCGTCCACTCCAGTTTCGACATTATGTTGGTGAAATTAAACTAAGAGCTTCGTTCTGCTACGAACTACAAACTAGTGGCAAATCCCGTCCACAACGACTACCAACTTTCTTTGAAGTACCGACAAGCGACGGATCACTTCCGAAGGCAAACCAAACGATCGGTTTGCCTTTACTGCGACGTACACACGTTCCGATTTCAATCAGCGAATGTATTCGTTTGTCATTCGTTCGTTGTTCGTTCGCTAAGTGTGTACGCATCTTAATACGACGGAATCTTCACTACCGCAACTTTCTACGTTTGTTACAAATGTTCTTCAAGATCTGTATTTCACAAAGTTGTCGTAAATGAAAACTCGTTGTTCAAGGCTATATTTCATAATGAACACACTAGGGCACTCTAAATGTACGGTACACAGCTGCATCCTCACTGTTTGAACGTGTTTACGTAACTAAACAGAAAAAGTATTTGCATTGGCCAGTACAAATAAACAAGTACTATCTAAATACTAAACACAAAATTTAATGTATAGCATGCCACCAAATCAAACCACAAATACTTATGAGCTAATGATATATGTATTTATATTGTTTTTCTATACACTGGCCTGTTTCATAGATACGCAACCACAGCAAAGTGCCGCTACTCTTAGAATGACACAGCTGTGTGCTTTGCGTTGTCATGGGTAAATATATAATAGGATGCGAAACTGCGGTCAGCACCATCTGGCGGCGGGGGGCTCAAATAAGATGATCAGCGTCCAACGTCGTAGGTGGTGAACATTAGAACTACATGTTGGGTACATTCGAAAAAATCGAAAATCGAAAATCGAAAGAGAATTGGGAGGAAAAATTTAAAAGGTACGCAAAACACGTCCTTGCAAGGGGTTGGGGGCTGTACAAATCTAAATATGTGAGCTCCAAGCCTGTTGGCCACTAGTCTCACTCCGGGTTACGCTGCTCCACTGCAGGAGCTCTAGAAAATTTTGAAGGGGAAGCCGAAATTGGACGTAACCTCTTAGGTACCACATACGCGAGGGGGACTGAGATTTGATCAAGTGATCACGGAACGGGGCGAGGAGGAGATGGCTGTTGTTTGCCGTTAGGATGGCCAGACGCTGTCATCTGTTGTTCGATGACAAGGCATGTGAAGGCCGTCGGAAGAAGCGCCGTGAAATCTAAATCTGCAATTTGAGAGGTCCCTGTCCTTTTAAATTGCGACTCGTATATTTAATAGACAATTTATAAGTTCTGAACTAGGGCACACGTCGTTTAAAAGAAAAGGGGAATATATAAGGGGAAGGGCATATAGGTCCGTGGCCCATTTCTTATAGGGCTCATCCCGACATTCGTCTTACGCCTTAGGAAAACCACGGAATACCTTAGGCAGGATGACATTACCCAGAGTTATCTATTTATCCGTTCGAGATATTGCTCGAGGAGACAAGATGGCAGACAGAAACTTGCTAATAAGTGAACATAAAGTGATACTACGCGTGTGTATAAGCAGTTTATGTTAAACAGTGATGTTAATGGACGTTGTAAAAATAGTGTTGTTGAATGTATTGTAAAGTAATAGTAATATAATAAATTGAACTACCTAAGTAGTTCTTGCAGACTTTTCCATTGCGCTGTACACTAAATACCCAAAGAATACAATCCCAATTATCTAACCTTTTGCTTTATTTTTTTGTCTCTGTCTGGTTATATTTTAATTGGGTAGTGTAAAATGGATCCTCTCTTTTATCTTCCTGTTGGCTCCGGTAAGAATTTTCATTAGAAGATGCTGTGAGGAATAAAAATGTAAATGTTTTATTTTAAATTGGATTAGTTTTGAATATCGATGAGGGTGGGAGGGAATACTTTCTGCACAGTTTAACATTTTCGTCACCAGGTGCTCTGCTAAATGCATGGAGTAATTAGTTACTCTTTTCGCTACTTGGTGCGCTGCTAGATGTAATAACGCCCCTCCTCCCAACAGCATCAAGATCAATTTCTACAACAGCGCCTCTAGTATGTGTTACGGGAAACTCAGTAAGTTTCGCATCGTATTATATATTTATCCATGGCTTTGCGTTGTTGTAACTGCATGCAAAAAGTACTGACAACATAAAACCTTAATTACTTTTGAGCGCTACTGTGTGTGTATAAACTTATAATTGGATAATAAAATACACATCAAGATAAATAACTTGATCAAAATTATATTTTGAGGTTCCAGTTTTGTCAATAACATTCAATCGTATTTTTTACAGAAGAAATATTGTTGTCTTAATGTGTCTTGCTTGTAAACCGATGAAATAGTTATTCGAATTACTCAATAATTCGAATTATCCAATATCGAATGAGACCAATCAGTACTGTACTGCTACACCAATCAGTACTGAGCAATCAGTTATTCTGCAAGCTTGCAGTAGATTTCACTAACAGAATACGTACCTATGTTCATGTACATGCTTCAAGATCCACCCAACTGTGCCACCCACAAAGTCTGTTATCGTCTTGCTATACACGTTTTGATTTTATGTTTTACAACAGAAATGTTGTATGCATCCTTTCACTCTACATGAAAGGATCGAACAGGGTTCGTTTTGTAACTGTCAAGTACAAAATGGGAGATGATGTACAAAACGGGACGGAGAGAATACAAAATATTATGAAAGTAACGTAAACAAAACACAATGCAAGTATTGTACCTAAACTCCCGCGTGCCCTGCCTCCTCGGTCGAAGGATAAATGCATCATTCAAGCATGAAATGGGGAAAATCTGTCTGCGGTTTGTGTGCCTGTCACTGGCATAGAAACAAGGGAAAGCGAGTGGTACAAAATTGACCACCCGGCCAGCAATAATACACTTTGGGAGGCCCCGGTTATTCGTCTGTCAGACGTCGCATATCCGTAACTACACCGCTTTCAAATAATATCGAACTGTTTAAGAACACAAAATTGATTTTAGGTATTTCACTGCAAATAAATAGACAATGACATTTTAAACTACTGGGAGGGCAGATAAAAGTGCTCATTTCGTACATCTAAGATCATAGCAATGATACCTGCTGCTATTGAACTCAGTCAAAACTGAGAAACAAATCGACAGCATGGATGAATATATGTATAATAGGATGCGAAACTTACTGAGTTTCCCGTAACACATACCAGAGGCGCTGTTGTAGAAATTGATCTTGCTGCCACCTGTTGGAAGAGGGGCGTTATTACATCTAGCAGCCCACCAAGTAGCGAAAAGAGTTACTAATTACTCCATGCATTTAGCAGCGCACCTGGTGACGAAAATGTTAAACTGTGCAGAAAGTATTCTCTCCCACCCTCATCAATATTCAAAACTAACCCAATTTAAAATAGAACATTTACATTTTCATTCCTCACAGCATCTTCTACTGAAAATTCCTACCGGAGCCAACAGGAAGATAAAAGAGACCATCTATTTTACACTACCCAATTAAAATATAACCAGACAGAGACAAAAAATAAACCAAAAGGTTAGATAATTGGGATTATATTCAATGGGTATTTATTGTACAGCGCAATGGAAAAGTCTGCAAGAACTATTTAGATAGTTCAATTTATTATATTAGTATTACTTTACAATACATTCAACAACAGTATTTTTTACAACGTCCATAAACATCACTGTTTAACATACACTGCTTATACACACACGTATGATTTTATGTTCACTTATTATTAGCAAGTCTCTGTCCGCCATCTCTTCTCCTCGACTCTCGAGCAATATCTGGAACGGATAAATAGAGAACTCTGGGTAATGTACCCAACATGTAGTTCTAATGTTCACCACCTACGACGTTGGGCGCTGATCATCTTATTTGAGCCCCCCGCTGCCAGATGGTGCTGACCGCAGTTTCGCATCCTATTATATATTTATCCATGACACCGCTTTGAAATAATATCGAACTGTTTAAGAGCACAAAATTGATTTGAGGCATTTCACTGCAAATAAATAGACAATGACATTTCAAACTACTATAGGCCTATATACAATATTAGGAGGGCAGATAAAAGTGCTCATTTCGTACATCTAAGATCATAGGAATGATATCCTGTTGCTATTGAACTCAGTCAAAACTGAGAAAAAAAGTCGACAGTATGTATAGTCCATTCGCTTTCGTAAGCGACATCGGACCTTGAGCAGACTCGAGCAGCAGTACCTTCACTCAAGCGAAACGAACTCACGACCTTCACTGCTACCCAGCTACTGTATACTGTAGCCTACGTATAGTGCAGCGGTGACCAAAGCGGGTGTCATGATTACATGATTACATTCAAACTGGTATGAGAAGTATTATGTATATTGCTCTGTGTTTCATTCACGTACTGAAGGCAAGCAGTGGCGGTATCATGTCGCCCTACAAATTCTGTCTCTACAAGCAGTAAGAGTTGATTTCGTAAAGAATGAGGAGAACTTTTTTTGTTGTTCTGTCGGACAAAATGTAATGTGTTTACTTTGCTCAACGGTTCAATTAGGAGTATATATAAACATTAACTGCCACGTTGGATAATGTATTATTATTACTATTATTATCATTATTATTACTCGTATTATATTGTTGTATTCTCATATCATCAAACACTCTTAATTAAATGCTAATCCAATATAATATCGTCTAAACTATTCTAATTTTACCTAATCAATGCAAGCTTGATCAATCTAACTTAACCTAATATTATCGAATTCAATCTAGTCTAAAATAATCCCAATCTAAGCTAACATATAATTTATACTAATTTTATCTAATATAATGTAACCATAATCAGCCCTGATGTATATTCATCTATTGTAATTAAATGCAATCTAATCATACTGACATATCTTATTAATTATCATCTAATCTCTTTTAACTTTACATAGCAACCCTAATTAAATATAATCCTAATCCAATCCAGTTTTACATACTCTATTTTAATCTGAACTAATTTAATGTACTACCGCTGTTGTTGTTTAGTCAACTGTCTGAAGAAAGGTCTAAACCTCACAGGTGATACCAGAAGGCACCACTTATAAGGCAACTAGGCCAGGAGATAATGAGATAGGGTGGCCAGTTCCTTTCTCCCTCCATTGCATACATCGCCGATTAGCTACATATTACACAAGTCAGACTTGAGACGTATAGAAACAAGTATTGTTTTTCCTCTGACACATATCGTCAAGTGAGATGTAATGTCTGATAAGAGATGTACTGTAAATATCAGCCAGAACCTCAATCAGTGAATGGTACTACCGCTAATTTTAATTAAATCTAATCTCATATAACATATTCTAGTTTTCTCTAATGAAATCCTAATGTAAATTAATTTCATTAAACTATAGGGGAGAGTTGGGTAGTATCGGACATCGGGTAATATCGGACAGTGCGTTTCTTTCATCTACCATAGATGATAGTACCTGAATGACGTGGTTACGTAACTGTTTGCGACATCACAGAAACGTAAGCATGTCATTCAGTACTATCATCTGGTTGTAGATGAAAGAAACTCATTGTCCGATAGGCGATGTCCGATACTACCCAACTCTCCCCTAATTTCGCCCTACTTTTTCTAATCACATCTAATCTTATGTAATCAAAATCCATTTCTGATTCATCCAAAATAACCTGATCTAATCTGAAATCACTTAATCTGATTCACTTACAATTTAATCTAATATCCTCTTCCATATTATCTAAACCCAGTCTAATATAATTCGATTTCATATATAATAAAATATATTTTAATCTCACTCCATTTAATGTAATGTCATCTCACTTTTTATAATCGTAATCAGAACTAATCGACATTGCTGGAAAATTCTCACCCCTAAAAATTAACGGAAACGCATTACCTTCCATAAAGATATAACGAGTTAACTCTTATATTTCATTTCATTTTTATGCAAATATAAAATAATAACTTGGTATCGTTTCATCTACGAAGGTACAAAGTGTGTAGAATAAAGTGAACTTTTCTGTTAGCATGTAACACTAGTTCAGAATCAGTGGCGATTCCTCCATGAAGGATATGAGGATGATCCTACAGTTTAATTTCGTGCCTCTGAGGATAGAAAACATTTTAATTACAGATTTTGATTTTTAATGCGTCCCGACGTAATACTTTTCTTCAAACTTCCACTTTCTATCGTGAGTTATAGCCACTGCACATCACAGACTTTAGGAATATTTTCCGATTAACCATCCAAATACCTTACAGCAAACGGTTTTTTTTTCTAGCAGTGAAGTTAAGAACAGGGGAGGGTGCGGAGGTAAGAATCTGGATTAACTTTAACCGCGTTTGAGGATGTGACCGTATATACTAATACTACGACCCTTCTTTCTGGGTGGTGAAGACCTTGCCAGAGACTATAGTGAGGGTCACATAAGAACAGTTCCTAAACAGCAAATATTGCCGTATTGTCAGTGTTGCCAACTGTTACCAGATATCACACGATCCTTCGTACTAAATGACTTATTTACTTAACGTACTTTATGTTGGAAGGTTATTCTAAATAATTCAATAATTTGTAACATATTTTTGTAGGAAAACTATATGAGAAAGGGATCAACATGTAAAGTATTTGGTCTGGCAATACGAAATTAATTGGTTTGATTGAACAATTGACTCAAGAGGTCTAACCTAAAAATGTATTTTATTTGACCACATGAAATTATTAATACTAATCCAAAAACTTAACTGACTATAGTCTTGAATTATAACCACAATGCAACTCATAAAATAATTATATATTAATATTAATACTGATATTAATTAATTATTAATATGTTCAAATTTCACTTGTTTCCAATAACATGCTCAGAAATCTAGTACAATTTCAATTTCATTGAACTCCAGTACCGATATTTGTCGATATTTGTCTCAGCTACTAACATACCAGTTACAAAAATCACTACCATTTGTAGTATTTGTCAGTATCGAAATTCGAAACGAAATTGGCAAAAGAAAATTCAACCTGAAAACTAGAAAATCACCACAATCCACTAGCATATGTAGTAATGGGGGAAAATGGTTAGGTTTCACCATTAGGGTATGAAGTAAGCTGACCCGGACTATATAATACCAATTTTCAAAATACCCTTGCAGCCTCCTAAAATTCAGTTCATTGGTCATTTTAAAACGAAATAATAAATAATTTAAAATGATATAATATAAAAAATAAAATGAATAAAAACCAAAATTACATAAAAATAAATAAAATAAACTATAATAAAACACAAGAATTAACAGGACTTTCAGATGACAGGACTCTGAAAGAATATCTGAAATTGTATTTGATCATTTAGAAAAATTTAACTGTAGCAAGAAATTAATTGCGTTTGCTCTATTATTGTTATTATTATATTATTATTATTATTATTATTATTATTATTATTATTATTATTATTATTATTAGTTTCTGTCTTGGCCATCAGTAATCAATCTCATATCCAGCATACAAAAAATATCACGAGTCGCCACTGTTCAGAAGGCCGCAGTGTACCAAAGTTTGATAAGCCGTCCTCTAACCATAACTAACACAATAAAGTAAAGTTTAAAAGCGAAACTACTAAAGCCCGGACATTGAATCCTATTCTATGCAGCTAACAGACTCGCTGTTGTACTGCCTCCAATACGTCGATTTCAATACTGTCTGCCCATAACCGTGTCAGAGAATCAAAGGACAAGCTTCAGATACAAAAAGCTTTCATCAACTTTACATTTATTACACAACATGAAGTTTCTCTGGTCATCATTCAGAAGTACTTCCTTAATTAATATTTACAACTTTCTCAGTTTCATATAATTTGTTGCTGCAAAAGCAAAACGGAATCCATTTATTTTGACAAAACCTCAGTGATCCCATTCATTCGAACGACGTCGGTTCTGAGGCCAGAAAATAGCGTTGAGGACAGTGAAGACCAAATGAAGTGTATGAGTCACGGTTTTGGAACAGCATTCTCAACATATTCTCTTTCTCAATTTTGTATAATTTGCTGCTGAAAAAATAAAAGAGATTACGATTGTTTTGACATAACCTCAGTCATACTGTTTATTCGAACGTCGATTTTGAAGCCGAATCCACAAACACATGATGATTTCCAGTACTGAATCCGTTTCAACTATTCAAGCTGTTAATTGAGAGTCGTATCATAAGAATTACACTCGTCCCAACGCTTTCTTATTATTTCAAATTTTAATAGTAGTAAAATAATAATAATAATATTAATGATAATAATAATAATATTATTATTATTGTTATTATTATTATTGTTATTATTATTATTGTTATTATTATTATTATTATTATTATTATTATTAGACAATCTAGTGTATTTCGAACACTCTCTCTGATCCATTTAATATTATTTGTGGTGTGCCCCAGGGCTCAACTTTAGGACCTCTTCTATTTTTAATCTTCATTTATGATATTTGCAAAAGAATAAGTTCTGACTATCTATTATTCGCTGACGATCTTAAAATTTTTCGAAAAATCAACGGTTTTGCTGACTGTCAATTTCTTCAGGATGACATTAATTCAATTACCAATTGGTCAGCTGATAACAGGATGGTGATTAATGAATCCAAAACTTACGTAATATCATTTTCAAGGAAAACCTCTACACTAAAACTATCATCTAAAAAATGTATTAATTAATAGAAAAGATTGTATTAGAGACCTCGGTGTATTAACTGACAATAAATTATATTTTCACAACCACATTGATTATATTTATAACCATGCAATAAGAATGTTAGGAATAATTCGGTCAATTACTTATTCTTTTTCAACATCTGACTCTCTTTTAATACTATACTATACATTAGTGAGATCGAAACTCGAATATGCATCTGTAGTTTGGAACTCTATTACTAGTTCTGATTCGGCAAAACTGGAAAATATTGGAAGGAAATTTATTTCATTATGTTCGTAGAGATTCCTGCCTAATAACTCTGGGTATAACTATGATCAAAAATGCGAGCGCTTTAAAAGTCGAAGTCTATATGCCAGATGTCATGATCTCGATTACTTATTCTTATGTAAGGTCCTTAAAACGTGACATTGTCAATCTTTCTTAAACAGTGTCAGCCTTCGTATTCCTAGGAAGGACATGAGACATCACAAACTCTTCTATATTAGAAATTCTAAATCTTCCTCGCCGGTCTCCAGATGTATTAAACATGGTAACTTACATGTAGGCGATTTCGATCCATTCAATGTATAGAAGTATTAGACTATGGCAATATCTTTGCTAATATTATTTTAATAATCCCTATACACAAATTGGTAGTATGAATCAACTCCTTTCCCTAATATTTTATAGTTTTAATTCTTGTAAATTAATTATTGTAATATACTGTATGTTCTTTATTTTGTTGTTGACTCAAGTATTTAATTGAACCATAGTTGTTCATTTTAATGTATTAATTGTATCAGTGTGCTGGACTTATATTGACCAATGGCTGTTGTGCAGCACATAAATATCAATAAATGAATTATTATTATTATTATTATTATTATTATTATTATTATTATTATTATTATTATTATTATTATTATTATTATTATAGGAAGTAATTTATCGTCTGATCGTCATTTGTTGCAGGCCCATGGCTGCCTCATCTGTTACGAAGTGGCGCGCTGCACTGAAAGGTCTCCGCCCCACCTACTAGCCAAGCCACGGCTGCCGCCCTACCTGGGGGGCGAGTGGGTCAGCGCCCGCTGCGAAACGAGGCCCCTCGGCCTCTTCCTCACGCGTCGTCTGCGCTTCCACGTCGGGGATCGAACCTGGCACGGCGAGTATCGCTTCTTCGCCGACCCCATCTGCTCGGTGCCGACCTTCACGGCAGCCGCATCGGGACGCTACTCCAGGAACCCTACAACCTCCAGCAAGGTCGAGGGAGGGACAGAGTTCGACTACCGGGTAGAGCACGCGTCTCTCACCGTCTTGGACAGAGGGATGGCGGAGAACCTCCAAGGAGATTCCCGCTGCATCCCTGGAGGCGTCTGGAAGGTTGGAGTTGCCAGGGACCTCACGCCGTCCAGAGGATGTGCGCCTCTGGGCATCATCGTCCCTAGCACAGAGTACGAGTTGGTGCGAGTGGAATCGGATGCCCAAGGGAATATCCTACTGCTGATGGGGCAGCCCGATACTGACAACAGGAAAAGAGGGCCAAAGGATCGACCCACGGCCTACCAGCTTCCGCTCATACGCTGTCGAAGTCTGCCACCGTTCTCGCCAAATCACCATCATTACCACCATCCTGATGATGATTTTCAAGATAATCAGCTCTTCCCGATTTCTGATGCCAGAATTGGTTTGAGATCTTCTTCTGCAAGATCGACAGTCGTGTGTATAAGCGTCTCCACATTAATTCTTATTCACTGTGTAGTAAGGACAGTTATTTCTATATAACAGGTGTATTAAAATTGTCCATTCATGTTTTTCGTCGCGGAAAGGATACATAAATGAGTCAACAATTGCACAAAGGTGAAATTTAGGCGAGAGTTGGGTAGTATCGGACATCGGGTAATATCGGACAGTGCGTTTCTTTCATCTACTACAGATGGTAGTACCAGCGAATAGGGATGATAAAGAATGGACACTTCGCGTCGGTACCTTTGATGTAGCCGGACTGATTTCAATGACCTTCAAGCCAGCTAAAGCGTGAGATTCTGCTTTCTCCCTAGAGTTGGCGCTGACATCACACCAGCTAGCAGTCGACACAGCAGAAATATAACACATAAAATTAATATGTCTAGGCACATTATGTACTCAAATAAAATAAATTTGATCCATAAAATAATAAATCCGTCATTAACTGTAATGTCTAGACTCTAGAGTTCCTTTATAATGAGAGTTGAGACGTTGACCCCAAAAACAATTAAAATATATAATGATTTGATAGCACTGAAAATGGAAAAACGAGACTCTTACGAGAAGTAAAACCATATACCTATATTATATTATATACAAATATTAAACGAATTCGATACCTAATTTTATAATGTATTATATTATTTTATAATATAATTTATGATATCTGAAATATAAAATATTATTATTACAACTAGTTTGTCACTGAGAAATAAGGAAAAGCTGTTAACTTGAATTTATTTGAAGCAAAGCGTTACTGGATTATGCAATAAGGTAGGCGATGTTTGGATCCCGTGTCTCAACTCTATTCTCAATTATTATCTTAGCGTGTGCTCGATTACACTAACCTCTAGCGCTTGAAAGTGGAACTATACGCTGGCGCACAGAGAAACAAAACACAGGAAAATTCGCTCAGTGTCCATTCTTTATAATCCCTATTCGCTGCTAGTACCTGAATGACATGGTTACGTAACTGTTTGCGACATCACAGAAAGGTAACCATGTCATTCAGGTACTGTCATCTGTTTGTAGATGAAAGAAACTCACTGTCCGATATTACCCGATGTACGATACTACCCATCTCTCACCTACACAACGTGTGTCAAAATCATGAAGTCCGATGATGATTTTGAAGAAAAATCTGTTTGTTATTCTTCACGTCACAGTGGACACGAGATTTTCTACTACTGTTACTTCACGCCACAGAGAATATGAGCATTTCTAGAATGAATTTCTTTTCAAGTTACAGTGGTTATGATATTAACTTCAACGAATGATTCTTCACGAAACCATGGATATGAAATTTTTATTTGAGAGATTTTTCACGTCAGATTGGATATATTTACTTTAAAGCAGCGACTTTTTTGTTATTAAAATTGGTATGAGGCTTTCTACAACGTGAGAGTTTTAATTCTCCAACGCGATCAACAATCTTATAAAATATATTTCTTTCTTCTAACGCGTTTATCGAAAATTACTGGACACAATTTTAAATAAGTTAAAGACCGGGCTTAGAAAACGTGTTTCACTTGAACCCATTTGTCATCGTGAATATTAATTTTAGTCTGATTATGATTTCTACTGTAAACACTTTATTTCGATTTCTAAAGTTAGAACAAATTATATTAAATACTACATAAAAGACTGCAACTACGTATATGTATGAACAAGTTTACAGTCTCTTGTATTAATTTCTTTATGTAAAAGATTTAACTCGGACATGATTCCTGTCGTGTGGATGAAAGACAAATTACTCAATAATTTGACAGCTGTGAAGTCGGAATCTTCTTCAACGAAGTTCGTATCCTGATATTCATTATACATCAACATTTATAACGGGTGTGTGAAAAACCTCTGAACATATTTTTCGTCCAGTGAAGGAGAAACAAATGAAAACACAGTAGGTAAATATGTACTAAAGTGGTGAAAAACATTATGAATAATGTGGGAGCGAATAAAAGACTGTGTTATTTTTCATTAAGTGATTCGTAGACGAATGAGTGACAAATGTATATATGCGAAACTTAAAACGAATGAAAGACCAAACTGGTGGTGAAATATAATACTTTGTTAAATATTAGCATATCGATTCGAAAACAGTGAACATGTTTGTCATCGACTGGAGAACAATTCAATTAGCCTACATCATAATTGCACAAAATGAATATGAAATAAAATTTAAATCAACTGAAACGAAAGAATGAATAATCTTAAAGTTTATAAAAGTTTAGAGTAATCCCATTAAGTAGATTGTGGACAATAAACAATAAGATGATAGTAAGGTACACGTTTAAATTCACCATAATAAATCAAAACTGACGAACGTGTTTTCATCTCTTCAAAGAGTACATAAGTATGTTAACAAATGCGTAAATGTGAAATGAAATTAAAACATCTAAAGTTGATGGAAATAGTGGTAAAATGTCCGTTCATTCTTAGCAGAACAATAAGGTTATAATCTAAATCAATGTCTCAAGATATGGTAAGTGAAACAGAAGAAACAAGCAAAATTTAGACTTATAATTGTATTTATTTTTATTGCCGAAATAGTGAGCATTATGTTCCAGAATATTTTCAAGTCCACAGATATGATATTTCATACTGAGAGGGAATTGCTCTCTTCATTTATAAAAGTAGACTATATTACGTCCCAATGTAGTGTAAAGAAAATCTCTCACGAATAAGTCCTTGGATAGATATCGTTATTTTATATGAAAAAAATACTCCAAAATTGGTTTAACTTAAAAATTGTACTTATTCTTGGAAAATATTATATAGCGCCTTTGTTCTTACTAGAAATATGCAGTGTGATTTTTAAGATGCACAACAGTTTGCAAGCATGACTTCTACAGCAATTTTCCTGTGACACATGTAGCATAGAATGACAGAAAAGTTGAAATTTTTTTAATATATTAGCAACAGTACCAATCCATTTCATATCAGTTGCTGAAAATGTTCTTCTCCTGCATGTAGACTTAATTGCAACTCCTTAAAAATTTCGAATTTACACGAAGATACAAGATATAAAGCGTGAGGTCAGGAGAAACATTTTCATTTTCATTTAACTTCTCTTCTTTTACGACCTTGCGTCGCCGATCCTACAATTTGTTTCATTAAGATATTCATATACTCTGAGCCTATTGAGAATGAGATATAAAGTATTACCTATGAAAGATTATTTTGTTATTTCCAACGACTGAGTTGAAAAAGTATCAAAACTAGAGTCCTGCGTTTGGTTATTTGATTACAAGTTAGGTGTATGTCGATCATACTAGCTTCGTTAGGTAGGGGAGACTCGTCCAATTTGGCAATATTTGTATCTTAACACAGTTTGTAGTTACATATTCGGAAATTAAATATTCCTCTATTATGGAATGTGTTTAAACATTAAATCCCAATAAACCTCTGAAAGAAAATTCTACAAATCTAAATTACTTTACACATAACACACTAATAAATAACAAATGACATGTTTCCAGATTTGGTACTTCATCAGGATAAATTGGCAATAGTACAGGGGTAATTTGGCAATAGGATTAAAAATAATTTTTTTCAAAATAAAACAATGGTACAAGGTTTATAAGACTTGATTTACTGGGACAAGAAGTCACTAAACATCATAAACACAAAACAAAAGCAAAAAAAGAAAAGAATTGAATGGATTTTTCCGACCACTCTTACTAACTATATTGAAGGGTTGTCTTCGAATTTCTTTTTCCGATAGCCCAAACCCAAGTTCTTGCATTTTGATTACATATGTCACCAGTTTTTTTATCTTCCTCAACGGTTAGAGCTATGGGTCTTCCTTTCTTGGGAATGACAACGTCATCGGGTCCTGAGGGTGCATACAGAAACCTCTTTAAGTTGTTAAATGGCACATTGTACTTCTTAGAAGCCTTATAAGTCGACGATCTATTTTTCAAAACACCCCCAACCGCAGCCCGCAAATCATCTTGGAATATTTTTCAGAATAATGTCCTCGTTCCTTTGGCATATCTGCAACACATCACACAGTGCTGCATTGAAGACTGTAAAAATCCCTCATACGTCCCTACTCTCAAATTTTACCGTCGAGTACACATTCTTGTTCAAAGAGAGCAGCAATATATCACTATAAAGGAAAATGTCTAATTCACACTACCCTGGAGAAGACATTTTTTGCTAAGAAGAACATAAAACGAGCTAAGGCCTGATGAGTTATTAACAGAAAATATTAACTATATAAATGGCTTACCTTATAATATGGAATCTCAGCTTTTGATATATAATGCACAAACATACGTAGGTAATGAAAAACACTTTCTTTCAGTCTTTGTATACACACGTCCACACAATCACCACGTTCATAGGGAGTATTGAACACTTCTTTCTATTAGTAACAATATCTGCCACTATAATGCTAGAAATTCGAATGAAACGAAAAATAAAAGTACACTCAGATGTTCCACTCTATGATCGTGTCATTGAACTTCTTAAAATTCTAGAGGAAATTTGGCAATAAAAGAAATACAAGAATATTGCCAAATTTCCCATATTGCTAAATTTGCCGAGTTTCCCCTACCTACGGAGAGCAAGTTGCGAGTCAACAGTTTACCCTGCAATGAAATAGTCTCGAGCACGTTCCGGTACTGTGTGTTTACATCTCTTTATTCGTGTACCTGTTTGAATGAGTGACCGAATAACAAGAATAATACTCATATGCAATATACCACTTCGATTTAATAACAATAATAACGAAATTTTTATTTAAAGGTAGCTTAGACGCAATAAAAGAATATTTTCACCAGAGATAGAAAAAAAAATCATAAGCGAGCCGCTTTATATTTTCATGCGTCAGCACATTTTGGGCAAATATGCAATGAGAAAACTATTCGAACTAATTATTATTATTATGTACCGAAGTACATATGACATTTCCGTGCAGGAATACTGCGTTATCATATGATAGTGATTTAAGATGGTGCTCATTCCGTCGGATCCCGGTCACTTATCACTCGTAATGAGTGCACATCTGCACATAGTGTGTTGGACATTGTGCCACTGTCACACATCTGTGACATAATGCATGAGGTTGGCCACAAAAGAGAAACTGATAGGTGAAACTTAAACTGAGAGGATTCAACCCGGTATCGGAACTGGAATCCGGTGTGAATTAATGGATAAAGCGTCAGCACTAGAGCTGAAAACCTGGGTTCGTGTCCCGATGCCGGAGAGAGAATTTTTCTCCATTATATTCGAACTAAGATAAAGATGCCTTTACTGAGATATGTTAAAGAATATTAAATGGGTATATAAGCAGTACAAACACACGTTCTCAGAGTTTGTGTGTACTCTTCACTGAATCTATGTAGTAATGATATCTTGAGATGAGCAACAAATGCAACAATATTAATCTGAAAGGAACATTCGAATTTCTTCCTACAATCATTTCTGTTAATATTATGTATTAGTCGTAGTGATATAAAAGAAATCGAAATTTAAAAAATTTTGAACTCAATAAAAAAAAACTCGAGCGCCACATAAAAATGTTTAGTCCCCATGCCCACCCGGCGCCCTAAATTTATCCACTCCTATTTTTGCAATGATTAAAACGCATATAGATACTTTAGATCTAATTAAAGTTTGGAATTAACAAATTAAAAAACATAAATGTTAGCACAAAGTTGAAATAAAACAATTTATGAGTGGCTGTTGTATGAGTTTCTATTCATTACAATCAAAGACTGTAAACATTTTAAGTGGTCTAAATGAAAAATATATCTTCATTTCTGAAGAAATAAATTTTCTTTTTTCCTAAGTGGTCATTACCAGATTCTCCTATTAGAGCATTAATGTAGCTTAGTTTTAATTAATATTAGAGGAGAAAAATTCACTCCGGGGCCGGGCATCGAACCCGGATTCTTGGTTTTACGTACCAAGCGCTCTGACCATTGAGCTACGCCGACGTCCAATCCACAGCACCGGATCGAACTCCCCTTCTCCAGTGTTTTTCCCTTTGTGGCCTAATTCCAAGTTGGTCATATATGTTGACATTTTATTAAGTCAACTGCCATTATATAAGGAGCGCACTCAGTTAAGTGACTTGGTGGCCGGGATTCCATAATAATGTGCACAGTAACCTGTACAGGTCGACCTGGTTGGCGAGTTGGTATAGTGCTGGCCTTATAGAAGGTTGCGGGTTCGATCCCGGGCCAGTTCGATGGCATTTAAGTGTGCTTAAATGCGACAGGCTCATGTCAGTAGATTTACTGGCATGTAAAAGAACTCCTGCGGGACAAAATTCCGACACATCCGGCGACGCTGATATAACTCTGCAGTTGCGAGCGTCGTTAAATAAAACATAACATTTAACATTTAAAACTGTACAGAAATATGCACTGTTGCTAGAGGAATTTACTAAAGATTATTATTATTTTTTGGTCCTACGGAATATATCTGTTATGGTAAAAAATAATATTAGAAGAGAAAAATTCGCTCCGGTGACGGGGATCGAATCCGGGTCCTTGGTTCTACGTACCAAGCGCTCTCACCATTGAGCTACGCCAAAGTCCAATCCACAACACCGGATCGAACTCCCCCTCCTCCAGTGTTTTCCCCTTTGTGGCCTGACTCCAAGTTGGACATGTATGTTATGTTGACATTTTATTAAGTCAACTGCCATTATACAAGGAGCGCACTCAGTTGAATGACTTGGTGACCGAGATTCTACAGTAATGTGAACAGTAATCTGTACAGAAATATGCACTGTTGCTAGAGGAATTTACTAAAGATCATTACTTTTTCTGGTCCTACAGAATATATCTGTTATGGTAACAATTAATAGCTTAATATTGTTTTCGCATGTCCCCTCTACAGCAGACCTGTACTGTATAGATGCCGTCGAGCTATCTCTAGGCCTACTACAAACATACCTACACTGATGCTGGTTTGCAGGGCTCTGATAATAACATAACAAATTGCAATCTCATCAAGTTCATGCTCAAGAACTCATTGTCAGTACCTTATCAATTTATTTTAAGCCAGAAAATACTGTTTGTCTGGACTTCAAGCGCACTCAACTTACAGGTTATACCATGCGTTTAAGGACACACCTTCGAAAGAGATGTTTCACTCCTGTCTTTATACTAATGTGAAATTCCTGAACTTTATACAGGGACCAAATGCCTATGACAAATAAAGTCTTTTACAGCAACCGAATCTCTGTACCTTTCAAACTGTGGATTATATAATTTTTCTGTTATGAAAACTTACTGAAAAATTACATTTTTGTAGAAAAAATAATTACTCCAGAATGCATGTATTTAGGTCAATGAATTTTGGAAGAGAGTTAGAAATATCTTAAAGGTTTCTTGTGTAAATATTACCTTTTTGTTTAAATGAACTGTGACACCTCGTTCACGCATTAAAATCCAGATTTTTTCTTTATTTTCTTTAGGAAAAATTGTCATTTCTAAAATTCTCCTGAGTTTGAAATTTGCAGCAAATTCATCAGGGACCGCCACTGTGATAAAAGCTGGGACCTGGTAAAAACTTGTGAATCAGCTTATTCCCTCCATTTTTAGTAAACACTTGTGGAGTTTGTTACAAGTGAGGAAAAGTTACATTCTTTGGTCGGAGAGAAAAGGCACATAAGTAAAAAAGCCGATTTTTCTGTTGTACCTAATCACATAAGTCTAGTATTTTTTTCTAATTTTTTTAATAATAAAAATTATTTTATTTTAAATTGAAAAAGTCTTACTTTATCCAACATACATGAATTTCATAATTTCATTATTATACAGGGACATCATTTTATTTTTACTAACATTTCTAATATTAACCTGGCTATACCTTTGGATTAAAGGTTCAAAACTGGAAAAATCGTTTTCTACCCCCTTCCACTGGAGTTCGATGATACTGGCGTAAAATACAAACAAATTACTTTACTAGGTATAGGAAGGAAGAAAAGTAGTTCATCAATTTACGTAAAGTAGGAAATATCGCGATTTTGAGTTTGATAATTTTCATTAGGTTTTTCTTTAATCAAATTACAGTACTGCATTAACAATAAGTGTTTTTACTCCATTCGGACGTATTCATTATGCAGTCTACAGCACATTAGCGTACAATATAGAGAATGAATTTAAATTGATAAATAAACATAATAGGGATATTTAAACACATTTTTGAAAATGGTGGCCGTTCATTTCGATACAGGCTTCAGTTCTTTTTTTTTTTTTGCATATTATTGCACTATAGACTATTGTACCTAATTCCTGTTACCAGTTTCGTCCTTCGTACTAGTAACTCATGTTGAAATAATTCTGTACCTACTCTATAAAAGAGTACCTCAAATGCTGTAAATTCAATCTTCACTTCTGCCCGATCCGAAAAGATAAAATTACTCAGAAATTCTATCTACTATCCGCCCAAGTGGTTTTGTCGCAGGGTCGTAGAAAGAATGTAAATCACGTGCCAGTTAATTAATTAACGAGGCCCTTTTCATTTATTTTAAACAGTTGCATAATTATTACGTAGACGTCCAATTCCTAACAGAAATTAATGTTTTCAGACAACCCAACTATTACCCTTTACAGAGAGACGAACAGAAGCCGCTGGGGTGAAACCGGGATGTGACATAGGCAAACGACGACAGTACCTGTACGAGAATATGATTGAATATATTGAAAGAAAACATATTTCTGGAACATACTATACTCACTAACTCAGTACTGTTTGTGTTTACTATGACCACAAGGCGACTTTGACTGTATATGCTTGGTTCTGTGTGGATCAAAAACTCAGGTACAACAAAAATTGAAGTAAAAATAAAATGATGTCCCTGTACTTATATTCAGTTAAGAATAAGTTAAAAAGAAATTCTCTCCTGATAAATTATTATTTTTTTTTTACTTACGTACCTTTTCCGCCCACCAAAGATTTATTCCTAGACAAAAATGTGAAAATGGGTCGAAATTCAGTGAGTATGGACATGAAGTGACAGATTATTGTAGTGTGGAATATCGACATGAGATAATATCTAATCTATCACAAAATTCGTTGATCTAAATACATCCATTCTGAAGTAATTAATTTTTTCCTACAAATATGTATTTTTTTTTCAGTAAGTTTTCATAACAGAAAAAAACTGTTACATTATAAATCACAGTTTGAAAGATAGAGAGATTGGGTTTAAAGTAAAAACTTTATTTTTCACAGGCAATTGTTCCTTGTATAAAGAGCATGGGGTTTCACATAAGTATAAAGTCAGGAGTGAAACATCACTTTTGAAGGTGTGTCCGTAAACTTTTGGTAGAAACTGTAGATGTGTTTTATTACCAACATGTATGCATGTTTTGAATTCGGTATTTTATTACCGAAATATATGCGGCATATTTCGCTGGCAGATCAATTTTCGTTGTCGAAACACGGTCTATTTCCATACCGTTGCATAGCCTAAAAATAACACTGCATAGATCCTTTACACTGGTATTTTATTAAAATGTCATATACATAGCCTCTATACACTACTTTTCTTTTTGTAGGCACATATATTCAATTAGAAGTTTCACTGTGAAATGAGTTTTTACATTTATGAATTATTCTAAGTCAATCTGTAGAAAGAGATAAAGGTTAATTTTTATCTATTGCCATTTTTAACATAGTGGGCAAAGAAGAGATTAGCGATGGAATGTACAGTGTGACCCTAGTCGATGTGGACACTAAATAAGTGCGTAGTATTCTGTGTTTCAGAAATAAATGATGTGATGTTATCGTCGAAATTTGTACTGAATAATTCCCATTGTTGTTATTATTGTAGACAATCAACGTCGATTTAAAATTATGTGTAAAGAGTTCAGTGTCTGTAGCAACATTAAATTTGTATATTTATTATTGTAAAGTTTTATCCTGTAATAAGTCTGTGAATATCTGAACAACAGGAATAAAATAAAACATCCAAGAGAGGATTATAACGAACATTTCTCCATCGCAACGACTGAATTATGTATTATAAATCAATACGAAATAAACTTGTAATTGTGGTATAAAAGTGTATTTTTTGTTATAAATCCTGTACGTAAATTAAATCGATTTATACGTCATAAAATAACATGGATGATTGTTCTATGACTTGTGATTTTAAATACATCCATTAATTCTAATAAGGGAGAGTAAATTTACTACAGTATTTTTTGCTCGACCATGTCGAAATGTAGTAATTATACACCTGGTAGCAGCCCTTTAATGGATCTCATTAAAGTACACCTATTCATTAAAGTTCAGGTGTTCCACCAATCAGAAAACACCATTGTAGCAATATGAAAGTGCAAGTATCGATTATTCTCGGATATGCAATCGAAATACAACTAGCGAAACGTCACTGAGGCTGGAAATCCAATACTGTCGCAGGTTATGTTCTGTTACTATAATAATTGGCGTTAATTGTAAATAATATTCAAATAAATTCAATTTTTCATCTCGTTTTTCGATGTCTAAATCAATTTCAAGGTTATGTTAAGATTAATGTTTATTTTACTCTCTAGATTATATCAAGGTCAAGGACATTTGTTCCTCGGAAAAAAATCAATATTTTCGCGTCTGCGCACATCTCACAATTTACGAGATATTGCACAAGGTTAGTTCCGCTCCCCAGTCAGATAAGAATAACATGCGCTCGTTTCATAAACATACTCGCGTCTTAATTACTACCATTATAGGCTCGTTGCATAATGTACTATTATATATTATTGTTACTGTTAGCTCTCGACTGGACGCGCCTATGTATGAAATGCGCGAACTTGAAAAAAAGGTTTCCGTAACAGTTTGCTTAACAATTTGGCTACAAGAAGATTCTAGATTAGTATATTGAGCAGTACTGTCATACGTTCTCTAACAATAAATTGTACAGTAGTGGCAAAAAAAAAAAGGACCGACCCTTGTAGCTGATTTCAGATCCTTGTTCACAGTGACAGCACGATAGACTGGTAACTAAGACTTTCGTGGTTCGAATCCTGCCTGGAAAGGAAACTTTTTTTTTGTTTCTTATTCAAATTTATTCCCAATACTTTCCGATTTCAGCCACATTTTACTACTTAATTCAACTTATTATTCCCACTACATGAATTTTACCAACAATCGAGAATTATTGGGAATAAATTTGAATATGGAACAAAAAAAAGTTTCCTTCCCAGGCAGGATTCGAACCACGAAAGTCTTAGTTACCAGTCTATCGTGCTCTGGAGTGAATAAGGCTCTGAAATCAGCTACAAGGGTCGGTCCGGTTTATTTTTGCCACTTCTGTAATTGCGTTGAAACTTTAAGAGTGGCAACACTGCTGTGGAAGCGAAACAAGACTGAATTAAAATTATTCTCACTTCTACCATGTGTTAGTGTATGTCTAACCTATCTCACAGTAAATGGACTTCCCTTCCTACTCAAAGCGCATGAGCTTTGGCGAGAAGAAGATAGTCTTGTGTGAGTTACCGATCTAAACTTTTGTGTTTTCGCCAAAACAGGAATAGCAAGTTGGTTGAAAATTCAATGTAAGCTTACATGTGGCCGCACAGCAAGACAATGTTATTAAGGTCTTGTTCACGCAAGTGGAAAACGGCGTTACCATACAGAACAGTGGCGAGGTGGTTTAGAGCTTTCAATGAGGGACGTGAAAGAGTGGCAGAAGTCGCTCGACCGGGTCGTTCTAGTGTCAGTGACGAGCAAAAACAGACTGTTGATGAACAGTATTTCCGTCATTTCTTTGGAGCGTAACATGAGACCAGCGTTTTGCATAACCCTTCCATTATTTTGCAGGATAATGCTTGGGCGCACGTGGTACACCCTGTAGCTGATCTGTACCGTCGCTGGGGTTGGAAAGTGCTTTTTAACTCAACATATTCACCGGACTTAAGGTCCTGTCATTATGATTTTAACGCAAATATGAAGGGATCACTTCGTGGCATTCTATTCCGGACTGTTTCAGAGATTCTGCAGACAATAGATCGCTCCATCAGAAACATCAACAGAACAGGCGCTGCTACAGGGATACTACGACTTTATCATCATCATCATTAGCCTATTATTATTATTATTATTATTATTATTATTATTATTATTATTATTATTATTATTGAACAGCAAGTGTTACCATAATTTTATATACATGTCTCAATATATCAGCCTACATCTTCCCTTGAATGATAAAATAATTACTACGCTATATCTCCATTTTAATTTCTTTTTTTAATCTTTTGATGACTATTATCAGTTATTTACTAGTTATTGATTTAATAATAATAATAATAATAATAATAATAATAATAATGCATATAGTTTTATCAGTACCAGCAGCAGCAGTAGTAGTATAATAATAATAATAATAATAATAATAATAATAATAATAATAATAATAATAATAATAATAATCAAATCTCACATATAAGGTCAATTAAACAGTGTTCATGGGTTGTTATATATAACACAGTTGTATGAACACTTTTAAAATAAAATAAATTATTAAAATTGATAAAATTCAAAGATGTTTCGAAGATTGCCTCTTCATCATCAGTGACTCTACCACGACGGCTGGTTCAGGTGGTCGACCGCAAAGTAGCGTGGTTTAAAGGAGATAATAATAATAATATAGAGAAACTGATTGAATATTACGTGCTAGTGTAGTAATTAAATGATTTATTAAACTCCAAGAACTAAAATCAACCTTCAACCATCGTCATGAAGAGAAAGATGAAATAAATAAATATAAGTGGCGAACGGAATAATTCGTTCTCTTAAGCCTTCCAACGAAGGAGAGTTTTATAAAAGCGTAATGATCAAGGTGGCTGAAATAATTTGTCCAATGAAAGTTGTTAATTAATTTTTCGGTAGGATAATAAATAGGTATTTTAGACATAGGTTAATTATTCTTCCCTGTAATACATAGATCTAGTCGATTAAGGTTAGTTTTATAAGTACTACCCCATCCTAATATTCCATATTGGGTTATAGACTGAAATAAGGCAAGGTAAACTGTACATTGTACATCCAGTGGCAAGTAATTTCGTAACTGAACAAAGTAATATTTAATTCTACGTAATTTCTTATAAAGGTAGTTGATTATTTTGTCCCATTTCAGATTTTTCAATAATGATTCCCAAATATTTAACCTTTGAAGATTTATTTATAATTGGACAATTACAGCAAATAGCGGAACAACCAAAATTGCGTAGCAGTTGTCAATTTATTGATTTGTCCGCAAGAATACTTTACAGCAGCGTTTCTCAAACTATGATCCGCGGACCATCTGCGGTCCTCGAGGTCTGCCCTTGTGGTCCTTCAAAAAAGACAAAAAAAAAATAAAATTCGAACGAATTGCGTATCACATTATAGCTTAAAATCTCAGAGTTTGGAAATGACACAAGGCAATCGAATTTCATTTTTTCCTCCCAGTGCTGACATTTTATGAAATTTATTACCCTACCCGTCTATCGACTTCCCACTCTACCCTCAGCAACAAAAGAGCGATTTAAAGCACTATATAGTGGTGTTTCTCGACATCTTTTCCCTGCACATCTGGCGTCGTGCCTGAAATCCAGCCAGGGACCACCCGAATTCATAACAGAGGACCAGAGTGCCGGGCCTTAATTCAATTTTAAAATACAGGGACATCATTTTATTTTTACTAACATTCTAATATTAACCTGGCTATACCTTTTGGATCAACGATTATGAACCGGAAACACCGCTTGCTATCCCCTTCCACGACTGGAGTTCGATGATACTGGCGTAATATACAAACAGATCACATTACTAGGTATAGGAAGGAAGAAACGTAGTTCATCCATTTACGTAAACTAGGAAATGTCGCGATTTTGAGTTTCATAATTTTCATTAGGTTTTTGTTTAATCAAAATACAGTACAGTATTAACAATGAGTGTTTTTACTCACGAACTGAGCTTTCCATGCGGACGTATTAATTATGCAGTGTATATTATACTATCTACAGCACATTAGCGTACACTATAGAGAATGAAGTTCAATTGAAAAATAATCATAATATGGATATTTAAACACATTTTTGAAAATGATGGCCGTTCATTTCGATACAAGCTTCAGTTCTAATGTGCATATTATCGCACTATAGACCATTGTACGTAATTCCAATTACCAGGTTCGTACTTCGTATCAGTAACTCATGTTGAAATAATTCTGTACCTACTCTATAAAAGAGACCTTACGTACTGTAAATTCAATCTTCACTTCTACCCGATCCGAAAACATAAAATTACTCAGACATGCTATCTACTGTCCGTCCAAGTGGTTACGTCGCAGCGTCGCAGAAAGGGAGGAAATCACGTGACAGTTAATTACTTAACGAAGCCCTTTTATTTAAGTTATTTTAGACAATTGTATGGGTATAATATTACGTAGACGTCCAATTCCTAACAAAAATTAATGTTCTCAGAAAAGACCTAAGACAGCCCAGCCACTAGCCTTTACAGAGAGGCGAACAGAAGCTGGTGGGGAAAACCAGAATGCGACGCAGGCAAATGGACGACAGTAACTATGCGAAAATGATGCAATATTGAGAGCTCTTTCGTCACTGGAAAACGCAAACATATTTTGGGAACGTACTGTTTACTATGACCGTAAGGCTACTATGACTGTACATGCGGTCTTGGGTCTGTGTGGAGGACGGTTGATCTTCATTAGTAGAAAGGGTGGGAGTGAATTACATTAAAAACTCAGGTAAAATAAAATTTGAAGTAAAAATGAAATGATGTCCCTGTGTAAGTATACTGGTATTAAAATATGCTACGAAAATGATAAATTTGCTTTCGAAGGGGACAAGAGTAAGGTGGTCCGCGGAATTGTTCTGACTTTAAAAAGTAGTCCCTACTTCAAAAAAAGTTTTGAGAAACGCTGCTTTACAGGGTCTATACTGATACTCGAACCCTGGCCCTTTTGTATGAAGTCGTCAGTTGACAGAGCTATATGTGGACGAGGGGATGAAAATATACGTCAAACCTGCCTGCGTAACTCAAAAACTTTACGCCTAGTTGAACTTGAAAATTATATTGCTGGAGAGAACGACAAAAATTGTTACGTGTGGCTTGATAAGACACGGGGACAGTTCTCATTTACACGTAAATTGTCGCGGACACTTGTTAATGTGTATACAACTATACAGGCAGTTAAACGGCGTCCAACTAATTGTCTCGCGGAGTAATTTGCGTATGTATGCAAGCCGATAGCATCCTGCGTGGAATATTAATGTCCAGCAGGTGTTGCCTTCGCCCCCAGGGCCGTTTATCAGGCTCCGGTCCGCCACGTGACTAACTCCCGTGTTTACAATGGTCCTGTCGTTAAATTTCCCTATCACTTATAAATTTCCCTATCACTGACATTCTTTTTTAAAGTGTGGTGTAACTTTTTGGTTGTAGCTTGATGCGTGCGTAAAAAAAAATAGCAGGATAAGAGAACACAATTATGAACGTGTGCAAATTTTTGTTTGGAAAGAATGTAATTGGACGACTACAGTATCGGTTTTCTTTACTATAGCTCCGAGTTCAAAACCCGACTAGATGAAAAAGAAATTATGGTGGACAATGACTGCATTGAAGCTTTGCCGGAAGCCCAGATTTTCCATTTCTTCTTCTTCTTCTTTTCTTCTTCTTCTTCTTCTTCTTCTTCTTCTTCTTCTTCTTCTTCTTCTTCTATCTGACAAGTGTTAGGCCACAAGGCCTGTTACGGTCTCACATAAAATTTTCACGCCATCTCTTAGCAGGACAACTCACAGATCTTTGGCCATGTGGTACATAATCATAAATTGCCTTTGGGAGTCTACTATTACTCATTCTTTCCAAATGATGTTTCCAATTAGACTGATATTGAACAATGTAATCTAAAACTGGTTGAGTTTTTAGTTCTTGTAAAATTTCACAATTTCTTTTCAGATCCCATTTAGTATAGCCCGCTGTTCTTCGCGTGAATCGCATTTCACAAGCCGTTATTCTGCTTTTATCTGCTTTCCTCAGTGTCCATGCTTCGCTGCCATAGCTGAGCATCGGTCGTGCCAATGTGTTGTAGAGACGTATGCGGGTGTGTTTCTGAACCAAGGATGGTTTCATCACACTATTTATAATGCCCATAGCTCTTGTGTTTTTATTAATTTTCTGTGATATGTCCAATTCTTCAAAAATGGAAAGATTTTAACCTAAATATGGGATACTATTACATCTTTATAATATTTTATTATCGAGACAAATTTTACTTTGTATTGGGTGTTTCCCACAGAATGCCACAATTTTTGTTTTATTTTGTTTTATTTTTCATTTAATTTATTATATTCCATAGATCTTACATTAGCAATGAAGCTTTAAGATTTGGAACAAGTCAAAATTTTACAATATTATAATTACAATTACAATTTTTACAATATTTTACAATTTTTACAATTTTGCAATTTTCCACAATTTTTTACAATATTCTACCATTCTTTCCAATATTTTGACGAAATGTGAGTGAGATGAGGTGAGGCCCGAGGATTCGCCAAAAGATTACCTAGCATTTGCCTTATGGTTGGGGAAAACCTCGGAAAAACCCAACCAGGTAATCAGATCAAAGGGGTGAAGTGAAGTGAGGCCGAGGACTAGGAACTAGAAAAAGGGCTTATGTCTTTCGAAAATGGGTTATTTAACGACGTTGTATCAATTTCAAGGTCATTCAGCGTCGTTGGAAGTAACTCGTACAGGCAACGCTTCCTTCACACCACAACTCAGTTATATGCCTTGCACAGTTATCGCAAAATCGACCGTTGTTTCCACGGTTGTAACTTTAGTTTCTGTTCTGTTTATTTTTAGAACTATCACAGTCCAGATACGTAAATAGAACTAAAATCTATACCGGGCCTTCACTTCAAAACTTTCCAGCCTAAGAGTAGTATTCATAAGCGAGACTTTGAACCAAAGTTGACTTTGGAAAGTATAAAGTCGTCATTTTCCTATTTACAATCGACATTTTGACGAAAGCAAACTTCAATTGTGACTTTACTTCAAAGTCGCCGAAAATTTAGACTTTGACTTTGTCTTTTGTTTTTGGACATAAGGAAATTGTTGAATTTGCCGAGAATATTGACGACATCCAGAAAATTATTAAAGTTGTCATGTTCCTCGGGGTATTATTAGATATGGACAAAACTGTGTTGAGTTTTATAGGGATAATGATTTCAAATCAAGGTATAGGTTTGGTATTAGATATCTCCGCTATGTTTTAACATGCATTGATGAATAATAATAAATGATATTAGGCCTAATCAGGCTTTTCTTCTGGAGAAAATTACAGTGGACTCTGTGTAGAATTTACAGGGTGATTAACGAGGATTTACCGCCAATTATGGAGCTTATTTCCGAAGACATCCTGAGCAAAAAATGTCATATAAACATTTGTCCTAATCTCAATATTTTCAGAATTACACTAATTTGAAGTTGTTTGTAAAATACCATTATTCTTGAGACTTAAGGGTAAAAGAATATTACAGATAAAGAATAAACTATTCAGGAGTGTCATTTCTTTAATTATCTAGTATTCTGAAGCTAAAAATGTGACTAGTCCCCTTGATCTAACAAAGTATTTCATTTGTAGGCATTTTTGGTAAAGAAAAATTTAAGAAAAAAAAAAGCCCAGAAAAATGAGTTTAAGGGTTTGGAATTGTAGGGAAGATAGTTGTGCCTTTAACATAGTGTACCTTTGAACATTTTTTTGTATCTAATTTTTGCTGCTACCTAGAGGACTCAAACTGAAGTAGATTGTAGAGAAAGCCGCTGAGTAGCTTTTGTCATACTTTAGTTTTGATTTACTGCAAAGTGTGAGTTCTGTGAATAAAACAATTTTTTTAGTATCAAAAGTAAATATTTCGTTCATTGTTCTATGTTTTCTAACACGAGAACAAATTGTAACTGTGAATTTCAATCAAGTACGGTGTGTTCCCTACCATCTGGTGAGCAATGACATATGTTAATTTCCCCGATTTATTACAACCTCTAGTTCTGGCAGCCATTTTTGTTTGAAGGTGCACCCTCTTGTACCTTTGAACAGAAAGCATCTTGTACCATGGAACATGTTCCAAAGTACACGATACTATCGGTTTTTGTTTCTATTTTATTTTAAGATCATGCCACGAAGTAAGTTTGGAGTTAAGAAGCCCCAAATTGATCTGGATGCTTTGAAGAAAGCTGCTTAAGCAGTTATGGCTCCTCCAGGAAATAAAATCTCAATCATAGAAGCCTGCACTGGTTTATGATTGCAAATACATTTTAAATATGATTATAAGTTTTTACAGCTATATTCTTGCCTATATTCCATGTGTTCCAAGGTACAAGAGGGTTATGTTCCAAGGTACACGAAGCTGTTGTGCCTTTGAACGCAATACATAGCAGGTTATTTTATTTTTTCCATCCTTAATAGATCTACAAAACAGGAAAATAGATACAGGAAATTGTAAAGGAACCTTCAATAATTATTTCAAGCTCTTTTTCATTTAAAAAATTTCATTTCCAAAAATTAAAAAAATAAATAAATATACTCTGAAAAGCGTTTCACGGTACAACAGTCTTCCCTAATAAATAAATGAAAGTAAACATAAACACTTTCTTTTAACTCTTAGCAGGTAATTGGAGAGTTCCGTGGGCATGAAAATTAGTGGAGGATTATTTTAGATCTTCAGCAATGTTTGAACCCCTTCAGTCCTGAATTTGTATTTAAAAAAAAATTGAAAAAAAAAAAAAAAAAGCTGGTCGCATAATCATTCTGGGGATACAAAATTTCAAAATAAAATCTTCACAGAAAATCAAAATTTGGGGACAATTTTGACCCCTGGTGCCCCAAAATTTTCAATTTTAGTTTTAATTCAGGCATAGAAATGTTTCAAAAATAATATTCCCCATTTCTATCACTTTGAATTTTTCAAAATATTTAAAAATATCGAAGACATTCCAAAAAAAAAAAAAAAAAACAAATTATACTATAATGTACATCAGGCCTGAAGGGGTTAATGATAAAGACAGAAAATCGTAATTTTTTACCAAAATGACAACATTCCACTTCAGTGTATTTTTAAGCAGCTCGCCGAATTCCGGTAAGGAGTAGAAAAATATTCCCTTCTAGTTGTAACTGTTAAACTTACACAGAAAAATTTGACTTTCGTAAGTCCTCTGTATCTATAAAGTGAAATCCGCACAATATGTCAGGTGAGGGTCATATAAGAGAAGCATCATATCAACGTCAAATTTGATGCAATTCACATTGAACATAGAGTATAACCGTCACGTCACAGTCGAGTGTCATTCACTTCTGTGAGAAGGCTGCAGTTTGACACGGTTAACCTAATTTTGAGACACGTAAAAAAATATAAAAACATATGGAACGTTTTTCAGTTCACCCGAGGGAGCTCGTCAGAACTGACCTTTTGTAGTTCAATTCTGGAATTCTCTTTTATTAAAAATTGCAAGAACTAAATTAAAATATTACTTTCATCAAGCAAAGTGACTCACTCAGTGGGAAACACTAGATTTTCATTCTGGAGGTCCGGGATTCATATTCCGTTGTTGGTCAAGTAGGCTTACTTTAAAAGTTTTCCAGATAATAGGAATGAAAAATCCTGTCATTTAAAAATAAAAAGTCGTCTTTGTTTTCATTTCCACTACAAGCCTACAAATAATGTTCCGCAAGACATTAAACCCTACTAAATACGAGTATACTTGGTAGATATTATGTCTGCAGATATGGCCACTATACTCCGTTTCTGGAATCTGTAGAGTATAGGAACGGAAAGAAGTACTTTGCGCAAGTGGTGAGTGAAGGGACCAGTCCAATGACCTCTCTGGAGGAAAGCACTGATTGAAGACTAGCGTCTAAAATGCCGCCCCTACCTATCATCTTCTATCACGCGCATCTTACCCCTTAGCGGCCGTGAGCCGATGCAGCCCTCAATACACCTTCGCACTGATAGGCTCCGCCCATTCGCTTGTGATAAACTCCACCCAAATGAATTGATTTACCAAACACATTCCAGAATGGATTACTCGCTAGCAGGTAAAGCATTCCAGTCCCTGATAGTGCTATTGAGGAAAGAAAACTTTTTTAATGTCCGTCCTCTATCTTCTTTCTCTCAACTTACGTGAGTGGTCGTTCCTTGAAGAGTATGTTTTGAACATTGCGCATAATCGAATTCCGTTCTTCCTGCCCGTGAGTGTGTCTCATTTTAATGTTGAATTATTACGACAACGATTGAGAGCCCGTTTTTGAAACTTTCCCATTCTTAATATGAGCCGTTCAGAGCAAAAGGGGTGTAAGTCAAAATTGGGTAATGAGGTTTAAAGTAAAAATTCTGTAAAATACAGCGCAAAGTAGCAATTAATATGTCCTTCCTGCTATCCACTGAGTTTAAATAAACTCAATATTAATTGCTACTTTGCGCTGTATTTTACAGAATGTTTACTTTAACCCTCATTACCCATTGATCTTTTACCCCGAACTCTTCTCCCGTTCACCATTCCTTATATATACTCTATGTATATTATATTCCTACTGACTAGTCCCCTACATATATAGCAAATTAACAAATTAGGCCTACACAAAATAAAAGGAATCAGTCACTGCACTCACACACCTACTGGCACTTATGCCAGAAATAGTTTCATATGTGTAAATATATTTATACGGCTATTTATGTACAATGGCTGGAGAGGGCGTCCTGCGCGTATAAGACCCTAAATCGGCCTCTGGCTCAAAGCCAGAAATGTTAATAAACAACAACATTACCCATTTTTGACTTACACCACTTCTGCTCACAAAGGCTCGTATATTCTAATCTGTAAGAATCCCAACATGCAACACCATATTCCATTACTGGACGAAATAGTGACTAATATGCAATCTCTTTGGATTTATTATAGCCTTTTCTTAGTACCCTCTTCACAAAGTGTAACGCTCTCCATGCTCTTCCCGCTGTGTCAGTAACGTGTTCCCTCCAACTGATTTGTCATAAATTGTATATTTATTTTGTTCTGTTCCTGACAAACTCACAGGGGTTTAAAGTTTAAACAAAGACTGTTTATGATCATTTCAATTTAAGAATTGTATGCCATTAAGTCAGTTCAGGTCATGCAGGATCTGTGGCTTGATGCGGGTTTCTTAATGACGAGTCTGTTCTATATACAGAACCGTTGAATTATTCATATTGGTATATATTTTCGGTCGTAATAAGTTACATAACATTATTATAACTGGGAAAATTAGCCCAGGAAATTGGTGTCATTACATGCTAATATTGTTATAATACTAAAAATAAAAGACTGTGCAAATTAGTAGATAAGCTATTACTTCCTGTCGTTAGTTAAAAAACCAGTCCACTTACTTATTTTGTGGCGTTTCGGACTATGTCACGTGTGCCTGTACATTGAACAGTTTATAAAATCAAATGTTATCAGATGTTTGTAGCAAATCGTAGTTTCGTTGTTTCTTAAGTAGCAGCAGTAGTGTTCTGTTTAATGATGATTTCAACTAAAAATGTTATTTAGCGTAGAAATTAAATTAAGATCTCTATTTTGTACAGTTTACAAACTTTTTCTTTGGGCCGAAAACCGAAACCAATGATAGATAACGGTATCGACACACGTATGAAACACTTTATGAAAGAATTAGCACAATCGGTTGGAATTTATAGATTTTCTTAATGTTTACACATATCGCGTTTTTAGTTCGTGAAACGAAAGATTTTCCCTATTGGAAGACATACACTAACAAACTTATGTTTTTCTGCATGTGACCATGAAACTTTTGACAGATATGCGTGCAGACACACGAATTTAATAAATATATATATTTTAATTAGAAGAATCCAGTGTAATTTGTAATTTTAATTCATGTTTAGGGCCTATATGCCTTAAAGCGATTTGTATAAACGTTAATAAAATCTATAAATTCCAAACGATTGTGCTAATTCTTTCAGAAAGTGTTTACACCGTTATCTATCATTGGTTTCGATTTTCGACCCAAAGAAAAATTTTGTAAAAATTTAGTTTTTGCGGGATTTTAAGGCATGTTTTTCTGCATGCGACCATGAAACTTTTGACAGATAAGCGTGCAGACTCACGAATTTATTTATTTTTTTAATTAGAAGAATCCGATGGTATTTGTAATTTTTATTCATGTTTATATGCCATAAATTCCCGCAAAATTAAAATTTTACAAACTTTTTCTTTGGGTCGAAAATTGAAACTAATGATACATAACGGTGTAAACACGCGTATAATACACTTTCTGAAAGAATTAGCACAATCGGTTGGAATTTATAGATTTTTATTAATGTTTATACATATCGTGTTTTTAGCTCGAGAAACTATTTTCCCAATTGAAAGTCATACATTATCAAACTTACGTTTTTCTACATGCGACCATGAAACTTTGACAGATATGTGTGCACACACACACACGAATTTAATGTTTTTTTTTTTTTAATAGAATGTGTAGCATTTTAACAAAATTCATAGGTGTAGCATTTGAACAAGGTTTTCAGGTGTAACTTTCTTGACGTGAATAACTTCGGTCCAGTACTAGGGTGCATTCCAGAAAGTCAGCCAGTATATTTTCTTACCGTTTTGTCGCTCTCATACTTTCTAAACTATACGGCATATTCCAATAAAGTAAACGGTGATCGACAGACGAAGGATCAATGTATCCAACGTTGGGACACGAATTGACGGGAATGCAGTGTAACTCGAGAATGCAAAGCGATAGGACGTTCGCAGTGGCGTCAATCTCAATTGAACAATCAGCAATCTGCCAGTTAAAATGGAAAACTTCGTGAGTAAATTGAGTGAGAACAGAAAATTCACAATGTCAAGGCATATGGAGTGAAAATGGGAGCTGACGTATAAGCAACGGGTAGCATACCAAAGAGCACGATGGTTACAATAGATGGCTACTCCCGAGAGTCGCACGACACAGAGACAATATACCGGGTATCTGAAAAGAAGAGATGTTGACTGTAACTGATAACATTTAAATTAACAGCAATTCTATCAGCGATGTATTCACGCATAAAACTTACTTCTGTGTCTCCAATATAGCCCACCCCGATATTTTTAGTAACCGTATGCCCTAAATCTATGATACGAAAGCTATTAAATTTTTTTGCAAACCACTTATTCCGTAATGAACCAGTGCTTATGTCAAAGCTTCTTCTACTATGGAAAATGTATCTCTTTTTATTGAAAAGAAAATCATTAATTTTTGTTTATAAAAGACTATTTCGTTTATATGACGTCATTCCATTTTCGACCTATGAAGTGTAATGAAATTTTGAATTCCAACCAATCACAGTCAGACTTTGCGATAATTTTTGCAGCTAGATTTATTGCTATCAATTTATCGCATCGTCGTTCTTTTGTTTAGTCGTTGTCGCCAACTTTTTCCCGTAAATTGATAATCATGAATACATTAAGATGCAGCTACACGGTTAAACTTTTCTCTCAATTTTAAAGCAACTAATGCGAGATTGATATTTAATATTAATTAATATATATACGCAGTGAAGACGACGTTCAAAACGGCGCACCATGTAGAAACAAAATCTTTATGCATCTTAATTGAACGTACCTTTTAAACTTGATTCTTTCAATATTCTTCCCAGATTGCACGCATACGCGATTGGAATATTGAACTGTGTAGATGCAGCTTTAGTTCCGTTACACACTACAGCGAGAATGCGTTTGTGAGCTATAAAAAATGCTTTCGTGTAGCAATGATTGTAACGGTCGCAATAAGGCACAGCTGACATTGGCTCAGGTAACTTAACCTATAATAATTTTATTGTAGCCTATAAAATTTGTATTTTGTGAATGAAATGAAAGAATTAATAGAAAGTCAGATGTTCAAATTTATGTAACATCATCAAATATCAAAACTAAAGACCTTGCATAGAAATAATAAGGTCTTTGATCAAACTGCCTTCCGTATGGCGTAATAAAATTCATTTTTTAATTAGGCCTATCTTTACAGAGATGGCTCACTGTGTAGCAACATGTCTCGCTGTGAATACATAAGCATTGGTATAATAGCTGTCCCCACTGTTATTGTTAAATTAAATTATGATTTCAGCAGATAATATAAATGTATTTGTGTTATAATAATAAGAGAAAAGTGCGGTACATGTAATTAACATCATTAAACCTCTATTTCGCAATTGGCATTACTGAATAATAACATCGAATTTCTTTATTGCAGTAATCGATATTCATCTACGAGTATTTCAACTACACAATATCTGAATAGGTTAAGTATTCGTTAATAAACAATTATTAACATTTTGTGATCGAATTTTAGGGATATATTATTTACATTTTTATTTTATTCACGAAATAGTCCTAATAAATGCCACGTCTGAGATTTCCCAGATAAATCTCAGACCTCTCGTGACACTACTACAGATAATTTCATATATCTTACAAAGATTTACTGTGAAAGTGGAGATGAAGGAAAAGGAGCAATACACTTTCATAGAGAGATAAGGAGAGGATTGTCTGATGGTGGGATGGAGGAAAATGAAGAGATATTACAAGCCAATGTCTCTAGTTCGACTCCGGTTGCGATGTAACACAGAGGCGACATACACGTGGCTAATGAACGGATTTCATTAACGACCAGTGAGCACAGAACATCTGTATGTGGCATCTGCTCCTGACAATTACAGCTTCGTAATAACGTGGGTTGGGGTTTTGAATCACAAAATACATCAAAATCATTGGAGGGGGTCCGTATGGAAGGAGGGGGTATCAAAGCCCACCTACCTAGGCTATAGCGGTAACCAAAGAGAACATAGAAATTTACATGTTTCATCAACTTTCAAAGTGTAAATATTTGCTTGTTAATTAAAGCTTTTTATTCAAAGCCGTTACTGTAAAAGAAGCATTACAATGTCCTTTGTTCACCTCGCCCTTTATTTTATTGTTTTATGTGGAGTTGAGTCATTTGTTAGAACGAAATATAGAGCAAGATAAGTGAATGTCAGGCAATTTCAGATATTTTGTTGCCTCATATAGTAACGTGGTCATTGTCTCCTGCGGTGGTTGAGTGGACAGACTTTCACCCTGTTAGGGTAGAGTAGCATAAATCGCACCGCTTCCTAAATGGCACCACTGCCAGTTTAAAACAAGTTACTGTAGTAGTGTGGCATCTAGTGGTATTGTTACAATCTACCATATGAACTTCCACCATGTCACTTGATTTCTGCCACTTCTTTGTGCTAGCAACGTGGTGATAGAGTATTTAATATAATCGCTCAGGTGGATGTATATTTAGCTAACATTTTGTAACTAAATAACGGATTTGTATGCAAAGGAATCCATAATCTTAAGATGTTATTGGTTAAAATAAATATTAAAGAACATTTAACTTAGTACGATTTTCTAACATGTGATGATTATAGGCTAGACTGAAGGAAATAAAACTTATGACGTAGTTTCTTAATTCACACCACTTTGTAGGTGCCTAATTCGCACCGGTGCGATATGAGCAATTGTAGCAATTCTAGCCGTAGAAAAAAAGGCCAAAAAATTTTAACTGAACGAGGAATGTATCAGGTGGGTGCAATATCAAGTGGTGAAAAGGGTGTTAATACAACAAGTGTGTGTTGTACAAGCGCACCCGATATTTTGTGCCACCTATGAAAATTTTTAAACGCCAAACAGTGCATCCTACATTATCAGCTGGTGTTCTTCCAGGATCGTCATTTGTTTTTTCTGATTCAGGTTACATCAACAGTGAACTATTTGTCGAATAGTTCAAACATTTTATTTGCCACTCAAACCTGCCATAAAAAAGTGCTGCTTCTGTATCTCCACCTATGCGAACCATTCCAAAAATTTAGAAGCTAGATTATCTCGGGAAAATGATGTGCTCCTATTTCACCTTCCTCGTCATAATACTCAGAGGCCCAGCATTTAGATGTTTCTATCTTCAAACCATTTTAGACAGCTAAATCATGAAGCAGTTCTTAGGTGGCTTCGAGATAATCGTGGAGAAAAGGTGACGCAGTTTACAGTTTGAACTGCCTGGTGAAGCACATGGCAAATGTGTAACAATAAAAAACGCATTCAGGAAGTTTAAATGTTATTATGTAATTTATGCGCTATTTTTTTCAATTTCATTTGAAGATGCGTTAATCTCTTTCATTAATTTCAATAAACTTGTAATTTGCATTTATTACATTATTCATTCAAATACTGTTCAATATGTTCAATATTAAAAGCTTTCCTTCATCCTGTTCCCTGCAGTTAAAGAGGTGTGATTTAAGAAACCGCAGGTGCTATTTAGGAAACTAGTTGCCTAAATGGCACCATTGACAAGTGTTTCGAAAATGTCATTCTACTTCAAAAATATTAAATCAAATTGAAGATTTCTTTTTACATGAAAGGTAAATGTTCTGGGAATGCATTTCTGTAAAGGAATGCAGAAAATAAAAATTGTATTGTTCAATAAAAATTATAAATGCTAAAGTGGTGCGATATAGGCAACCTTACCCTACGCAGGTGGTTCCAGTCCCTGTCGGTCCAGGAACTTTTCATTGGAAAAATCCATAGTGGCATTTGTGGCGGACAAAGTCGCAATTGAGGTTTTTTCCGGGGTTCTCCTACTTTCCCATATTAAGCATCTACACTATTCAGTCAACATCTTCCCATTTCGTCATCATTCTAGAGCAGGCATACCAAAATTCTGCACATTGTGCAACTGTCTCTGTGCTATATGCACTCTCTATTCCCCTACATGGAGGGAGTGAATCGCCTTGGAGGGAGCGCGACAGGGCTATACAGTACCTGCAGAGCATATGAGCTTTTGTTTCAGTACAGGTGCTGATTTGGCTATGTCTGTGAATGAGAAATGATAAATAAATTGAGGAGTTCACAGATAACGGAGAAGAGAAATTACGAATCATATAATATAATTGTTATAATGTTTTCCTCAGCCAACAATAATTATTTTAAAATGAAAGGCTTTCATCAGCCCGTGTCGAGGTAATAGTCTTGTGAGGTGACAGTTTAGATCAGATTAGTAAAGTTCTCAAAATATTATATTGCCAGCGCTTATTTCTACATTCTCAAGCCAAAACGAACTTGACAATGGCGTTGTTTTGGAGTCTGTGAGTCTGTACTAACAATCAATATTTAGACGACTTACGACTTTCATTTCATAAGCTGGTAAGTGATGAGAATATAGTGAGCAATACATGTGAGGTTCTTGAGGTTGTAAGGAGCGAAGAAAACAACTATTTGCAAGGCGGAAAATTTTCTGGAAAAATATATAATGGCAAATTTTTCATCTCACGTCACTATATTAATTTAATATACTTACATTAATAAATCTTTAAACCTGACATAAAGAGAATATCATCGCTTCACAGCTTGTGAACTACACTTTTTATTTCTTTCAGTAACGTTCCCAACTTGTCAATACTTGCTCTCAACGTTTTCCAAATAAACTATATGTAAATTTAAATTCTAAGCTTAATTTATATAATTTATTAATATTAATGTTAATTTATATTGACATAGAGCAAGGAAGTGATATCGGAGTAAAAACTTCACAATGTCCTACTGCATGTAATTAATTGGGAGTATAATATTTTCTTCAACATTTGTGTACCAATGGTCCCAATAAATAATAATGCTCCACGAACAATGAAAGAGTAGGGTCTATTACTTTAAAATAATTAGCACCTACTACGTAAAATGCAATACTTGTTTGTTTTTTGTAGTTTCGAAATTACTGTAATATTTTTTTTCTTCAAATACTACATAAAAATTATATTAATAAATTATGCTTTACAAACCACTACTTTGTGCAGTATAACTGTGTAAGCCTAAAGTTTCTTGTATTACAATTGTCAAGTATAGACACTGATAATAACTGTGTTTTTTTCCTTCTGCTAATTGTAAGTGTGTTTATAATGTATAAATGCCTATTTAACCCAAGCCTAGAAGCGCAGACTAGATTATTGTACACCCCTCCAGCTAAGAACTGGTAAGAGCAACGCTTGAATGATGCAGTCTGCACAGACCGGCGATCCGCGCACATAACTGCACATTCAGAGTCTGATTTCTGGCATGCCTGTTCTATAGCATTCCCCGAATAGGCTACAGGTTGGCGACACACAAAAGGGGCTGGCCTAGGGACGAGTGGAGTTGCTTGCTCGAAACCTATGTACGCAGCGAACCTTAGTGTAGTCAGCCGGTATGGGTTTGAAGATGCGTCTACCTTCAGAGTTGAAAATTCGCAGTGCTGGATCATAATGTCTCCTCCTAAAATTCAATTCAATGTGGTCTTTGTAATTATTGTTCTCATACCATCAGCGGTAGGGTCCGGATTTTATTTAATTACATATTTTAATTCTATTTAACTCATTAAAAGGTACGCGAAACTGCATCCTTGCAGGGAGATCGGGGCTGAGAAAAACTGAATATGTGAGCTCCAAGACTGTTGGCCACTTGTCTCACTCCGAGTTTCGCTGTTCCACTGAAGGAACTCTAGAGAATTTTAAAGGGGAAGCTGAAAATGGACGTAACTTAACATGTACAACATAAAAAGTGGGAGTTCTTAACTCGCTTATGCAACGTACTATGAGGAGTGCAAGGTATTGCAATAGGACAGAGCACATTGCTCTCTTCCCCTGATCCACAATATCATCCTCCAGCTTTCTTTAATGACGGGAAATAACTTCCACAACCATTTCATAATAGGATATCCTAAACTAGCACCAACAGATATCGCGCGTGTACTTTGAGGGATGCGCTTTGCGTGTACATTTGTTTTCCGGTATATGATATATGATATATTTCGTCACAGCACTTCTTTACATGTAATGGTGTACCTCACATTTCTGTATCCGGTGCCGCCATTAACATATTATTACAATAACACATTATTTGCAGTACACGTCTACACAAATACTCTCATTTACACCATGTACCTTTTTCCTATTTGGTCAAAACTCCCCTTCAGTATTTCTCCTACATTTCATTTGCTATTCTCTATTTGTTCCATAATCCTAATATATCTAATATTCTATATTACTTTCACACCCCTTTTATCCTGTAACTACTATTCACTAAACTCTCAATTTCAATTTATCTCTATAAATTATCATATTGAATTATTTGTCCTATTTGTTCTTTGACCTTTTCTCCTATCTTTCTCTTATATTCATTTACTGTTCCAACGTTCAAATGTTAGTACTAATTTTATGCTGTCACTTTTTCACTTCTCTTAACCCTTTCTCACTATTTTCTCTCATTCCTATTTGCGCTCACTTTCACTTTCTCACTATTCTGCTTACACTTAATCCATTGTCACTATTCTCACTTCCTATAAATAGCCTACTATATTTTATTCTACACATCTGTTTATACACTTTCTCTCCCCCCTATACTTCTTGATTTTTCCAGTTTCACTTTATTTGCATATTTGATCACATCCACATTTTTTTAAACATATCAAATATCTCTACATCTCCAGCTGTCGCAGGTTTTGATCTTTCTTTACTGTTCGTCTCTTCCTTATTTCTGTTTTTGTCTGTCTTTCTATTCATTTCTTCTTCTATTCCTCTATTATTTCCCCCCCACGCTTTCACTTTCACTTATAGATTTCCACTTACACTCGCACCCTTATTCTTTTCACTACTTTCTTCCCTATCATTTCCTGAATCTTGGTTTCTCTTTTTATCACAACTCACCTTTTTTCTAGGGCCCGTGTTGTTTTCCGGTATATAAACATTGAGGATTTACTTAATGCATTAGTATATTAAATACTCTTAAAAAACAACCCAAAATGCCAAATTTTTGTTGTGTTCCTATATGTAAAAGCCAGGGAAAGCCTTTTGTCTTCATTCAGGTCCCAAAATATTCTGAACATATGCTTTAAATCTTTAAAAATATTAACCAATTAAATTGCGCCTCAAAAGTGCTAGCTATTAAACAAAAATAACTACTTCGAGTAAGGAATTTCTGGCTACAGTTTCATTTTGGAGGAGGGGAAAGAAAAATTAATAAAAACAAATGCAACCTCGACAGCAAGCTATGTTAGCTTAGATTATATTCAGTACTTCTAGGAAGTTTACGCCGGCATTTAACGCCTGCAGTAAACTCTCGATTAACTGGGATGTTTATTATCCAGGACGATCCATAGTGAAATCCATTTCGTGAATAATGTTTTTAATGTGCTGTAGAGTAATTTTTAAAACCATGTTTTTACTTCAAATTTTCAAAATCATCCTGCGATAATATTATATCATCTTATCAAACATTGCATTTGATCTTTTGCAATTAGAGAAAAAAATACGAGGAATTCCATCTCGATAGTCCTTCCCTATAAAAAAACACATTAGTGGCTGTATATCCTGGTTTTAGCGTACGGTACTTACAATACTAATGATTAAAGAGATAATATTCACCTTCAACAAAGTTACTATTTTTTAATTTTTTTTATTCCTGCACCTCGTTATCAAAGTTCTCGTTTAGGTTAATGAACATTCAATTTACTCGTATCTATATTCTGCATACTGCAGATTTCCCCATCCATCTATTAAAGGGAAACGCTCAGTATTATACAAGTTTACGTTATTATTTATTGGAAATTAAATTAAATTATGATGTAAGAAAATACTGAATTATATTAAATTATACCAGGTTATACAAAATAATTATAAATATAATTTTGATACGCACAAAAAAACCAGCGAGATAACGTAATCAACTGTAGCATATGACATAATATATCCCTACAACATGTTGTGCCGCATGGAACGCTCCTGCCATCTAATGATAAAACTTCGCATAAGATATCCCTATTTAATAAATCGGTCGAAAGATCGTTGTAGAATTTAAGGTGAAAAGAAAAATCTCTTGTGTCCGTCCTTGTTTTACTGAGAAACTCTACTGTTTCGTCCATCCCTTTACTTTTACAGAGATGAATCACCAGAGTACAACTAAAGCAACACAGACTTCAAGCCAGGGGGGTTACCTGGATATAATTAGAAACTGTTTGGGATTAGACAATAACAACCTATTGTGTTACAATTTGTTTTGTTAAGTCATATGAACTAGTCAGTGAGATATTTTAGTTGCTGGGTATTAAACAAGGTTCATCAAGACTGCTTCCAGGACATCTGCAAGCAGACAAAAGGAGGCCTTCATAAACACCCTCCATTCAGTCCCCCGAAAACAATCAGTCATACCGAGTTGGAACGCTGAAAGAAAACGCTAGTGAAATAAACAGAAGAGTAGGCTACGTGTTATATCTGTAGCTATGAGCAAAGAATAGGAAAGTATGTAGGACACGTCTGCGATGTCCGTCGTTCTTACCACATTACTCCATCCTTCCAAACTGGCTACGGCTTAACGAACGTAGAAATTTTCATTCCCTTGTTCTCCTTTTCAAAGTCCTTCACATCTCTACATCTACCTACCTTGCCTCCCGCTTCAGTTATCTTTCATCGTATCATAATCTCTACACACGCACGAAAAATAGCCGCATACTAGCCATCAATCAATCATTCCGATGTCACAACAGCTGTCGCCATCTTCCGGGAAACCAAACGCTACGCTTCTCTGTTTGGCGGCCGGGTAGCTTAGTTGGTAGAGCAGCTGGCTACGGACTGGAAGGTCCGGGGTTCGATCCCAGATGGTGTCGGGATTTTTTCTCATTGCCAAACTTTCAGAACGGCCCCGAGGCTCACTCAGCCTCCTATAAAATTGAGTACCGGGTCCTTCCCGGGGGTAAAAGGCAGTCAGAGCGTGGTGTCGACCACACCACCTCATTCTAGTGCCGAGGTCATGGAAAGCATGGGGCTCTACCTCCATGCCCCCCAAGTGCCTTCATGGCATTTTACGGGGATACCTTTACCTTTTACCTTACGCTTCTCTGTTTATCCATTGGCCTGGCTCTAATCCTCTAGCATCCATAGCTGCTATACCTGGTAAGGTTTATCTTGTCTCAGTAGTAATAAAACCAAGTCCCTTCAAATGAGGGTGGACATTATAGGAGGGTTGTAAATTTTCAGGATTCCTTTCAAAACCTTGTTATTGTACAGGCTACCGAAACTCAATTTCTTGAAAGACAAGCTCAGTGACGGAACTACGCAGTACAAAGAGAGATATTTTGTTATTTTATTTTGCGCTACGGAATGTATCAACTAGTCCCTTCCGCCACTGGACGGATGGACGGCATCGCTCCACTCTCCCATTGCCATAACAATACAGACGAAGTAAGACATATCTCCTTTCTCTCTCTTTTCACAGTGAGACAGGATACATCACACAGACTTTAGTACGTCCTCCATCCAAGTTTTCTTTGCTCATCCTTTCTTCCTTCTTTCTGATGGGATCCTTTCCTTAATTATTTTTGGTAATCGCTGTTCTGGCATTCTTCTGATATGGCCGTACCACTATTATATCTATAATGTCTGGCTCGACTTGCACTTCCATAATTTCTTTTATTCGTCTATTTCTTATTTTTTTCATTTTAGATTTCCCAGCTGATCATCTTAGGACATCCATTTCTGTACTTAAAATCCTTTTTGTTTCCCTAGTTGGAATTTACCAAACTTCAGCTCCATACGTTAGGATACTTTGGACTATGGTTTTATATATTAGTAATTTTCTATTTTTTGTAATATTTTTGCTCCACCAAATAGAATTTAGACCGTTTATTGCTTGTTTTCTTTGTGCAATTCTGTTCTTAATTCCTACTGTATTATCTCCTGAATGATCTATCTTTGTGACTTAATAAGTGCATTCAATAGATGGTTCTAATTTTATTCTTCTCGCATACTAGCCATACCAACACATAAGACACCATCGTATTCACCTTCATGCACAATCTCCCTATCGTGCTTGTGGAATACCCTACCCAGTGACATCAGAGACTGTCGGAATTTAACAGTAAAAAAAAAAAAAAACTTATTAAGCATTTTCTTATTGCGTAAAGTGCAATACAGTAAACTGAGTTTACTAACTTTTTGAAACTGTTTCGAAATTGTTACTGTTTTGCTTGTTTTGATGTTTTATACAATCAGTTACTTATTTCTAGATATTTAGGCATTTTCTTTAATCACTAAAGGTGCTATGCATAGACATTTCGCTAGCCCGCGCTACGAGCGTGCTAAACTAGCCCCGGCTATAGAGTGATTACTTGTACAGAATTCATATCATGTCATATCGCTAACACTGGTTTATGAGTACGAAAACCGTTAGTTCGCTGATCATCCACCGGAAGCCCGCGCTAAGAATGTCTATGAATGTGGCCCTAATGTATTAGGAAATAAATTCATTAGTACTTTTTTGTGACAAAAGCGATCTTCCCTTTCTTCTTGTATTTTTTTCTCCTCACTTTTTTAATTTTTGCAGTTGTATCTTTTTGTATTTGTAATATTATTTATATTTTTTATTTACTTCTTTTCTCTGCATTTGTTTTTTGTATATGCCTATTTGTATTCTGGTGTGGTAAAGAAGACCTGATGGCTTTAACTCCACCAGATTAAATAAATAAATGAGTAATAAATAATAATCTTCCAGAACGGTTTGTAATTAAGGTAACGAAATAATACTTATCAAAAGAGCCTAATATCTGCAATAGAATTAGTCATACTTCTGTATATTATTTTAATGTACCGAAGTATATATGATATTTCCATAAGATATTCTGCGTCATCATACGATGAAAGAGTAATGGAACAGAGAAAAATTCTCTCCGACACCGGGATTTGAACCCGGGTTTTCAGCTCTACGTGCTGATGCTTTATCCACTAAGCCACACCGGATACCCAACCCGGTGTCGGACAGAATCGTCTCAGTTTAAGTTCCAACTCCTGGGTTCCCTCTAGTGGCCGCCCTCTGCACTACGTCATAGATGTCTATGAACGTAGGACTGAAGTCCACACATGTGCTGAGGTGCACTCGTTATGAGTGACTAGTTGGCCGGGATCCGACGGAATAAGCACCGTCTTAAATCACGAAGTGATTTACGCATATCATATATCTATGACGTAGTGCAGAGGGCGGCCACTAGAGGGAACCCAAGAGTTGGAACTTAAACTGCGACGATTCTGTCCGACACCGGGATGGGTATCCGGTGTGGCTTAGTGGATAAAGCATCAGCAAGTAGAGCTGAAAACCCGGGTTCAAATCCCGGTGCCGGAGAGAATTTTTCTCTGTTCCATTACTCTTTCATCGTAGTCAAACTTCGCCGTGAGAATAATTGTGACATCCGCACTCGAGAGGTTATGTCAGCGCTAATAATGGTAGGCCTAACCGTGAACGGATAATTAAACGTTGGGAAATCTTATGCTGCTTCTACACGATCAAATTTTCGTAATTTCCAGAGATTCATTTGACTTTCCAAAACTTGTCCGTACACTACAAGCTTTAGTGTCAAATTATTTACGATATTTTAAAAGTCTCATGGCCGGTTTCACCAACCTTCGTTATCATTATAACGTCTCGTTAAATAATTTAATGACACGTTAGTCAGTTTTTGTGTTTCACCAAGTATCATTATTGCTAACGCATCTTTAAATTCATCGTTAATTTATTAGACCTATTCGTCGCGTTAAAACAGTAACGATGCGTTAAGAAGTCAACAACATGGCGGACGTAATTATTCGATGATGAAGTTCTTTATTTAGAACTTCAACATAACGACGAACTTATATGTTGTAATAACACTCGGAATAATCATTTTGAAGATTTAAGTGATAAAGAATTCCACGAAAGCTACACATTAAGGAAATAAGTAGTAAGAATGTTCTAGAAGAAACTGAATACCAGTATACTGTATAGGTTAGAATACGAAAGAAATCACCCACTTAACGCCTCTTCAACAGATTCTTCTCGTTTTAAAATAATTTTGCGGGAAGTTTTGAAATAGTAATTGATGATATGAACGGGGTATCAAAAGCTGTATTGTCTAGATATGTGAATAAATTTCAGACGTGCTACCAACATTACAATAGTCATTATTTCTATAGGCCTAATAAGCTTATAGCTAAATTTTATGTTGTCATAGACAACATAGATTGTGTACATGTTCCAATCGTATATCCTGGCAGTAATATAGCCAAAAGATTCTGCAATAGAAGATCCTATTTTTCCTTCAATATTCAAACAATTTCATAGGCCTATGTAACACTCCTGCATAGAAAATTGTGGGTAAACTAGCGCTGAGGTAGTTTCCTTCGTACTTTGCTTATAGCCTACACCTTGCACATACGAATCTGTGACAGGTTATGTTTGATTAGTTTAATTTTTTGTTATGCCTAGCATATACGATCAACTGCAATACCACAAAAAAATTCCTTATAAGTTCAACGATTTTCACTTCTACCTCAGAACTACCTCAGCGCTAGTTTATTGAAATTGTAATAGGTTAGAATACGACAGATAGGAATCACCCACTTAACGCCTCTCCTACAGATTCTTCTCGGTTTAAGATAATGTTACGGTCTACACGGATAGCACAACATTCCAAAGGAGGATGCCTTTTAAATGAAAAGGGTGCAAAGAGATTTTCTTTTAGAGACAATGGATACCCTTAAAATCCAATTTAATGACATCTCTCCTGAATCCTGCCACACAAGTATGGCAAAATTGTTACAGGGTACTAATAAATCTGCATGAAATACAGTGGAAAAGTAGTATGCAATTTATGGAAGAGGCGATTTCCCGTCCTAAATTTAGGCCTAATATAACTGCTTAGAATGCTTTGTATATAATTAATTGTGGCATCAATTTTGAAGCTGTCGACCTTGTAGTCCACTAAATTTTCTCAGATTTCCTTTAGAAGCTACAATTTAACTGCTCTATATTCCTATTATTTACATTTGGAAGCAGCTGTCTTTTTTTTTTTTTAATTGCGGTATGACAACATACTGTATTTAGGAAGATGTTATTAAAATTACTGCCTCTTACCCGTTTGCCTATGATTGTTTCCTCATGCCAAACAAAGTCAGCCATGATCATATGTAACCTATGAAATTCGCGATTTCGAAGCCATGGTCGTATGAAAAACAAAACATGCAAGATACAAGTACAAAATCCCCTCGTTAGTAAACGCCTGTTAATTTTAAAGATACGAGGCTTGGTGAAATAGTCAACTTTTAAAGATTCCGTTAAAATTAAACGATCCATTTGTTGACAAGTCGTTTGTGCTGATTTAAAGAAACTTGGTGAAACCGGCCATTAGATTGTCTTGAAAGTAAATAAGAACGTGATCTAATCTGTCAAAGATTTGACAGTTCTTTGAAGGAATTGATCAATGGGGATTCACAATCATTACGGCGCGAAGAACCACAAAAAACGTGGCGTTCTGGCCAAGAGACGATGTTTCAGAGTTAATTTAAATGTATGGATTAAATCTATACCTGTGGTTCTGTGGAAACTACAATGAAACGAAGAAAAATTATGACTATTAGGAAATTGGAAGGCAGATATCTCCGGTTAAGTAACAATACCTGTATTTTTTTAATGAACATCCTAACCTATAACTCAGGGTCCTAGGTAAAAACTAATCGTAAATATTTTGTTATATTTTAAAACAAAACGCAATCGTAAGGTTCTCCGTTTTAGGGTAGGCCCGCCGAAGAGTTACCTAGCGCAAATAATGTTTTGTACAGCCTAATAATTATTCTGTTAAATATTTACGCACATATTTATATTGTAATATTTTATAAGTAGGCCTACATAGGTTGCTTGCTATTATTCGACTGAGAAGTTTTTGTCATCCAGGTATTAGGATTTATTTATTCTTGTTGTTGATTTAGATGTATTAATTTAAGTAAAGTTTTATTGAGGTATACGGTTGCCTTCAGGGGAATGAGTTTGCGCCAATGACATTCTGTCTATAAATAATAATAATAATAATAATAATAATAATAATAATAATAATAATAATAATAATAATAATAATATTAATAGCTCTAGCTATGAATATAAATAAAATAGGATTATTTCATAAATAGGTCTATACGTAGTTATGGTGTGACCGGAATACAGAAATGTGACCGTCCACCGTGACGAAGATGTGACAATATATATATATATATATATATATATATATATGACATAACATCATAATACGATATATTATATCATATCATATCACATCGTATCATATATCATATCATATCATATCATATCATATCATATCATATCATATATCATATCATATCATATCATATTTAATCAATCACATAATATTTTTTATTTTAGTAGGTTATTTTACGACGCTTTATCAACAGCTTAGATTATGTAGCGTCTGAATGAGATGAAGGTGATAATGCCGGTGAAATGAGTCCGGGGTCCAACACCGAAAGTTATCCAGCATTTGCTCATGTTGGGTTGAGGGAAAACCTCAGGAAAACCTCAACCAGGTAACTTGCCCCGACCGGGAATCGAACCCGGGCCACCTGGTTTCGCGGCTAGACGTGCTAATCGTCACTCCACATCGTATCATATATCATATCATATCATATCTAATCATATCACATCGTATCATATATCATATTATATCTAATCATATCACATCGTATCATATATCATATCATATCATATCTAATCATATCACATCGTATCATATATCATATTATATCTAATCATATCATATCATATCATATATCATATCATATCATATCTAATCATATCACATCGTATCATATATCATATTATATCTAATATCTAATCATATCACATCTTATCATATATCATATCATATCTAATCATATCACATCGTATCTTATATCATATCATATCTAACCATATCACATCGTATCTTATATCATATCATATCATATCTAATCATATCACATCTTATCATATATCATATCATATCTAATCATATCACATCGTATCTTATATCATATCATACCATATCTAATCATATCACATCGTATCATATATCATTTCATATCTAATCATATCACATCGTATCATATATCATATCATATCTAATCATATCACATCATATCATTATATCATATCATATATCTGTGGTTTTAAGCCAAATGTTGATATGTCCATAGCTTTATCATTGGACATATCAACTTTTGGCTTAACACCACACATATCATATCATATCATATCATATATATATCTGTGGTTTTAAGCTAAAAGTTGATATGTCCATAGCTTTATCATTGGACATATCAACTTTTGGCTTAACACCACATACATCATATCATATCATATCATATCATATCATATCATATCATATATCATATCATATCATATCATATCATATCATATCATATCATATCATATCAATGTCCATAGATTTATCATTGGACATATCAACTTTTGGCTTAACACCACATATATCATATCATATCATATCATATCATATCATATCATATCATATCATATCGTGCACTACTATGGAGTAACGGTTAGCATGCCTGACCGTAAACAAGCTGGCTCGGGTTCAAATCCTGGTTGGGACAAGTTACCTGATTGAGGTTTTTTTCCTGAGTTTTCCCTCAAACTATTACAAGCAAATACTGCGTAACTTTCGGTGCTGGATCCCCGCCTCTTTTCGCTTACATTATCATTTTGCGGCCGGAAGAATTATATCAATGGAGAAAATTCATTACTCTATGGAGAATCGAACCCTCGATCTTCCAGTTTGCAGCGTTACATCATAACAGCGACTCTACCGCCTCGGTGTGACTGTACAGTTTATAAGTGAACCACGACATTCTTTACAAATGAATCTTTAAGAACAGCAGAAGTTATAGTGAATTCAAGCGTCATCAGAAATTTTTGAAGAGAAAAGCCCTGTGCTATGATGTTTTAATTTTAAGACGATTTAATCGGATTCATCTTGTGATTGACATACGAAGCCTTGACAATGCCACCCTCTGGGAAACTTTTCTCCTCCATTAGACACTGTCTTTTGTTTTTCAAAGTATTCTAGAGGGGTGAATGAGGTTGGATTGCTTTCCGATATAAGGGCAGAGATTATCCCTACCGATGTGTCTCTAATCCTAGCTTCCTTCAGCCCTAGCCTCCTCCCTCTTTTATTCATCAGTTATTGCAGGAAGAGTGACTCATGTAACTGTGAATGGGGTTGGAGATGATGTAACAGGTATGCTCATTCTCTGACTCCCGATTACATTCTGTAATCACAACCTTCCAATGTAGAGCTTGCTGTTCCTCGTTCGAAGCTCGACGGATGGCTGCAGAAGGCAGTTCAAGTACTTAGTAAACGCACGAACAGTGCGGGACAATGATACAGTCAGTACCTCCTGTAAGCAAACGATCATTCCGTACATTGTGGGAGGAAGACTATTTTTCTTGTGCGTTCGGTGAAAACGTAAAGTATTTACTATGTTGTAAGGCTCTGTCAGGAATACTACTGAGCAACATAAAACGACATTATACGCTCTGCCGAAGTGACAGAAGGCTGTATAACCTACTGTAATATGTATTCACACACCAACGTTATTATTATTATTATTATTATTATTATTATTATTATTATTATTATTATTATTATTAGTCCACAACTGTAGAGTAACGGGTTCGAATACCGGTCGGGACAAGTTATCTGGTTGAGGTTTCTTCCGGGATTTTCCCTCAACCCAATATGAGCAAATGCTGGGTAACTTTTGGTGCTGGACCCCGGACTCATTTCACCGGCATTATCATCTTCATTTCATTCAGACGCTAAATAGCTAACCTAGATGTTGATACAACGTCGTAAAATTATTATTATTATTATTATTATTATTATTATTAGTCCACACCTGTAGAGTAACGGGTTCGAATACCGGTCGGGACAAGTTATCTGGTTGAGGTTTCTTCCGGGAATAAATGCTGGGTAACTTTTGGTGCTGGAAAATTATCATTATTTCATTCAGACGCTAAAATATTATTATTAACGTCGTAAAATATTATTATTATTATTATTATTATTATTATTATTATTATTATTATTGTGATTTTATTCCAGCAGAAATACATGTTTTGATAAAATAATTTTTCGGGGGTGCAACGTGCACTACAGCTTCAAGAACTGAAAGCACTTAATGAAAGATCAAACATTGAAGAGAGTTGAACAATTCAGAGTCTGTGTTTAGGAGCAAGTTATGTAATATATTGGGAATTAGCTAAGGCACTAAAACCCTCCACGGATGGCGAACTTGTAAAGAGATATATGGTACCTGATCAAAATTTAGTTAATTATATCTCTGTAGCCTATTGGAATAGCGAAAATGTGATTTACAGTACAAGGATTTAATGATTTTGAACGTATGGAGAGTGATATTAATCTTTTTCTTAATACTTTCATAATAAATTTAGTACAATCCGTGAGAGTGCAGTTCCAGGACGAGTTAATTGATGTACAAAGTAACGTAGAATTTAGGACTAAATACAGAGAATATGACTTGTCAAGCATAGAATTATTAAAAAAAATGAACAAAACGAAATATCCCAAGATGAGCTTATTCGCTGCCACTATGTTAGCTATCTTCGCCTCGACACATGTGTGCAAACAATTATTTTCCAGACTGAAGATTGCTAAATCCAAACATAGATCCCGATTAACAGATGAGCATCTTTTGAGCCAGCTGCGCATTGCAGTAAATTCGTTGGATATAGATTTCCGATTACTTGCAGAAAGAATCCAGGGTGGAATATAATAGTACATTATGCAACGAGCCTATAATGATAGTAATTAAGTCGCGAGGATATTTATGAAACGACATTTTATGCTCGACCATATTTCTAACTTGAAATTATTCATAAGTATTCATTTTATTCTTATGTGACTGGGGAGCGAACTGACCTTGTGCAATCTCGTAAATTGTGAGATGTGCGCAGACGCGAAAGTATTGATTTTTCCGGGCAACGAATGTCGACGACCTTGATATAACCTAGAGAGAAAACTTGATATAACCTTGAAATTGAATTCGACATTGAAAAACGAGATAACTAATTGAATTTATTTGAATATTATTTACAATTAACGCTAATTATTATAGTTACAGAACATAACCTTCTGCGACAGTATTGGATTTCCAGCCTGCGTGACGTTTTGCTAGTTGTCTTTCGATTGCATATCCGAGAATAATCGAAAACCTGAACTTTAATGAATAGGTGTACTTTAATGACATGCATTAAAGGACTGCTACCAGGTGTATAATTACTACATTTCGGCATGGTCGAGCATAAAAATAACATTATCTATGATATAATATCATAACTATATTAAATACTGTATAATTAATAATGTAATAACTTAATATTACAGTATATATACTCTTTCTTTTTCAAATTCAGTCTATTATCCGTATTTGTAAGGGTGTAAGAACTATGCTACGGGCGGTGCTGCAATGTAGTTGCGGAGCCCAGTCCGTACACTGTATGTGTTATGCAGTGCAGCATCATCCGTGTAATCGGTGCTTTTACAATTTTGAGCATACCTGAATTGTAACATTTCATACTGTTCTCCAATGTAGCCAATATTGGAGTTCCTCTGTTGAAATTTACTTATTTAAAACCATACATAAATTGGATGTTCATTTTCTCAGGCACTTCACGATGCAGAGACACTGCAGCATTGACGGCCACATGGTTGGAATGGAATGGAATTTCTGGAGGAGCGCATAACGACCCAGAACTGCGAACTTTTAGGATCTATTGCGCAAACCCTTAAACTAGACGCATTCCCAAACCCACACCGGCTGACTACACTAGGGTTCGGTGCGTATCTAAGTTTTGAGTAGGCAACCTCTCTCGTCCCTAGGCAAGCCCCCTCCGTGCGTCGGCAGCCGGCATTCGGAGAATGCTATGGAATGATTTCGAAATGGAGAAATATTGACAGAATGAGCAGAGAAACGGATGCTTTCTTTTAGTAATTTTGTAGAAACAGTGTACAATCATAGTCTTTACCCTTGTTAAATGAGGTGTCAGCTAACCATGATTAAGTAATCGGTGATTATGACGGATGCACAGAAATTACATTTTAACCATGGTTACTGTTTAACCTAAGATTGCTGCGTTTTTAACCGTGATTGATGCACTTCGCCATTAGTCACATTTTTTTTTTTCGAGTTTATCGCTAATAAGAAGGAAGTCCAGCCCTGTGATCATATGAGGCGTCCCGTAAGAGAAGGGCGAACACCCAGATGTACATTTAGAGATAATCGGTGTTCAAAATATTTTACTTGTAAACGAGATAAGGGCGAAGCCACCAAGAACATGTCTGTATATAATGATAATATAATTACTTTGTACAGTGAAAAACGAATACCTTTATTGAAAATTGCAATTAAATGCCCAATTTAATATTGCAACTTAATAATGAACATTAATGATATTATGAATTCATCAATATTATGGGAAGAATTTGAAAACAATATATTAGAAAAAGCAAAGGGCTCAATATTGGCAGAAATTAATAATAATAATAATAATAATAATAATAATAATAATAATAATAATAATAATAATATTAATAATGATAATAAATAAATAAAAACACTTAATTGCACTGTGATTTCACATTTACAAAGTGTCTGAAATTATTGATAAACAAAAATAAGTAGATGCCTGTCATGTTATTACCCTTGATATCAAAATGGAGTAACGGTTAGCGCGTCTGGCCGCGAAACCAGATGGCCCAGGTTCGAATCCTGGTCGGGGCAACTTAACTGGTTGAGGTTTTTTCCGGGGTTTTCCCTCAACCCAATTTGAGCAAATCCTAGGTAACTTTCGGTGCTGGACCTCGGACTCATTTCACCATGATTATCACCTTCATCTCGTTCAGATGCTAAATAACCTAAGATGTTGCTACAGCGTCGTAAAATAACCTACTTAAAAAAATAAGTGGTTTAACTTGTTCTGGGAACAGAGGTGCTAACAAATAATCCATTACATCATCTTCATGAAGATGTTCCTCTGAGTCGGTCACTGCTAGTAGCACGTTTTGGTTGCTGATCACGTCATCCAGAAACGCTCTGTGGCACATAGATGTTAAATGTTATGTTTTATTTAACGACGCTCGCAACTGCAGAGGTTATATCAGCGTCGCCGGATGTGCCGGAATTTTTAAATCTACTGACATGAGCCTGTCGCATTTAAGCACACTTAAATGCCATCGACCTGGCCCGGGATCGAACCCGCAACCTTGGGCATAGAAGGCCAGCGCTATACCAATTCGCCAACCAGGTCGACGGCACATAGATAAGGAGACCTTTTAGATCCTTTACTTTATCAGAAGTGAGCTTTATTGGCGTGACATACCTCTTTGGCCAAACCAGATGAGAGAGGTCGGCCTGTTCTTAATGCGACATCTGTTCACATCAACACTGGTTACGAGCTTAGAAATATAGGCATTCTGGAGGTCATAATCACCCAACTCCCAGAAATTACGAAATACAGGTTGTATTTTCTCCATACCTAATGCGTTGAAGCACCCACAAGTACATGACGGGCTATACCGCGAGCTTGCACATGTCGAGATGTTTTCGTACTAATGTACTATTCACCTTTCTACCATTTAATCTTTACTTGTACGTTTATCCATTTTTCGACATGCGTCTGATGTTTCCTACAATAACCAGATATGCCTGCTTGATTATCACTGTCACCATAACTCAAACTAAGCTATTACAATGTCCATAAATACACCTAATTCCTCACTATGATTGTACTCGTCTGTGTGGTTACAACAACACTGAGACAATGAATGGCGCGCGCCTTCAGGCGGAGTGGCGTATTCGCCCTTCTCGTGCGGAGTAATATGAATATTATGAACCTGCCACAGACTACGCAGTTTCTCCAACCTTACAAACAATGATAATTTCGATGTAGCAAGAGAGAGCCCGCCAACGTTGGCCAGGCTTAAGTTGTACAGGAACATCATTTTACTTTTACTTCAACTTTTATTGTACCTGAGTTTTTGAATGTACTTCACTCCCATCCCTTCTACTAACGAAGTTCCAACTGTCCTCCACACAGAACCAAGGCCGCAGTACTGAGTTAGTGATTATAGTACGTTTCAGGAATATATTCGCGTTTTCCAGTGACGAAAACTTCCAATATTGAATCATATTTTCGCACAGGTACTGTCGTCCGTTTGCCTACGTCGCATCCCGATTTCCTCCACCTGCTTCTGCTCACTCCACTGTAAAGACTAGTGGCTGGGCTTTCTTAGCTCTTTTCTGAGAACATTAATTTCTGTTAGGAATTAATTGGACGTCTACGTAATATTATGCAACTGTTTAAAATAACTTATATAAAAGGGCCTAGTTAAGTAATTAACTGTCACGTGATTCCCCCCTTTCTACGATCCTACGACATAACTACTTGGACGGACAGTAGATAGCATGTCTGAGTAATTTTATCTGTACGGGTCGGGCAGAAGTGAAGACTGAATTTACAGTACGTAAGGTACTCTTTTATAGAATAGGTACAGAATTATTTCAACATGAGTTACTAAGTATGAAGGACGAAACTGGTAATTGGAATTAGGTACAATAGTCTATAGTGCGATAATAGGCACAAAGGAACTTAAGCCTGTATCGAAATGAACGGTCACCATTTTCAAAAATGTTTTTAAATATCCATATTATGATTATTTTTCATTTTAACTTCATTCTCTATATCGTACCCTAATGTGCTGTAGACAGTATGGGCAGGGCATAGTTGCGCCCCACGGTCAGATAAAATGCAGCAGATAAAAAGGGTCCCTATTTTGTGGGCATAGTTGCGCCCCGTTCCAATCAGGTAGAGAAAAGGGCATGGCATAGTTGCGCTCCGATGAAATAGGTAGAGAAATATACACTACGGAAACTCGAACCTCGTAATCAACCAAACTTATTGATTTCTTATGCGATTTAATATTCATTATCGATACCGTTAAAATGAACACCATGAAGTTGGTAGTACTTTATTAACTGTTTTTCTACTGTTTATGCAGTGATTATCAATAGCCTACCTTTAAAATGAACACCATGAAGTTGCAGTACTTTATTAACTGACATAATGAAATGAGTGAGCCGTTGGAATATGGAGTCTTAGCAGTCTTTGATATTTTATTAATTTTCACACCGTCTGTGGCGTATAGTGAAGTTAATTTAAAATGAATGTTAAGTTTAGTGGAAAGGGTAAAGAGTTAATAATTCACAATGGTTCTAATTTTCAATTTTCGAAACCCTATACCGTAGGGTAAAGATATCGATGTACAAACAAAAATGCAGTTCATTTATTGTGTGTGAGCAATAAAAAAGTGCTATTTTAAATAGTAAAATTGATCATATGCTAGGCCTACCTGATTTCAATGCAGCTATCACTGTAATATTTGTAAGTAATTTGTTTATATTATGACAATCACTTTCGTGTGTACTATGTCAATCGGGGCGCAAATATGCCATGTCCATTCTGCTACCTGATTTCTTCGGGGCACAACTATGCCATGTCCCTTCTGCTACCTGATTTCTTCGGGGCACAACCTCAGTCTAATATATACAGTCGCGCAACTCATACGTCAAATATGCCAACATTTGACAGCTGGCGCGACAGTAGCCCTCTAGCGGCAGGCAAGTTAAAAGTGTGCACACGACATATGATAACACATTAGAAAACGGGTTTTGCGTAATTTATTTTATATTTTTATGCTATACAGTAAGTGTATATGGCTCTTATTAATTTTACTTTAGAATCCTTGAAGAATTTCACACGCAGTTAATCTACAAGTTTCAGAAGCTGGGAATAAACGTAATTCTTTCTACTCCTTATAACTGAATCATGGCCCTGATCATGTATCATGGTTTGAAATAATATAATTGTTCGTACGTGGACGGTTAGTTCAATTGATTCCTAAATATATTTATTAAATATTGGAACTCTATATCTCCTGTGAGAAGAGTCAAAATTAGAGCTTCAAAATTGTAGAGTACATCGCGTGGTGAACTCCTCTCCCTTTTTCCTGAGAAATTAACTATTTTCCATACCGCAAATTGGGGTAAACTCGGCCGCTGAAGTAAACTTGAAAATAAAAAAAGGGTGGATTTAAACCTTAATATGACAGACATTGATTTATGAAGTTCATTATTTTTCAATTTCTTAAGAACCGATATTTCCTTTATTATTTTGAGTCACAAATAGTGCTGATATTGTGGTTTAAATTTTTATTGCAATTTTACCGCATTTTACATTAAATTTCCAGTTTTCACACATAAGCTTAATTTTAACTTATCCTACCTCTATAATACGTAAATTACATGCACTTACTGTTAATATGACGTAGGTGAGAACAAATAAATGAACACATAATTTTGTTGAAAAAATTGTAACTTCAATTAACTCAGAAAATGTAGGCCTAATTTTATTTTCAGAGTAGAAGTGGTGTAAGTCAAAAATGGGTAATGATTCTGTAAATTACAGCGCAAAGTAGCAGTTAATATTGAATTTATTTAAACTATTAGTAGTCAGTGAATAGCACGAAGGATATATTAATTGCTACTTTGCGCTGCATTTTACAGAATTTTTACTTTAAACCTCATTACCTAATTTTGACTTACACCACTTCTGCTCTGAACGGCTCAAATAATCACTGGAAATGTAAAATAAACACCAATAAGAGTCATGCAAGTTATTACAGAAAAGATTGCTTTTCATATTGAATTAAAAAAGGTACTTTTATTTCTTGAGAACTTAATACGTCTGCCACATGAATCTAATTACACCAACACATCAGAAATTTATCGACACAGTCTGGATTTATTCAAGAAATGAATATTTTGCAAAAGAATTATAATACGCCAGGAATTCTTAAAAAATTAACACCATAATCCCTACTTGAATGCAATATAACATTCAACTTTTGAAAAATATAAAGAAAAAAACACGAATACAAAAATTATGGAATTATAGAATTACTTGCATTTTAAGTGATCTTTTCATTTAATTTAGTATATTCCTGTTGTTGATATTATTATTATTATTATCATTATTATTATTATTATTATTATTATTATTATTATTATTATTATTATTATTATTATTATTAGTAGTAGTAGTAGTAGTAGTAGTATTAATTATTAGTATTATTATTAATTGTATTTTAATTAATAAGTTTATTATTGTCATTATTGAGTGTAATTAGTTACCACTGCCACCGGGTATATACCCATTGCAGTGTAAATAAATACATATACATACACATACACAAAAACTGTAGATACATTATCCAAAATCGGAATGGTTACACATTTACACATGATCTCTGCAAAACAATAATATACTGTAACAGGTATTTACTTTGTTTTTATTTAAACTGTCCTTCCTGACATACAAATAGGTAACTGATAACTAATAAATGTTTTATAGAACACAATACGTAGGCTACCTACAGCGTGGATTATACTGTAGGTTATGACTGAGTTATGATTTTCTCTTGGTCTTTAGGGAATCTGAAGAACGACAAATTCGGAGATTTAAACTTGTTGTTACTGCAATTTTCGTCATTGCACACATTGTCTTTATTCCGACGCATGATTAAAACGTTATTATAACATCTCGCATACCTTTAAATCACGTGCTGGCTGTATCAACCCTATGACCAGTGCCTTGCCTGCCGCTTGAGCGCTAGTGTCGTGAATGTTGGCAAAAAAAGTGTTGAAGTTGCGCGACTGTATATATTAGACTGTGGTACAACTATGCCATGTTCCTTCTGCTACCTAGTTTCTTCGGGGCGCAATTATGCCATGCCTAGGCCTCCCAATTGACCGCGGGGCGCAACTATGCCATACCGGACAGTATAATATACACTGCATAATGAATACGTTCGCATGGATAACTCAGTTCGTGAGTAAAAATACTTATTGTTAATGCAGTACTGTGTTTTGATTAAACAAAACCTAATGAAAATTATCACACTCAAAATCGCGATATTTCCTACTTTACCTAAATGGATGAACTACTTTTCTTCCCTCCTGTACCTAGTAAAGTGATTTGTATTTTACGCCAGTATCATCGAACTCCAGTCGTGGAAGGAGGTAGCAAACGGTGCTTCCAGGTCTCAATCATTAATCCAAAGGTATAGCCAGGTTAATATTAAATATGTTAGTAAAAATAAAATGATGTTCCTGTAGATATGTGTCTTAGGAGGAGTAAAAAGAAAGAAAAAAAATCGACTCTTGGCGAGCTCGCCCTTCTCTTACGGAACGCCTCACATTTCTTGGTTGCGCTCTACAATATGATCACAGTCTAGTATATACAGTCGCGAAGCTCAATACGTAGTAAATATGCAAACATTAGGTAGTTGCTCACCACTAGGATCGCTAATATCGCCTCATTACAGGCAATGCAAAATATTACCGTCACAGTCTATTGTTTCCAGCACCCTCAAAACTCAAGCTTCGTGACTGTATATAGTAGACTGTGATATGATCCCGCCACTTGTAAGCTGTATGGTACCTGACCCCATATTCGCTGATCGTTTCACTAAGCAGAACCGAAGAAAGAAGCCAGGGAGTCGGGCGGATGCCAGCAGGTGAGTAATGAACCCGACCGCGGGAGGGGCTGGGATGCTCCCTTAACGGTCGCAATTAACAAAGTAAACACAGGGCAGAGGACCACCCCCTGAGAGCTACCCTCCAGCTGGGATGTTGGGAGATTTCAATTTCAGATGTCGAGCCCACACAACGGTGGAGCAGTCGGGCGCGCACACAACGGAAATAGCAGAGAATCGGCTAGCCTTAACGCGACGCGCGGTTTCTAGGACGGAAAACTTTCTTTACCAGTTTATCTGATTCGTTTCTTTCTTCCTTCGTTTTCTCTGACCTTTATTTCAGAGTAATCCTTTTCATGTTCAATCTATTAACACACGTTTTTGTCTTCTTCTTCTTCTTCCTCTCCTTCTTCTTCTTCCTCACTTCATGGTATAGGCAGCTACAGCTCGACCAAGTTAAGTCTGCGAGCCGATAGGGGAAGTTGGAGACAGTTCTGAAGGGAAAGGAGGCGGTAACGAGAGGAGACCAGTACAGTCTCATATGACAGCAAAGTTTTCCTACTGCGCTTCAGTTCATAGAGCGGTAACAATTTAAGACGCTTTGAAATAGACTGTACTTCTACTTCTGCTTGACAGTGAGGTTTGGCGTTCTGATTGGCAAGCGTGGGCGTAGGAGAGAAAGTTGCATGAGGGGGGAGGCAGCGTAACTCTTGCCTTTATCTGAAGACAAGGACAAAAAATCCGTGCGCTCCGTAGTGTATTTTAAACGATGTGCACACGTTGAAATTTGAGCGTCAAGTGACCTATGTGGCAACTGTGTTTTGCCTCTACATTCCATCCCGATATCCTCACTCGCAGACTTGACTTGGACAAGCTGTACCTGTCTGTTCCGCCTTCAAATATCTTCCAGCCTTCTCTTCCTTGATCTCCCTACAAATCTGTTTCCCTTAGACTTGTATGTCCATATTATGCCGCCACAATAGTCTAGCGCAGTGGTCGCCAGCACTCGCTGAAATGGGTAGAGTGCATGGAGGATAAGGAACTCTGCTCCGTCGTGCACAAGGGATACAGAGACAGCATACCCGCCAGCAGCGACGATTGCACGCTAGGGCAGTGTCTTGTCCGCGGGTAAGAGACGCTAGCCCGAGCGTGCAGTGTTTTGGTGACCGCTGGTCTAGTGCAGCGGTGGCGAAAATGTAATCGTGCGCCGAGCCACTGTGTAACCTGCAACGTGCATAGCACCTATGGAGGGAGGCAGACACCCGAAGGGGAAGTAAAGCAACTGTCTGACTTATTAACGGATTTTCATTTTCCTTACGTCAAGCACTTAAATATAATTTTATACAGTACAAGGCTACTAACTAATGTTCAGTACGTGTAACGAAGAAAGAAATGTACAATAAATGAACAATATCACAACCTAAAATTAACTGTCTTCAGAATGTCTCTGCGACAAAGTTTCAAAATTTGGAATTATGTCACTTACTGCCAGTTGTAGTTGATCACGAAGGTATTTGTCTGTCAGTTGTGATCTAAATTTGGTTTTTACTATTTTAATTGTTGAAAATAATTTTTCACAAACGTAAGTTGTAGCGAACATGGCTTCAACAGAGCAAGGGAAAGAACGAAGCTTCGGATATTTATTTTTCGGCAAAGATTTGAAAGTTGAACATTTGTCAAGTCCTTACATCTGGCTTTCATTTAACATCACATAGTAAATCAGTGAGTTCAAATTGAAGAGCTAACCGCATTATTCGTACATTGCTGAAAAAGGATCGACGTACAGAGATGATGATGATGATGATGATAATGATGATGATAACAATAACAACAACAATAACACTTAACCTTTTAATGTTTCATCAGTAACATGTAGTATAATGCTGTTTTATGTTATACAACCGTTTTCCTCGTAATACTCGTGAACAAATCATACATTCAGTATTCTCATCATATTGACAGCAAAAAAATGCGTCCTCCCATCCTACTTGGAACTTTCGTACATGGTTTCGAGAGAGACATATGCCACTCGCAGGTCAGAGACAAATACAAATGGAATGGAGTTTGACTCCAGTGAGTGAGAGGGTGGGGGTTGGCGGAGATTAGAAGCAAGTGAAATGCACAGCTATCACTGCGAGCCACAATGTCTCGCGAGTCACGGTCTCGCCACGGCTAGTCTAGTGGCTAGAGCGCTGGAGTTATAATCCTGTAGACCCAGGTTCGATCCCCGACGTACTCCCATAACTTGTGTTGGGCAAGCCCATGGTCCAGGTAATACAGGGGTTTTCTCCGGGAGCTCCGGTTCCCCCTGTTCCAACAAATCTCTATCATTTCATCTCAACGCGGATGTAACGTTGACCAGCCTTCTATGGCGCACTCTAGGCAACGACTCTGTCGATAAATTGATCTACAGAACTAGCTTCGTATGGGTGAATGACGAAAAAGAGACATTACTTAAAAAATAGGCTAAACATATTTTCAAATTTGTTTAGTTAATCTTGTATCTGGCATTCTTTTTAAATGTTCTTTCCATTATCGTTTATCTTTTAGGTAATCTTCAATAATAATAATAATAGTTTTATTTTCCCTGGCAGAGTTAAGGCCATCAGGCCTTCTCTTCCACTCAACCAGGATCAAATCACATACAGAAAAAATACATACCGGTATACACATATGAAATTAAAAATAATAATAAACATAATTAAGTAAAAAAGAGAGATTGAATACATATACACAATCAGTATTAACTTTGAAATAACAATAATAAAAAATATATATGTAATAAAAAAAGAGACTGAATACATAATCACAAACATAAAAATACATTCTAGTTTACAAGTATTAACTTAAAAGAAAAAAAGAAAAGAATTAATACATATGAATATAATCTCACAACTAAAGGAATAGTACAATTAGTATGATCAGCACAGCACGTGTTACATTGAGACAATGACAATTACCTAGATATTAGTGTTAATGGAAAAATAAAATAATGACTGTGTAAAATAATAATAATAATAATAATAATAATAATAATAATAATAATAATAATAATAATAATAATAATAAATAAAAATTATACCTAAAAACTAGTTCTGTGCATTTAAAATATTTCTAAACAACCTAATTTTAAACAACTGAGGACTAAGACTAACCCTGATTCCCAGCGGCAGCGAATTCCATGAGCGGGCCATGGCTATTGAGAAAGAACTTGAGTACAGAGATGTCTGATGACGTGGTATTGATAGCAATAGATTGTGCTGTGAACGTGTATTACGATTATGATGTGAAGCTAGGAGAGTCATTTATGGTTTTAAAAAAGTGCAATTCTTCTCTTATGTCTTGGTTTTTTATTTTATCTAGTTTTGTACATCTTTAACTTGTTTCAAAACTTCATTTCCGAGACCAGTAATTTTTTTGTCGTCCATATTTCACTTCCGTAATATTAGAATAGGTACAGCCATAACTTTGTAGAATTTTAATTTTGTCTCTTTACATAATTTGTTTCTAAAGGTACAGATTTGGACTGGTATTTTTTATTTGTTACCATTTGTTCGACATGTCATTTTTCTTTAATTTCCTCACTTTCTTTCATTGTCATCTATTTTATTTTCTATTTTTTTATTTTTTTCTTGTATCCTTTTTCATCTAGCTTTTGTCATCTACTCTGCTGTCAAAAAATCTGAAAGTTAGAATTTATAAAACAATTATATTATCGGTTGTTCTGTACGGTTGTGAAACTTGGACTCTCACTTTGAGAAAGCAACAGAGATTAAGGGTGTTTGACAATAAGGTTCTTAGGAAAATATTTGGGGCTAAGAGGGATGAAGTTACAGGAGAATGGGGAAAGTTACACAACGCGGAACTGCATGCATTGTATTCTTCACCTGACAAAATTAGGAACATTAAATCCAGACGTTTGTGATGGGCAGGGTATGTTGCACGTATGGGCGAATCCAGAAATAAATATAGAGTGTTAGTTGGGAGACCGGAGGGAAAAAATACCTTTGGGGAGGCCGAGACGTAGATGGGAAGATAATATTAAAATGGATTTGAGGGTAGTGGGATATGATGACAGAGAGTGAATTAATCTTGCACAGGATAGGGACCGATGGCGGGCTTATGTGAGGGCGACAATGAATCTGCAGGCTCCTTAAAAGCCATTTGTAAGTAAGTTGTAAGTAAATAAGTATCCTTTTTCGTCTTTCGAATACAATTATTTTAGATATTACTAAAAAGTAGTCCGATGAAATATCTGGGCCTCTACATACTCTTGTATCTTGTATTGATCGCCATGTCTTTCTATTAGTTAATTATTGTAGCATATCCCCTGGCTGATCATGTATTTTTATGAATGTTATTATGTCTAAAAAAGTTCACAATAGTTACATAATTAAATACACTACACTGATCTTAGAGACTACTCAAATCTCCCCACTCAGTTCTATTCTTGGCCACACGTATCCACTGTTTGTCGCTGTTTCAATTAACAATGATTCAAGGTCGTCCCATGTTTCTCTTCCCTGTCCTAGGATCCCACATCGTTGCTGCATAGACCCATCTGTTTTCAGGCAGTTTTGATACATGGCCTCACCTCTTCCATCTCAACCGGTCGGAAAGCCGTACAGCGTCTCCAGTGCCGATCTGTTTCCAGACATCTTCATTTCCCTAGAATTTTTCTCTCCATTTTTCTCTGGCAGACTTCAATTTTTTTTTTTCCTTAGAGGTGGGCGACCATATCTCGCAGTCATATAGTAGAGCAGAAATAACACAGTTTTTGAATACTTAACTTTTCATAGGTAGTGATATTTATAATAGAGTAAACATTAGTAATTTCGTGGCAGTGGTTATTTCGTGATACTTTTCCTTTGCTCTTTTTCGTGAACTAACCAATGATGTTACGAGATTCAAATTTCCGCCAAGGGATTGCATATGTTGTCCAGTTTCCAGAAACATACAGCTAGCTACGCTTTGTGTGACTATTGTAGCTGCTTCAGTGAGCTTTTATGTTTGGAGAGAGCAAGTTAGCTTCGATTTCTCAGGCGTTCAAATTTTGTGGATGTTTGTAATTACATTACAGGCTTATTACTAAAGGTAAGCATATGATATTTGGTACAAAGATTTATTATACCTTAATGAAATTTTAGGAAATGTTTTTGGAATTTTAGATACAGCTGTAGACGCCATATAGGCTTAGCTTTACTGATAGAAGTCTTAGCTGTTTGAGGCGAAATTTTGTTGAGTATTAAGCGTTACATTTTATACTATTTTAAAAATTGTATTACAATACGAATTTTAGAAATCTGAAGATAAGATGTGATAAACAAAAATAAAAGGGGGACGCAATGGGTTCAGTGTAGCTTCTGTTTGATTTGTTATCATGCTAAGTGTCAATTATAAGTGCTAGATGACTTACTTGCAAGAATTGTGACAGAAGATGAAACATGGCTCCTCCATTTTGGACCGGAGACAGAGGCAGACAATGAAGTGGCATCATGCAAATTCACCAAAGAAATAGAAATTCAAAAGTGCACCTTCGGCAGGAAAAGTTATGGCTACTGTGTTTTTCGATTCAGAAGGACTCTTGCTTGTGGACATCATGCCACACGGAACCACCATTAATTCTGACGCGTAATGTGGCAACTCTCAAGGAACTTCAAGCTCGAGGAAGAAATTTAATAGCCTGTAGATGTCAGCATCTGATTGTAGGAACGTCTTACTTTACGTGGATGTGTGTACAGTGCTGCTACGAGTGTGTAGTTTGTGAATTACTATACTTCAGTGTCGGTATAATAGCATAGTTTGACTGTCAAACAGGTGCTGGCTGACTGTGGTGGTGGTATGAATTTAAGTATCTGTATGGTGGTGTATAATATTTAAGAATAATATTTACTGGCATGTATTTATAGTAATCAATCTATGCGAATGGGATTACAGTACTGGTATAGGTTATAGTGTATCAGTGTGTTGTGAATCAAAATACTTATTACTGAACACACGCGTTTGTAAATAACGGACTGTGGTATGTATTCATTTTTAACAAACGTAAACAATGAACTCTGTTCAAGCAATTTTGAACAGTAAAGAACTGGGTAAACTGGCTTACCAGGAAAAATTGGAAATAAAAAGACTGGGTTTCATTATTACTATTACTATTATAATTATAATATAATTATAATTATAATTATAATTACTATTATTATAATAATTATTACTATTATTACTATAATTATAATATTATTATAATAATTATTATTATTTATTATTATTATTATTATTATTATTATTATTATTATTATTATTATTTTTGTTTTGAATTTATATACGGTTTTTTTCGATAGTGAAACATTGGAATCATGACATTTCATATTAGACTAAACGTACTATTTCAAATTCTCTTCGATTTTGGAACCACAAAATTGTGAACACACATAATATTTTATCACGAGCCGCCACTGCATATTTCAGATTTCCTCGTCACTTCTTGTGACTTAAAACGAATTTCTTCCGCATACAAACAGTTTTTTTTTTTCAGAACATAGGAATATTTCTTTTGATAAAATGAAAACGTAGCCTGGAACAAGCCTACAGACAAATCACTACATATGTATTTGATTTGTTACTCTTATGCTTATGTGTAGGTTATTTTAAACTGAAAATTACGAAGGTTCTAATTTGCAATTTGTGCTTTTTATATTAACATAAAATTTACTTTGTCATACATTAAAAGTGTTAAAATTGTTAAAAGAGTTATTTACCTTCGATAGACGGCCCGTTTCGACGCTATATGTCGTCGTCTTCAGTGTCTCTTGAACCACTGGTGATCTTGACTCTGCGATGTGCAGCTGTCGATGGTAGGGGTGGGGGTGTGTTGCTCCTATGGTGGGGGTTGGCTGTTTGTATGTTATGATGTATTATGACGTCAAATAATGTGTGCGTATCGAACTGTAGTTGTGTGTTAAGTATATAATTGTGGGTGTGCTATTGTATTCTTATATATTTCGTACTGTTCTAGGATGTTTAACTGTGAACTTTTTGGTGTGATGTGTAAAATTTCCATATCTGTTTCCATATTATTGTAGTCATGATTATTGTTGATAATGTGATCTGCATAATTTGATGTGATGTAGGGTTTGGTTATAGCTTTAATATGTTCATTATATCTTGTATGAAAGGATCTTCCTGTCTGTCTATGTAAAAATGTGGGCAACTATTGCATTTTAATTTGTAAACTCCAGTTGAATTATATTTATTTGAATGTTTAGTGTGGTTATTTAAGTATTTCTGTGTTGTATTATTTGTTTTGTATGCAATTTTGTACTTTAGTTTTCTGAATGAAGTTGAAATTTTGTGGGTATTGGTATTGTGATATGTTAATGTTATGTATTTATTCTCGCGTGCTGTTTGTGTTTTTATATTATTTGCTTATTGTGTTTCATGTTCTATGGATGTGAACCATTGACACAAAGACAAGTTTCGTTACCACCCGTTTGTTGACGTTTAGAGCTGCGTTGCTACTGTTCAATCCATAGTCAAAGCTCATACAACTTAGTAGTTTCGGCACCAACTTTCTACCTCTACTAATAAGTTCACAAATAATGTGTCTGAATGTAATATGAGTCATGCAGAATGCCTGTTTTACTTATTACTGGTCACTGCCACGAAGAATATTCCTATATGCAATAAATAAGCCAAAAAAAGTATTCATGTATAGGCCTACTATATATATATATATACACGAGCTCACAGACTATTTCCTTATCCAACTGCTCTAAAGATGACCACAACACAGCGGTCGAAACGTCAGCCACCAACACCAATACAACGCGGTAGAAGGCACGAAGTTTATCCACAGACCATGCATGTTTTGTTTCAGTAATTCATAAATGTGTTTGAAAATAAGGTGAGTTACTGTAGAATGATAATTTTACTTACTTGATTAATGGAGAATTTTCAGTAAATATAGAATGTTTTTCATCAATAGTCCGTACTCAAAATTAGCGAAATTATTTTGCTTTCTCTTTCTGTCTCCCGTTAGTGAGTTCAGTAATTTAGGCCTATAACAAATTTGCAATGGTATAGTGTGCTACATAACAAATTTGCAATGGTATAGTGTGCTACACATTTGACGTACATATTTGGAAAAAGAAAACAATAAAAATGGACATTGTTTTCAGTGTCGGTAAACAATGAAGCATATTGAAAATAAAAACTATCTATTAATTTTTGCATTTTGTAGGTGGCCCAGTTACACTGTTCTCGTTGTTCTTTATGTTGTACTTGCGCATGGAAATTGAAATCCTTGCGGTGGCTTTTGCGCCTCAGTTGAAATTAAGAAACAATTGATAGAGACGGGAAATGGAAGGAGAAAAAATGTTGAACGGTACGCAAAACCCATCCTTGAAAAGGGAGTTCGGAGCTGAAAGAAACTGATTATTGTAGCTTCAAGCCGAGGCATATATATATACAGGGTGTTTAAAAAATACGGGGCATAATTTCAGGTATTTATTTCCCACATGTAGACAATCAATATAGTTCATTACAACATGTGTCCGGAAATGCTTTATTTCCGAGTTATGGCCTTCACAACATTGAAATTCACCGGAACGTTTTTCTTTCCGCAGGTCGTTGCCGTCAAAGGAGACGGTCAGTGGTTCTTGCAGCAGTGTGGTGTAAATCCGAACTTTCCTGCCTTAATATTATTTACAGATGAAGCACAGTTCACACGAGATGGCATAACAAATATCCACAATCAGCATGTATGGGCGTATGAAAACTCACGTGCAACTGTTCCATCTCATCGCCAGGTGCGGTTCTCCCTCAACATGTGGGCCGGTATCATTGGTGATCAATTAGTTGGACCCCATGTACTTGTAAACAGACTTACGGGGCAGGCGTACACAAACTTCCTGGAAAACACCATACCTCATGTTTTAGAAGACACTCCACTGATCAATCGCCAACACATTCATTTCTTGTATGATGGCGCTCCTGCACACTTCAGTCGTACGGCTCGTCGGTACTTGGATCGAAGGTTTCCTGATCGATGGATAGGTAGAGGTGGCCCAATTGCTTGGCCTCCACGCTCACCTGATCTGAACCCTCTCGATTTCTACTTATGGGGCCATTTGAAATCATTGGTTTATTCGTCTCCGGTGCCTGATTTGGAATCCCTTCGGAATCGAATTGTGGCATGTTCTGAGGACATACGCAATACTCCTGGAGTTTGGGATCGTGTTCGCAGGTCAATGAGACATCGATGTGAGGCCTGTATTCAAGCAGGAGGTGGACATTTTGAACATCTTCTGTAATGACAACGACCTGCGGAAAGAAAAACGTTCCGGTGAATTTCAGTGTTGTGAAGGCCATAACACGGAAATGAAGCATTTCCGGACACATGTTGTAATGAACTATTTTGATTGTCTACATTTTGATTGATATATATATATATATATATATATATATATATATATAAATCAAATCAGTTCTATACGTGAAAAATTTTAGGTATCCGTTTTTTTTTTTTTTTTTTTTTTGCCTCTCAGTGTATTTATGCATTTAATAACTCTTCAATGAACATACAACTATTTTGAGTAATTGTACGAGGTACGACCGCACTGTAGGTCGTACGAAATTTTGTACGACTATTTTACTAACGGAACTTACAATGTTGCTTTATAATTAAAATCAAATTAATGGTTAACTTGTCTCTTTTAGACTAGTTTCCTCCATTCAGTATGTACTGGACTAATATGAAAAAACATGCTTTTAAGGAGGAAAAATGCTTTGAAAACCTATCTGTTAACGGATGCTTGCCATGCACTTCATAAATTTGTCATCTTCAGCTCTAGGTTTCACGCAGAATACGGAGCGGTTATATCAAAGTAATACAGGTCTAATTTTATTAAGTTTCTTGTTTGTTCGACAAAGGAAGTCTTTTATCAACAATAATCTCAATAGAGGTTTTGATTATTCTGTAGTAATGTCACGAGAGGCCTGAGATTTATCTCGGACATCTCAGACCTCGAGTGACATTTATTAGGACTATTTAGTGAATAAAATAAAAATGTAAATAATATATCCCTAAAATTCGATCACAAAATGTTAGTAATTGTATATTTACGAATACTTAACCTATTCAGACATTGTGAAGTTGAAATAGATGAATATCGATTACTACAATAAAGAAATTCGATGTTATTATTCAGTAATGCCAATTGCGAAAAGCTGAATACAGGTTTAACAATGTTAATTACATGTACGGTACTGCACTTTTCTCTTATTATTATAACATAAATAACTTACATTTTCATTATCTGCTGAAATCATAATATAATTTAAAATCTAATAATACAATTACAGTAACCTGATTAATACATTAATTAAATGAAGAATTGTTGAAAACGAAGTTATCAAATCTGAATGAAGGAATGTATTTTTTTCAGATAGCCTACAATTGACATGGAATTAGAACATGAAGATGTAGATGTAGTACTTCATCGTTACATTACACACTACACCGAGAACTAAGAACTGTGTGGGGACAGCTATATAGGAATGCTTATGTATTCACAGCGAGACATGTGGCTACACAGTGAAGCCATCTCTGTATAGTTAATTAAAACACGAATTTTATTACGCCATACGGAAGGCAGTTTGATCAAAGACCTTGTATATATTACTGTACAAGGTCTTTGGGTTTGATATGCGATGATGTTACATAAATTTGAACATCTGACTTTCTATTAATTGTTTAATTTCATTCACAAAATGCAAATTTTATAGGCTACAATTATAGGTTAAGTTACCTGTGGGAGCAGGACGAATGTCAGCTGTGGCTTATTTCGACCGTTACTCGTGCTACAGGAAAGCATTTTTTATAGCTCGACAAACGCATTCTCGCTAAAGTATGTAACGAATTAAAGCTGCATCTACACAGTACAATATTCCAATCGTATATGCGTGCAAATTGGGAAGAATATTGAAAGAATCAAGTTTAAAAGGTACGTTCAATTAAGATGCATGAAGATTTTGTGTCTACATGGTGCGCCGTTTTGAACGTCGTCTTCACTGCGTAAATATATTAATTAATATTAAATATCAATCTTGCCTGCATTGCTTTAAAGTTGAAAGAAAAGTTTAACCGTGTAGTTGCATCTTAATGTATTCATGATCATCAATTTACGGGGAAAAAGTTGGCGACAACGACTGAACAAAAGAACGACCATGCGATAAATTGATAGCGATAAATCTAGCTGCAATAATTATCGCAAAGTCTGACTGTGATTGGTTGGAATTCAAAATTTCATTACTCTTCATTGGTCGAAAATGGGATGACGTCATATAAACGAAATAGTCTAGAGTAAATCAAAACTCGAGTGGGATTTGACTATTACATGATTAGAAGAAAGTATATAAAGATTGGAAGAAATAAAGTACTCTATTGACTTATTAAAATTCTATTTCACTAATGTTAGCTTCACCAAAGCGTTTGAACGGAGTCGCCATTTTCAGTTGAATATCTATGTGGTAAACAAATGACGATCGCAAAGCAGTTTGAAAATGTTGGCAAACAAAGAAACCAATGCTAGGGAAGTGACAAAAATAAACAAATGCTAGGGACGTGATAAAATTGTAGCGATAAACAGTCATGATTGGTTGAAACATATCCTTCCGTACCGTTTTATTGGTCAAAAGTAGTATGACGTAGTAAAAATGTAATAGTCAATTAAATAGTACCACAGTAGCATTAAAATTGTATATGTGTTGTAAAATTGTATTGTGTATTGTGAATTTTATTGTGTATTGGTTATCATTTTATTGTGTATTGTTAATATTGTATATACCACTGCCACAGGGTGCTTGCCCACTTGCAGTGTAAATAAATACATACATACATACAAAAACGCACCGGCATTATAGAGTTGTCGGGTTAGAGTCTTTCTGTGATTGATGTGGTAGTTTAGTTGCCTACTAACTGAAGTGTTCTACAAATGTTTATATTATGCTGTAAGGATCGAATTTTTAAACCAAATTTCCCAGACTTTTCTTATGGAAGGAATTTTTTTTTGTCCTGTCTGCTCTGCTCTGCTCTAGCGTATTTTAACCGAATCAAATGTAGTTGATTAAAACGATAACGCTCACCACAATATTATGTTGTATCAAACATATTAGTATATAGGTGAGTGCAATCTAGGGCTTTTGCTATTATGAATTTCAATTTTATTTATTTATTTATTTCAAATATACAGAATAAAGAAATATAATTACAAACCAAACAAAGAGAAATACAAATAAAATAATACAAGCAATATAAAAAGAAGATACAGTAGTATTAACAAAATTTGAGACCGAATGAGCAGCGCTCGTGCTCGGTCGCAGTTCAGATATAATATTAAAATAAAAAAAATAATAATATAAATAAATAAGTAAAATAAAATAGGAACTAAAATGTAATTACAGCGGCAATGGAATTATATAATATAATATTAACACTAGAGAAGAATAATATCGCACGTGAAAAGTAGGACTAATATACATTTCAAAATTATAGAATACAAATATAGTATAGGTTGATTAATTCATACACATAGGCTATAAATTTAATTAATCAAATTGAAGATATTAACACGTTTCTAATTTTCTTGTTATATGTTAGTGGGTTACATGTTAGAAGTTCTGGGTGTAATTTAGTTAAAGCATTGTACAACCGAGGGCCAAAATTTATGCTATGCTTTAGACCAGCAGATGTGAGACATTAGGTTCTACTAATGTTGAATTAATATTTCGTCTTGTGTCATAATTGTGTGTCTGTAATACAAACTTATTACGATTTTTATGATAAAATTTTAACAGCGTATACTTATAAATTTGTTCAATATTAAATACATTAAATTCAGAATAAATTAATTTAGTTCGATAATCGAAACGTTTCTTCAAACAAATTTTAATTATTCGTTTTTGTAGTAAATTTAACGGACTAAGATCAATTTTTGTACTTCCACCCCAAACAATTATACCATATTGAATGATAGACTGAATAATGGCCAAATAAACATTTCGTAGAACTCTAATAGGTAAGTAGCATCGAAGATTAACGAATTTATAAATTGTTTTACGAAGCCTCTTACAAAGATAAGTAATGTGATGAGGCCATTTTAAATTCTGATCAATAATGATACCCAGATATTTGACATATGTGGCTTCTTTCAAAGGTGGACATTTACAACTTTTGGGATCTAAACAATTTTCACTGTGTATTATTAGTCTATATTTATCGCTAAATTTTAAATTTTGAACACTGGCAGCTGTTAACGAAAAAGGAACTAAAGTTGATTTAGATATATTTAAAGAAAGGAAGTTGGAATTAAGCCATTTTTAACAATGTTAGCACCTATATTAGCATTTCTATATGCTTCCTGCCAAGAAAAACCACTGAAAATAAAGATTCATAACAATCTGTTAATTTTCATGTAAATAAAAATTACTCAAATAAAATACAAACGAAATTTAAATAAAACTAATGAGAGCAATATAAACTATTCTGAAATAGTTTCTTGTAGTAAGATTTATATTTATTTCCCTGTAAATTTATTTACAATACAAATTATAAACAAAAACAAATAAAAGTAAAAAAAAATAAATAAAAAAAATCATATTCAGAAATATTTTATTGTACTTAGATCTACATGATTTTATATATGTTTATTTTCATGAAAATAAAAATTAGAAACAAAATAGAGACCTAAACAATTAAAATTGTAAAGAAAGAAATAAAAATTATATTTCGAAACGAATGTAGAACTCAAAAACATTCTTTTCGCCTAATACGTCATTTTTACGTATTAATAACAATACAGTACCACTAATTATCGATAGCACTCTAGGGTTAAAAAGAATTGAGAAATAGCGTTATACCGTACCTACACCTGAGGTAAGATAACAGAGGCGATCGGATTCTGAAAATAAAAACATTTTCGAACACAACAGTGGCTTCAATGAAACGCCGTTTGTCTTAGCCATTGCTAGCAATAATGATAAAAAAAATTGCATACGCTGTATATAGCGATTTGCTCACCGGAGCCGGAAAATGAATAACTATGTTTACAGCATAGCCACCAGATGGGGGAGCTATCGAGCGTAGTAGACTCTGGCATCTATCGACCGTACTGAACACTATTTTCCCCTTAGCAGAAAGTTCTAACTCGTACCGTGTGATGGCTCTGTATCGCGTTGTGATGTCTTCTGCCATCTTTCGACGCAATGTAGTCTTACGTTTTCAACAGGGAAATTTGTGACTATGAAATCGGACAGAATATCCCCAAATTTAGATTGGCCGATTCTTTTTCTGTTTATCTTTCTTCTATTTCGCCTGCACTTCTTTGTCCTTTTTTTCTATGTCATCTATTTCATTTTATAATTTCTTTTTTTTTTTTTTTTAAAACTTTTTAAATCTTTCTTTCTTTCTTTCTTTCTTTCTTTCTTTCTTTCTTTCTTTCTTTCTTAACTTATAGTATTGTTAGCTCGTTTTACGAACACTTATAAAAGTAATCCATTCCACTCTTCAATTCTCAAGTTTATTTTATACTTCTTATGCTATTTATTCTCATATTTGTATAGGCCTACTTCCTACCAACTTTATTTCATGTCATTTTTAGTAAATTTCATATAGGACTATTTTCATCATCGTAATCACTATCCTCGTTATAGGCATATATTTATAAAATACAAACAGACATAAATGTTCCTTCAAATATTGTTCTACATTTGCTCTCTGACCACTATCAACAGAAAATAAATTAATTCCCTTCCAACTGCTTATTGTGATAACGTTTTATTTCTCTTTTTAACTTCTCGAGCATCAAAATTAAAATCTTTGTTACCTCTGTTATAGTTAGTAAATATTAAAGTTCTAAACTGCAGAAAATAAATACACAAAAAATGAAAGCTACGGAATAGAAAATAAGAAAGAAAATAAATAATACCGGTAGTTATTTACGGTACAAGTGCTAAAATAGTATTTTATTTTGTGAGTTATAAACGTTGTCAGACTAAAACTCACAACATAGATGCGTTAACAATGTGTGTCTGTGTTTATATATACATATGATAATAAAGATGATAATTATGACGCTGATGATATAATAATATTACTTATATGAAAATAATAATAATAATAATAATAATAATAATAATAATAATAATAATAATAATAATAATAATAATAGCCTGAAAACCTATTATAAAGAGCAATGGCCTCTGCCAGTGGAGGGTACCCTTTTTGCTCATATCCTAAGTCCAAGTTATACATGTGGGTTTTCCAGACATTTCAGACATTCAACTATGACACTAATGCCACTTGCGCTAATATTTAGCTCACCGACGCATCGAAGGGGGATTTAGAACTTGTAACCATTAATCCTTTAAGGAAGAGCGATCCTAGTTTAACTGCCTGGCGCTTCTTAACGAAGGAGATAAAATATTTGATGAAGGCTTCAACAGAAAGTATAAATTATTCTGTATTTCTCTCCTTCTGCAGCAAGTATTTTTACTATTCTCATCATACGTAATAAAACTAATAAAATATAAATTATGAAGACGCGCAAAATGGAATCATTTTAATGGAATCTTTGAGCATTTCTGGTAGTTACCAAAAAATTGTTTTTGGGCATGCACATTGTCTATGTACAACAATTTTTCTAAATTGTTGGACAGATTTTGTTAATAGCCAATAGGCCTATCTACAAGTCATTTCATCCGGAAAAAACACATTAAATATAATAATTCAGCAAATAATAATTTTTTATTCATCAACAAAACAGAAGTATAATCTATATATTTTAAAAAAGATAGCTGAAGGTTTAAGTACCTACATTTAAAAATAGGAAATATCCAGGCCAAATGGGAAGCTAATGAGATTTTGAAATATGGAGAGAGGAAATTATCGAAAGAATTAACAAAACTTATACAGAGAATGTATAAATGAACGAACGAACGAATAAATAAATGAATAAATAAATAAATAAATACAATAGAATTACTGGCTAAATAAATAAATAAATAAATAAATAAATAAAATAAAAAATACTGACTAAATAACTGAATAATTAGCTAAATAAATAAATGATAAGTAAATAAAGGGATAAATAAATAAGTAAATAATTAAATATATAAACAAATAAATAATTAAATAATTAAATAATAAATAAATAAATACATAAATAAATGAATGAATAAATAAATACATAAATAAATGAATAAATAAATAAATGCATATACACATAAATAAATAAATAAATAAATAAATAAATAAATAAACAAACAATAAATAAATAGGTAATAAATAAATAAATAAATAAATAAATAAAATAAAACGGAACGAAATAATTTTAGAGGAATACATCTTTAGAACGAAACTTTAAAATTGATAAAAGAGCTCGTAACTAGAGCACAGTGCACATTGACTACATTGAACTATAAGTTAAGTGAACATACAGGGTGATTCACGAGGATTTACCTCCCTTACGAAGCTTATTTCCGAAAATAAAAAAAAAAAATGTCGTATAAACATTTCTCCTAATCTCAATAGTTTCAGAGTTACATTGATTTGAAGTTGTTTACAAAATATCATTATTCTTGCGTTTTAAAGGTAAAAGAATATTACAGATAAAGAATGAACTATTCAGGAGTATCATTTCTTTCATAAGCTAGTATTCTGAAGCTAAAATATGTTGTGAATTCCGTAGTTGCTTCGTACAGATTTTTTTTTTTTTTTTTCGATTTTTAACTACAAAATTATATTTTCTTAAGCATTTATCACAATAATTGTTACAAATGACGCCACTCTTGTAAATACATCAAGACTATACATTAGGATGCATAATTAAACTGTAAAGAATCAAGTTTTTAAAGTCGTATGATTTGTAACAATTTTTGTGATGAGTACGTAAGAATGTTGTTATTTTTAGTTAGAAAATAAAAATAAAGTCTGTACAAAGCAATTAACAATACATTTTTAGCTTCAGAACATGCTAATAATATAATATATAGGCTTCGTAATCCAGCTACCTATAAGCTGGAATGAAGTTACTTCATTCGAAGTACATGTGACGTCACAGCGCAGGTACAGGTATGTTCGTATACAAAAAAGTAGTTGTGCACTCTCTGCCTTTCGCTATAATAAATCGAAGCCGGAACGCAGTCATAGTGAGTAGTCTTATCGATCACTGCTCTTACTAGTCGTATTATTTAAATAACTACATCTTTGTGGCTGATTGAAGGTTCATTGCAGAGGTAAAATGCCTTAGGTAAGACGCTCAAGCGTGTAATATTGCAGGACATAGTTGAAGATATTTGAACTATTATTTTCACTGTCAATATAGACAACATTACATACACATTGTGTAAAATGAACGTAAAAGTGACAAAAATAATGCACTGAAAGACACTGCAATTATATCAAAAGGTACGAAATTGTGTTGAACATAATCCAAAAGAACCGGTACCATCAAAATCTGAAAATTATGAAGATATTAACTCGACGTTTAGCATGGATTTGTGTAGCCTACCATGATGTTGAATGCCAACATCCCTATTAATAAATGAAATAGGCCTACTATACATTTCAGGAGATTTCTAGAAAATTACATAGAAAATTAGTGAGTTTTCAGTGATGAGTGACATAAGCAATATCCTAATGAGACATGAAGAAATATCAGACAATAGGAATATCTTGTACTAAATCATGCACCCATAACGTCATGTGCTATTGAAAGAATTTCTTTCAGTATAAAATCTTTTCAAGTGACATCTGCATATGCTCAAGTTCAGTAACTTACGAATGCACGTTATTATTCACTGCAAAGATCACGACGAAAATGAACATCACGGCTCAAGCATGTGTTTACCAGTACAGCTTCAGAATGTCGGGAGTTGACTGTACTCCACGAACACGAAGCGAAGACCTGTTTCTTTATCCTTATCCATTACATCACCTGTGTTCGGCGTACTATATATCCAATGTGTCTTTAACTTCAGTATTTAAGTAGCTGGAATACGGAGCCTAATAATATAATATTTTTTCCTTTCTATTTTGCAGTGGTTTTTCAAGACAACTTAGGGGAAACTGAAGGGGTGTAAGCCTTCTTTACGGAAAATAGTTCGAAATTTCTCTGCCAGCAAAGTTTTACGGACCTGAGACATAAAACCGTTCCCTAATTATTGTAGAATCACCCATATATGAATATCAAATTCGACACACAACACATATGGAACGTAGGGGAATAGTGGGTACAGTGAGACACAAAATATTAAGACATATGTATGCAAGTGATAATTCAAGTATTTTTAAAATCAAGTGCAATAGAAATATACATTAAAACATGGAGTATAATAATACATAAACAAAAATGTTAATAGATGAAGGACATAATATACAATACGTGTTTGTCAAAAAAATGGAAATATCTCACTGTTCCCATTCAGGAGGGTACAGTGAGACACAACAGTGTCTATTAACGGACATTGAAATGATTTACATTTATTTCAAAAGAAAGGAAAGCTTGCTGTCTATTTATCTTGACATGTTCTGTAGGCTTATTTAGAATAATTTTGATGTCTGACTTCGAAACCATTGAAACATCTGGAACATTTGGAAAAGTGAATTTTCCATGTCATTTCAAATTTTTGCAAAAAAATGAAATGAATTTTTGGTGACAACAAAGCTTATAATTATAACAATTTAATGTAATTGTTTATTATTTTTAATTTTGTGAATATTTTTTATTATTTATGAAACCATTAAAGTGTAATGTATCCATTATTTTAAGCTACAGTTCCTAAATTGGTTACTAGTATGTTCATTTTTAATGTTAGTTATTGGTAAATGTAATATAATTACAGTTTGTTTTTGCAAATCATTGGTACATGGGAACAGTGAGACGTCTCAGTGTACCCTTCAATGGCATGTCTCACTGTTCCCTTTACGCATAGTTCATTTAAAAATGACGGCATCACTTCAAAATTAAAACAAGAAAGACGAAACTTTGCCAAACATAATCTCAAATACCATAATATTAGATAACAAAACATTCATATTTATATCTCATTTGTATATCCAATATAACGTTCATTAAACACAAGCCAAAATTTTACTTCTAGAGTAAAAAATTACGAATTATTTTTTCATCACTCACCTTTATAATTAGAATCAAATCGAGTATGAAAATACCGTTACTTTACTCATGCAACATACAACTCCACTGTTACCTACATCTCAACATCAAAATTTACCATCTAATAAAGAATGTCTCACTGTTCTCCCCTACAACCTACCACCACCAGTGCTCCAGGAAATGTTACGAAAAGAATCAATGAACGTCTTTCTACCGTTCCTAGAGCACCAGACTGCTTTCGTCATTAGCAAGACGCTTCCTAATTGTAATCCAAAGAACATATTTCATTTTGGAGTACTCTTATTTCTCCAGCTTGCAGTTTCGTTAGGAAAGTTATTCATAACGACAAGATGTCCTTTCGAAGCTGCTGTGTTCTAGTGCTACTCCCATACAAAACTAAGAAGCTAACTCGCCGTAATGACCAAAGAAATGGCGTCCAGGCTGCGGTAAAAGCCAATTCGTTTTGTCAAGATAATACGACGAATTCAATTATGAACGAGCGAATTCCCTTGCGATGGTCTGGCCGGGAGAGGTCATTTATCTCTAATAGCTAAGTTGTCGGTAGCTGGCGGGTTTCCTCGTGCGCAATTCATTTATTATCGGACCATGTAAGAACCAATCGTGCTCGGCACCAGTCAGCAGACGGCTTGTTATTGGCTTATACCGAAACATTGTTCCCCTGTGTCTACACAACAACGTCTCAAGTCACAGGCACTAATTCCATAATTCATAACCCCAATTTGTTGCCATTTACGAAAACTTTCGGGCGTGAATTAATGGTTAATTAATTTCTTTAATAGATTCACGTTCTCATCGTGATGTACAGTATGTACGGGTTATTCCATCTCAAATCGACCGAAATATAGAGAAAATTGACCTTGCAATTTTTAAATACAATGAAACTTTTTCTGTCCGTTGACAACTGTGATACAATGCCTTGTGCAAAGTTTGAGGCATCAGAACTTCATAGTGTTTAAATTTAAAAATATTTAAATTTATCGTATTTTCATAAAATTAGCAACTTTAAACTGTTGCGGCTCCGAAACCCTTTCACCCAATGATCAAAATCATGGTTTATTTTGATGCTGAAAAGTCAAAGTTTATATTGACATGTAAACAGTTTTTCTTACTTTTTATGGAAATTGAGAAATTTAGATTTTTCTTCATTAAGACGCCTTTGCCCACGAAAAAATATTTTTAAAATATATGGTTAGATTCTGCATTGAAAGTAAAAATAAACACATATTTTTACTGGTGCGCCGTTGATAAGAAAGTATTGAAAATATCAAATAAAAGAAAATAAATAGTACGCGCGTGAGCTAACCAGTTGACTGTGAGGCGGGATTTAGCCGAGAGAAGCAAGGCCAGGAGACAAACACGTTATGTTTCGTCTAGTAGCGCATAGCTGGGCTAGCTTTATCACAGGTTTTCATAAACACAGGAGTAAAATGACGCCCATAGCTCGCTTATCTTCATCTCTCGGCCAGTGCGAGCGGTACTGCGTCGTTCAAGTGAATATAATTTATTTAATACCCTCGAAACTTATTGCCGTGACACTAAGCAAACAATGCCGAATCCCTCTTAATAATGCAAGGTTTTTTTCTCAATATTTTTTTACATTTTTACAAATGGCCAAAAAGCGTAAAATCAAGTAAAATCAGATTATCTGTCTCTCTGTGTACAATAAAAATAAGGATTACTTCTTATCATAACCTACCAAATGTCAGCTTCAAAATGAGCTGTCGTTCAATGTTCTGCAGTAAATGGTTCCAGAGTTCTGAGCGCTGAAAGAGGCTTGTTTTTCTAAAATACGCTAAATTTTTTCGCTCAACAATACGAAAACCGTTTGACTTTCGATAGTATATTTTTGCAAATGCACTCTCCACAGCACCTTGTATAAATAGGGAAGAAATTATGGTATAAAAATGAGAGGTTTTTTACTGATCGATTTCATATGGAATAGCCCGTACGAAGCAGATAAGGCACAGTTCAAACGCTGCGCTGTTGTCACAACCGTGGCTATATATCCCAACAGAATCATCCAGAACATCAGAAGAAAAATCCATTTGAAAATTTATTCATATGAAATTGCTTTAATCGAAAAGTTACTTACAAGAATCCAGCTGATAATACTGGTTCTAAGCTACAGAATACTTGAAATAATAGAGAAAAATCTTCCGCTGCGCTTTCGGCATACTTGAGTAACCTTCTTACTTTCATAGTTAACTAAAAGGAGCCAGTTGCTTCAATTCTTACACTAAAATACAGGGTTGTTTCCGATCTCTGATAACGAATTTGAATGACGTCATGTGCGTCAGGAATCGCACCGACAGCTGAATTGCGGCGAGAGGTGACAGACCAGTAGTGAGTGATTTCATAATCAGAGTGCACGACGTATCACAGTAGCTATGCCTAAGAAAATCGAGCCTTTTTGGGAGGGGTACATAACAACCCTTTCCGATGCCAAGTACAGTTACGTGAAAATCATAGGAGCCTGCAAAAAACGTGGTTTTGTTATTTCCAAGAAAGGCATCTTGTGTGTACCTAATAAGACTGGCAAGGCTCGGATGGGATTAATTCCAGAGTGGAAAAAGCAAGCAAATCCATCCCCCATCACAAGTCGCCGCATCCCATGAGATGATACAAATTAATTCCATTCGAGCTTTACCAATCTTATTAGTATACAGAAGATGCCTTTCTTGGGAATAACGAAACCTCGTTTATTGCAGGCTTCTTTTATTTTCACTTAACTGTACTTGGCATTGGAAAGGTTCGTAATGTACCCCTCCCAAAAAGGCTCGATTTTCTTGGGAATTTCTGCTGTGAGTCGCCTTACACTCTGACTATGAGATCACTCACTATTGGTCTGTCACCTTGCGCCACAGTTCAGCTGTCGTGTGACTCCTGACGCACATGATGTCATTCAAATTCGTTATCAGAGATCGGAAACAATCCTGTATTTCATTCTAAAAATTGATTTGAGTGCGAAGATTCTTTCAATTATCCAGAATAAAATAGAATCGATAGATAATTAGGATGATTGTGATGCTGAATACTAAAATCGTAAGCGTTAACATTATTTTCATATTTTCACACGTCATTAGTCATACTTACATATGAAGTGCTAAATCAGTGAAGTAAAAAAAAAATATCGTTTTGAAAATCTGCAATAATTATTAATTAATACGGAATAATAATCCATAAATGCTTAGGCTAATAAGCACACATCTTCTCTTTACTGTGGATGTAGTGCTAATATTAATATCAATAATTTTAGTATTTATGAACATACTGTATCTATTCTATATAACTAAAAATGCTGAAGTAGTGAATGCAGCTAATTGTTTTCACTGCAAATATATCTCGATATAATGATGCGGTTTGTAACATGCATGTCTCCCGCCAGCCATAATTCACGCTCTAACAGGACGTTATGGATTTAACTGCGGGAATATGCTATGTTAATTTAACAGTGGGTTTATCATGATGTTAGCAATAACAACAGTTGAAGAAACATGTCTTCCGTTAAGTTTACTGTTAAACTGTCTCAAGGACTTGTTAAATGTTTAACAGAGTTTGGTAAAACAGAGCCTATATCGCAAAATACTTTAAATAATAGAGTAAAATCTTCCGCTGCACTTATAGCCTACTTGAGTAACCTTCTTTGTTTCTTAGTTAACAAAATGGAGCCAGTTGTTTCACCTTTTACAGTAAAACAGAGGCAGATTTATAACTCGTATATCACAATTCAATTGCAATCAAGTCTGTTTTGCACTAATTGCTATCTATTATTCCCCTTTTAGAGGAAGGCACGGACTGAGAATGTCCTCGCACGAAAGCTGCTCGGATGGGCCCATTGTACTGGAATGGTGTGGATTCTCTAAGGGCTTCAAAGCTACATATTCTCGCTGCGAGCCGACACCGAACTGCCCTATAGCCTAAACGATCCCTTTACCTTTTCACGTATGACTCACCGCGGTCCTTCAGTCCCAGTCCTATGCTCCATAGCACTACCACCAACAACGAATGACCACATATCCACGGCGTTCAAGTTAGGTACGTTCAATCCGAAACCGCAATCCCTGAAGTGTGTTGACCTCAGAAGTGTAATCCAGGCTTTATACACGACCCCAAACACAGAAATCTAATCGGATTTAAATCCGGTGACCTCGGAGGCCACGACAAAGGCCCTACTCTGCCTAAGGGAATGTGACATGAACGGTTAATTTGCGGGCCAATGTATACTGGAGCTTTTACCCTTGTTACAGTTTTTACTTTTCATCTGCAATTATTGACCACCATTTTCGACAAACTCTGTATAGTAGTAGGCCTAGTCTATTGAACGGCGCTTTCAACTGCAGAGTTTATTTGGTGACAAACTTCAACGCGGGCGAGAAATTACGAATAGATTTTGCCTGAGTCCTATATATCAGGGACGGAATTGTTCTGCGTGCCACAAATTTACAACGATGCATCCAAAGCTTTACTTCATTCCCAGAGGAAGAGACGATAAAGATTATATCGTCCTATAAGACCCACGAATCTAAGATCCAACGACTTGCACGTTAGCCACTAGACCACTTAAAATGATTCATAGGAAATTGCTGGGGTTCTTCACTTTACATCTACAGTCTCTGCCAGTACCGCCAAACTTTCTATACCCTGAAGATATCCGATAAGGCGGTCTTGTAGTATGATTTCATTACCTCGTCTTATGGAGGAGAGACGTAAGTCCACGCGGCCCACTGGATTAAGACGTCGTCTCTAACTTGCCTGCTGCCGCAGATAACTCCCTGGAGATGTGGTGACAACTCAGACTGTCGACACCAGAATTCGAAACCCAACTTCTCAAATTTATATCCCCAGCAACTGTAAATTGTTCGATGATATTTTATAGTCAGGAGAGTATCTATATTGACAATGTTCCCTGATTACTGAAACAAACAATTTGTATTAATACTGTGCAAGTTACAATCACAGAAAATGTTATTTAAAAAGTAATAATAAATCTTGTTGAAAGTTAAATTGAATGAATAAAATGTGAAAAATATAAAAATGATAACTTAAGTTTACAGGGTGATTCACGAGGATTTACCGTCACTTACGGAACTTATTTCCTAAGACATTCTGAGCAAAAAATATCATATAAACATTTGTCCTTACTTACTTACTGGCTTTTAAGGAACACGGAGGTTCATTGCCGCCCTTACATTAGCCCGCCATCGATCTCTAGCCTGAGCAAGATTAATCCAGTCTCTATCATATCCCACCTCCCTCAAATCTATTTTAATATTATCCTCCCATCTCCGTCTCGGCCTCCCCAAAGGCCTTTTTCGCTCCGGCCTCCCAACTGACACTCTATATGCATTTCTGGATTCACCATACGTGCTACATGCCCTACCTATCTCAAACGTCAGGATTCAATGTTCCTAATTATGTCAGGTGAAGAATACAATGCGTGAAGTTCTGCGTTGTGTAACTTTCTCCATTCTCCTGTAACTTCATCCCGCTTAGCCCCAAATATTTTCCTAAGAACCTTATTCTCAAACATCCTTAACCTTTGTTCCTCTCTCAAAGGAGAGTCCAAGTTTCACAACCATAAACAACAACAACTAATATAACTGTTTTATAAATTCTAACTTTCAGATTTTTGACAGCAGACTGCATGACAAAAGCTTCTCAACCGAATAATAACAGGCATTTCCCATATTTATTCTGCGTTTAATTTCCTTCCGAGAATCATTTATATTTGTTACTGTTGCTCCAAGATATTTGAATTTTTCCACCTCTTCGAAGGATAAATCTCCAATTTTTATATTTCCATTTCGTAAAATATTCTGGTCACGAGACATAATCATATACTTTGTCTTAATTTCATAAAAACTTTTAAAATGCAAATGTGTAACCTATTCTTTTTTCTTTAACTTGCTATACAAATCTGGATAAAAGGATTGGCCGTTCTTGATTTATCCAAAACCAATTTTACAACTTTGAAAGGTTGGTTATTTCGTGATAACCTATTCATTTCGTCATCCGCATTGATAATTTCAGAGGTGAAGAATTGTAACCCGTTCAAATCCAAACCTCATTTATTGTTATCCTGAATTTCAAACATAGTAATTCCGTCAATATTCATAGCAAGAAAAATAGAAATGCATACTTACTTACATCTTACTACTGGCTTTTAAGCCCGCAGTAATTGCCGCGTCACATAAGAATTGGTCCCTATCCTGACAAGATTAATCCAGTCTCTATTCATATCCCACCTGAAATCCATTTTAATATTTCCTCCCAATTAAAGGTCTCGAACTAGTTTCTTGGGAATAACAAATTCAATAAGAATATCATATAAAACTTCTCTCTTAACCGAGTAATAATAATAATAATAATATAATAATAATAATAATAATAATAATAATAAAGTTTATAGTGATTATCCGTAATTATTAGAGTTTAACTTCAATACGTGAATGTAAATAATATCTTTGAAAAGTGAAAAAGACGAACGCATCTCAATTAATGTGTTAATATCAACAATATTCCATTTTACATCGAAATTATTGGCACACATACGATCCTGGTGTAGAACATTTGATTGAGAGGAAAACTTGAACGCATCGATTCTGAAACGTCACTGTGGTTGGAAGGGGGAGGAGTGAGGTCTTCACTTCACTTTTTATAGACTCACTTTCCTCTGAAGTTTACCTCAGCTCGGATGTCATACAACGGATATAACAATTCCAGCCATTCGAGACGAGCTGCCGATCCATGACTCCAGCGGCAGGACGGAAGCCGCCATATTCTCCAGTAATTCGACAGTTTCGAAACATTTTCCCCAAGACGTCTTTAAAAAGCGAGACTACTTTAGACACAACTCGCTATTGATGTATTTCCTGGACATTGTCCTGGCATTTTGGGGGCGCTTTAAAGGCCAAAGAAATAAATCGACATTTTAAAAATAGGTTTCCGGAATTCAGGGGTGTCACTTTGAACGTTGATATAGGATGACTAGAATCTGGTCTTCGGTTTTACCTCTAAGAAAGTGGACCTTCGAAATACTCTTCGAAAACATTATCGGGGGTGAGTAATGTAAAAGTATGAGTGACCTACATTAACGTGTGTGTGTGTATGTGCGTGTGCGTGTGTGTGTGTGTGTGTGTGTGTGCGTGTCTATGCCTACCAACTTCACTTTGCGTGATTCGGGTTCCGCGTACTGCAGATAGATGGCAGGACTGTGACCCATTTTCAAATTATATGTACCATGTATTGTAAAACAAGTTTATTTCTATCCTAAGTATATTTTTTTCTATCTTATCATCTGTTACTATATCAACATGACCTGTACTAATTGTACTACTAATAATAAGTTAAGAGCCTATTAATCTATCATCAATTTCAACATAGTCTCTTTTTACACTCAGTTATTTCTAGTATTATTATTACTAACTTTATTATTATAATCTTTATGTGACTTTTTTTCTTAAGTATTTTGTCAACAAAGTATGTATAATTATGTTTCTATCTACTCTTCTTAAGAATGTGATCTTAGTGCAATAATTTTAAATTTTATTTTAGAAACAGTAGAGATTTCTATTTTTGTGAATTACCGGTATGTATTATCTGTGTAATCAGAATCTTAAATTTTAATTCAGAAAAAATAGGTAGCCTATGTTTGGTGAACAATGAAATATTGCATGTCATTTTCAAATATTTCTATCAAAACGGAACTGTCCCCGAACACGAGCTTTGCTCTTTCGGGGTACTTTCATGTAGCGTTTTTTAAGTACATGTTATTATTAAATAAAGAAGTAAATAAATAAATAAATAAAATAAATAAATAAATAAAATCACAGTCTACTATATACAGTCACGAAGCTTGAGTTTTGAGGGTGCTAGAAACAATAGACTGTGACGGTTCTATTTTGCATTGCCTGTAATGAGGCGATATTAGCGATCCTAGTGGTGAGCAACTATCTAATGTTTGCATATTTACTACGTATTGAGCTTCGCGATGTATATACTAGACTGTGATTATAGCATTGTATGATATTAGTATGATACTCGGTAGAAAATTAAAGACAGAATAAATATGGCAAATGCCTATTATTATTCGGTTGAGAAGGTTTTGTCATCAGTCTGCTCTCAAAAAGTCTGAGAGTTAGAATTTATAAAGCAGTTATAGGCCTATTACCGGTTGTTCTGTATGGTTGTGAAACTTGGACTCTCACTTTGAGGGAGGGACAGAGGTTAAGGGTGTTTGAAAATAAGGTGCTTGGGAAATATTTGGAGCTAAGAAGGAAGAAGTTGCAGGAGAATGGAGAAAGTTACACAACGCAGAACTACACGCATTGTATTCTTCACTTGACATAATTACGAACATTAAATCCAGACGTTTGAGATGGACAGGGCATGTAGCACGTATGGGCGAATCCAGAAATGCATATAGTGTGTTAGTTGGAAGGCTAGAGGGAAAAAGACCGTTGGGGAGGCCGAGACGTTGATGGGAGGATAATATTAAAATGGATTTGAGGGAGGTGGGATATGATGATAGAGACTGGATTAATCTAATATCGCCTCATTACAGGCAATGCAAAATAGTACCGTCACAATCTATTGTTTCTAGCACCCTCAAAACTCAAGCTTCGTGACTGTATATAGTAGACTGTGCTATAATCTTTCCTTAAAATCCAACATTAGCCATCATTATAAGTTTTTTTAACATGTGACCATTACTCCAAGTGTAATCTAAGTTTCCCATTAAAATAAGCATTTCCACTTTGTTAGGATGCAGACGGTTTCGTCTTTCATTGATGAAGTTTTCAGTTTTGGATAACAATATTTCCGAGGGAACTGAAGATCCCAATGAATATAGATACTTCCTGACCAAATTATGTGAATGGTATATGATAAAAGGAAAGAATAAGTGGAAACAAAATACAGGATTTGCTAAGTTAAATGTGAAAAATAATGTGTGCGTGCCTGAAATTTGCGAAGTAGAGAGTAGTTAAATAGAGATTTAATGTAAAAATGTACTTGATACTAAGGTTGTGTTTAAGCTATAAATTATAATTTGGGATAACTATCTTCCATAACTTTGTAGATTAAAAGAGGTCATGAAAACTGGTTCCAACCAATCAGAAAGAGACAATCCAATGTCTCAACTCTCATAATAAAGAGACATCCTTCCCGAGCCTACTCTGCCTTCTATGCGAGATATGTAGAACGCTTTTATTCTACCCATGAGTGCAAAGTGAAGAATCCTGAGAATCGTTTGCTTACGATTCAAAAGAATACTTGGAATCATAGTTTGGGAGGCGTTCTGAACAAACTGTGAATGAAACGTTACAAACGATTCGCATTATCTGAAAAAGAACGTCTGAATAAGTTAAATATTTATAATTATACAATTATTAACATTTTGTGAGAGAATTTTGGGGATATATTATTTACAGTTTTATTTTATTCACGAAATATATTTCCTAATAAATGTCACTCGAGGTCTGAGATTTCCCAAATAAATCCACTCGCTTCGCTAGTGGAATTATCAGGAAAACTTGTGACATTAATATAGATTATTTTTTATGAAGATCGTCGTCGCGGTTGTGTCCTTGTTACATGATAAGTGATAGCGATGTAACTATACAGCATGGATAAATTATTCATAAAGAAAACCGTCCAAAATAAAACTTCAATCAACGGGAACAGAATGATAAATTGGATTGTAGTCATCATCATCATCATCATCATCATCATCATCATCATCATCATCATCATCATCATCATCTGTGGTCATACAGCCCTTTTAGTTTAGCCTTGACCTCCTTAAGAATTGCAGCCCAATCTTCCCTCCTGCTCTTCTTTTATCACTTAGAGTGGCATCTAGTAATCTTTTAGGAATATTATTATTGTCCATTCTCATAATGTGGCCCAGCCACTCCAGCCGTCTAATTTTTATATCAGTGACAATACTTGGATCTTTATATAGTTTTGTAGTTCAGAATTGGTCCTAATTCTCCACTCTCCCTTATCATAAATAGGGCCATAAATTTTTCTTAAAATTTTCCTTTCCCACGTATTTAAGATGGATATTGCTCGTTCAGGTAGAGTCCAGGTTTCGCTTCCGAAAGTCACCGTAGGTTTAACAATTGTTTTATAAATCCTCACCTTCATTTTTTTTTTTAGATATATCTGGTCTTATAATTTTATCTAATGCTCTGAGGCGTCGATTACCAATGGCTATTTTATCCTTGATCTCAGTTAATATGTTATCCTCGGTGACTATCGAGCCGAGATATCGCAACCTTGACACTTTCTCAAAAGTAGCCTCATTTAAGACAACAGATTTTACAGTATTGTCTCTCGTGGTTATGTTATTCATATACTTTGTCTTTATTCTGTTAATATTTAAATTTGAAGCATTTGTCTCATTATGTATCTGTTTGAGGACATCATCTAAGGATGACACATTCCGTGCAAATACAGCTACATCATCAGCAAAAGCAAAGTAGTGAAACATTCTATTAAATATGGTTCCCCCTGGATTAATGGCAATCTTTCCAATAACTCGCTCTAGACCAATATTAAATAAGAGTGTTGATAAGGAGTCACCCTGTCTAATTCCATTATGAGTTATGAACTTTTCTGATAATTTATTCTGTATTTTAACTTTATTTTGTGTATTCATTAAGGTCATCTTGGTTAAGGCAATTAACTTTCTAGGGATTCCAAATTCTGCCATTGCATCAAATATATAATTCCTATTTATTGTATCAAATGCTTGTTTAAAATCAATATACAACTGGTGTAACGGTAAGTTAAATTCATAAAATTTCTCTAAAATCATACGTAAGGAAAAAACCTGATCAGTCGTGGATTTTCCTTTACGAAAGCCACATTGGTAATCGCCAAGTGCTGATTCAGCGTATGGTTCAATATATTTAGATAAAATATTGGTAAAAATTTTATAGGTGACATTTAAAAGTGAGATTCCTCTATAGTTATTACATTCCAATTTACTGTCTTTTTTGTGTATAGGACATATAATGGCTACATTCCAATCATTAGGCATTTGTTCAAGCTGCCAAATATCAAGAATCAAATTATAGATATGTTTCCATAAAGCTCTGCCACCATGTTTTATTAATTCCATGTTAATAGAATCTTCTCCCGAGGCTCGGTTATTCTTCATCCTTCTAATTACATCATTTACCATGAAGATAGTTGGAGGGGGAACAAGAGGATCAGGTCCAAAATAGATCAAATTTGATGTGGGTTTATCTTCTCTCGATTGGATTGTAGTAGTGGCAGTAAAACTAATACCTGATATGCATCATAGCTGGAAGGGTCAACGATATGTCAGTAAATCATCGAAAGGAAAAAAGTAGTCAGGTAGCGTATAAGGAGCGTAGTTTTCAACTATCTTGGGCTGAGCAATTTTCATGGGTATTATATGAAAAATTAGACGATTTTATTTTCAGGACAGCAAAGAACAGAGTTTTGTGGAAAGAACTAGGGAAGCTCATTGTAAATAGATAACGTAATCAGTGTTAAGATATTGTAAATAGTAAAGTCAGTATTAGTGAAAGTGTAAGATAAGTTTTGTAAATAGTAAAGTCAGTGTTCAAAAAGTGTCAGGTAAATAGTGTAAATAGTAATCAGTGTTTGTCAAAGTGCCAGTGTCAGTATAATGTGTGTAGGCCTAGTGCAAGAAAAAAAAATGAACAAAGAACAGAGTGCTGAGACTAGTTAAAGTCTAACAGGGTTATTAACAATGTCACAAAAGTAGTATACACGACAAGCTCGCCTGGATTGGCTCACCAAGCAAGTACACAAGAGCCATCCCTGTCGAGGGGGTTCTAACCCCATCACAGGAGGCCTGTGCCCAACATGGGACATCATGGCTAACATTCATTCATTCATTCATTCATGTAAGGAAATTACTGAGAATCAGCAGTTAATGTTTTCTCGGACTTTTGTGGACAGGGCATGTGCTACATGCCCTGTCCATCTCAAACGTCTGGATTTTATGTTCCTAATTATGTTAGGTGAAGGATACAATGCGTGCAGCTCTGCGTTGTGTAATTTTCTCCATTCTCCTGTAATTTCATCCCTCTTAGCCCCAAAGAACCTTATTCTCAAAAACCCTCAATCTCTGTTCCTCTCTCAAAGTGAGAGTCCAAGTTTCACAGCCATAAAGAACAACCGGTTATATAACTATTTTATAAATTCTAACTTTCAGATTTTTTGACAGCAGACTAGATGACAAAAGATTCTCAACCGAATAAAAACAGGCATTTCCCATATTTATTCTGCGTTTAATTTCCTCCCGAGTGTAATTTATATTTGTTACTGTTGCTCCAAGATATTTGAATTTTTCCACCTCTTCGAAGGATAAATCTCCAACTTTTATATTTCCATTTCGTACAATATTCTGTTCACGAGACATAATCATATACTTTGTCTTTTCGGGATTTGCTTCCAACCCTATCGCTTTACTTGCTTCAACTAGAATTTCCGCGTTTTCCCTTATCGTTTGTGGATTTTCTCCTACATATTTACGTCATCCGCATAGACAAGAAGCTGATGTAACCCGTTCAATTCCAAACCCTCTGTGTTATCCTGAACTTTCCTAATAGCATATTCTAGAGCGAAGTTAAAAAGTAAAGGTGATAGTGCATCTCCCTGTTTTAGCCCTTAGTGAATTGGAAAAGCATCAGATAGAAACTGGCCTATAGGGACTCTGCTGTAAGTTTCACTAAGATACATTTTAATTAATCGAACTAGTTTCTTAGGAATACCAAATTCAATAAGAATATTATATAAAACTTCTCTCTTAACCGAGTCATACGCCTTTTTGAAATCTATGAATAACTGATGTACTGTACCCTTGTACTCCCATTTTTTCTCCAATATCTGTCGGATACAAAAAATCTGACCAATGGCATTAATATTACTACATAAAAGAATTATTAAAATACGTTTAAGAAGAAAATTTGATCATCCATCTCATCTCATTTATAAAGAATTTCATGTTTTGAATATCAAGCAAATTTATATGTATACTATTTTGAATTACTATCATAAATAGCTTATCAAGCTAAATTCATATCATCCGAACATGGCCACAACACAAGAAGATACAATATTTCGCTCTCCCTCATTGAACCAAAATGTAAGACTGAAGCATGTCTAAGGCACAGTTCTAATTACGGTCCAAGATTATATAATGATTTTATGAAGAGGAATCCTAAACTAAAATTATTAAACAATACATTATTAAAAAAATAAGTGCTTGAATTGTTTTTAAAATTGTGATCAGGTAAATTCTTATCCTTTACTTTTTGTCACTTTAAGAATATCGTATTCTTAACTTAGTATGTTTATGTGTAGGCATGTACCGTTGGTCTGTTTGTTTTTGTTTTTTTTTCTTATTCTTTTTAAATTTTATGTGTAATTACAGTTAAAAGTTTAATCACAGTTGTGATGATGATGATGATGATGATATTATTTTTTTTCTATCCAGTTTTCATTATTGGTCACACCTGGCCTCAAGCATCTTGCTTTTTCGGGTGTGGAACAGTTATAAATTTTATTTATACAACAAATTGTAATATAATTTGATTATGTGATTGGTAATCAATTTTGAATTTTGAAGAATATTCATAAACGAATATTACAATAGTATTGTGAAATCTTTTGTCAATGTATGTAATTTTTTTGCTTGCAGTAAATTTTGCTTGTAATAAAATAAGTCGTAAGAGGTCGTTGAAATCGTGGAGAAATGCTATCACTTGAGAAATATTATTATTTCATGGTTCTACTTTCATAAAAATGCGTGAGAATAGTTTATCAAAAGTGTATTGTCATAGCTTTCCATCATTTCGCTAAAGAGAGTGGCGTAAAACGATTTTACTTTTACTTTTATTTTTATTTTATTTTATTTTATTTTGTTGAAATTCTACTTATAATTTTAGGCAGATTTATAAAAAAGGTCTGTCTTTCACTATTGCTTTCCTGTAGTAAATCGTTCATAAGCTTGCAGATTACTATTTCACCCTTCGATAAAGCTTTCGAAGCCCATGTTACATTCACAATTTATCATAACTTTCGATACCTAAAGAAATACTGATGAAAGTATGTTATTACAGTTAAAATTGCGCATCTAGTTTATATTACATAGACGAGTTGAGTTCTGTAAGTGGCACAGAACGAAATGGGAGTAATTTAGAGGTGACAAAAACGGACGGAGTGGCAGTTGGCAACCCCTGGAGTGGGAAGTATTTAAAAGCTGTGATTCGATACAGAATCGCTTGTTCCTTGTGGTCGGAGCGACCGTTGCCTGATACACGGTAGTTTTGAGGAGACTCCAGATAAGAGATCAGTCCGAAGACTAACTTCTGCGAACTGCAAGATATTCTCCCTGAAGCAGCTCTTACACTGCTTGGGGCACAGTTCGAGAGGAGGTAGTTCAGTCCATCCATCCCTTCATACATTCCCAGTTCATGCCACCAGTTCATCCATTCATAATTTCAACTCATATTAATGGATTAATAAATTATTTCATCAAGCCATTCATTCCCAGCTATACATTCATTCTGTCATACTATTCTATATGTCCGTCCATTCATCGATATATAACATCCATCCATATTATAGATTTATTAATTTGTCCTTCAGAATAATACCTGTAATATTGATCCACGCTATTAAGCCATTTGAGGAGAAAATTCGCTCCGGCGCCGGGGATTCGAACCCAATGTAACTTTGGTTCTATCTTTCCTTTCAACACAATCCATTTGTCCATCCATTTAATTTATGCATTTCGAAACAATCCACATCCATCCGGACCATGAATTTACATAACCTCCTCCTTCAATGTTTCCATTCATTGTTCATCCTGACGTATATGTCCAATGTCAACTGCCCGGCGCCGGAGCGAATTTTTCTCCTCAAATATTAATTGTCAATATTACAGATATTATTCTGTATCCACAAATTAATAAATCTATAATATTCTCATAGCTGCATATCTATTTTTGTCCAACAGATTACTGTCCATAAAACTCAATTCATTCCGGCTAAACAAGTCATCAGCTGAGAGCACTCCTGGTATAATGGTCTCTTGACATTGGACATATACGTCAACTATATGCCGAATTTGGAGTCAGGCCACAAAGAAAAACATTGAAGGAGGAGGGTTCGGTTAGGTTCTGTGGATTGAATTCGGCGTAGCTCAGTGGTCAGAGCGCTTGGTACGTAGCACTAAGGACCCGGGTTCGATCCCCGGTGACGGAGCGAATTTTTCTCCTCAAATATTAATCCATCCATATACCCGCCCAATCTCCTACCCATTCCTTCGTTAATTCATGCTATACATCTATCCACGTTATCAAGCCAACTACGTCACCCATCCATCCATCCATCCATCCATTCATCCATCCATCCATCCATCCATTCTTTCAAACCAATCTAACTTATCATTCTATCTTCCCTTTCAACACAATTCATTCGTCCATCCATTTAATTTATGCATTTCGCTAAACTAATCCTTTCATCCATCCATTCATGCCAATTTACATAACCATACATTCATGATATCCATCCATCCATCCATCCACCCATCCATTCACCCAACCATCCAAACTTTCATCCACCCATCCATCCATTCATGCTATCAATTCAGATCTGGTATCCACTCATTCATTCATGCTATTCTGCACATACATCCATTCATGATATCCATCCATCCATCCATCATCCATCCATTCTTGCCATCCACCCATTCCACGTTATCAAACCATCTACATCATCATCAATCCATCCTTCCATTCATCCATCCTTCTATCTATCCTTTCAAATCAATGTAATCCATATATTTTTCTTCCAACACAATCCATTCGTCCATACAATTCATTTATTCATTCCTCTAACGTAATCCATCCATCCATCCACCCATCCATCCATCCACCCACCAACTTATTAATCCATTCATCCATGCTTTCCAGTTATCCATCCATCCCTGTACCTATTAATTCATTCATCTATTTTATCCACTTATCCATCCATCCACCAACGAGGACTAGGGCATAAGTCATGGCACTATTTGTTTTGTGAGAATCCGGGCGCTGTTGGATATTTTGAAATATGCAAATGAAAGGGTAGGGTACGTGTATCAGTAGGGTAAGATAGGGGTCAAACATCCATAAACGACACAGCATCATGCTACTTGAAAGGATAAGGTAGTGTGTGTGCTACTTTAAAGGCAGAATATGTGTGTGTGTGCTACTAGTGTTTATTAAGGTAGTTGAATAGCATTACAGCACACATACGCTACTTGAAAGGACAGGGTATGTGTACTAGTGGGGTAGGATAGGGCATGGTAGCGATCAGACATCCATTAAACGACACAGCATCAAGCTACTCGTGTTTATTATAGTAGTTGAATCACACATACCCACACTAAAAATATATTTGGTCACATCCATTCTGCACAACTGTCGACTCACAACTGCGTTATGCATTACACGTAAACATCGCTTTCTGTACGAAAGCCATAAAGCCCTCTCCATAGTGATGCGATCATATACTCGTACTATGAATGTACAGCACGACGGTCGACTCACAACTGAATTCACATCACTCTAACCAGTGACCCCATGGATGCAATACGACATACGAAATTTCGTGATACCTTCGCTTAATAAAATATTTGCCATGACTTATGCGCCAACCTTTGTATTAATTCATCCAATACAATGTTGTTGTTTGAGGTTAAGTTTCACTTCGGATATAATGTGTTATATCTTGCAACAGTACTTTCATTGCATCGGGATTCATTCTAAATCTTTCATTCATATTTATTTTTGTTAAATTTCGGGAAAAAAAAAATATTAAGTTAATTTACGTCATCTGAGTCACTTTACTGCTACATAATAGCATAACAATTGCTTTCATTTAACTCTTACAAGGTCCTGTTACTCAAGAAATAAATTTAATAAATTTGCATTTATATCCTATTGAATAATTTGTGATAGTGTTTCAACTTTACGCATATATGTGAACAATTTTATAAAATGTGATACCTTTACAAGTAAAATTTACACATTTGTAAAATTACTCCATCTCTGTGAAGCAAAACACTTGTAAAGTATAGAAAATTTATTTGTAAAATTCAACGCTACAAATTAAGATTTTGAAAAAGAAATTGAGGATTTATGAACAAAATATTTAATTTACAAGAATTTACAATTACTCAATTTTATAGAAAAGCTGAGTGGACCCCTGAGGCCGTTATGGAAGTTTTGGCAACGAGAAAAGTCCCCCAATATCCGAGTTTGAACTCGGGACCTTCCAGTCCGTAGCCATATACCCCATCAAATTAACAAATTGGTCATTAAATTACTAATCTGGTTTGTAATTTAATGACATTTAATGTAATTTGTGCCTATTTTATCTTCTTCTGATATGACAAGTTCTAATTCTGTTTTTTCCTCAAATAAATATTTGCCCTTTGTACAGTGTGCGTCAGGCTGTTACAGAGACAAGTGCTGCCCCTAAATCTACCATTCAGCTATACTATTTCTATAGTGAACATTGGAAAAACCAGCAGTGGGGGCATTTATATTGAACGACGCGATTATAATAGGATATGCGTAAGAAATTGGAATTGTAGTAAGTAGGGGACAAAAGAGTCTGGGGTTACCAATAAAATGGACAAAACTTTTCTTCCTTTCCAAAACATATATATAGAAAAGTTTTCTCTTTTTCAGTAACATACATATAAAGTCTTTTCATATGTGAAATGAAGACGTTTAACATGACATAACATTGAGGATATGGGAAGTCAGTATCTCGCATTCCTTACGTCTATATTACCATAAGGTTGTGGGCAAGTATATTACATTCTACTAGTATGATGATAAAGCATTATCGTAAGTCACACGATTCTTTCCGTACCATCTCCCACCAACCAAGCAAGAAACCAAACAGCCGCTTACTTTCAACGAAGCACAAGCCCGTGGTAGAAGATGCTATTTTTTTTATAAAATAGAATACACAAAAGAGATAAACAGACATAAACTACAAAGATCGACAGAAAACGTGGCTTTAAATTATTATAAACGTGACGTCACGTTTTTGTAAGCTGTCTAGCCGCCCATATAAGTCATATAGCCTACTTGCTGCAGATATGTGTATGTTAGTTAGGGTACCAGGAGACACTGCTGCGTTATTGCCAAAGTGAAGCCATTATATTGGAAATCGTGCCAGGCTGACGATGTTCTATTATTCTTGCGTGTGATAATCCATTGGGATCCCCACAGATGACTCTGAGATGGACTGCTCATGCGTGAAACTATGATGACTTCAGAGATGGTGCAACTTGGTGTGAAAGATGGAGTTTTATTGACAATCGACTGGCACGATAAATATTGCACAAATTAGTTTCAAGACAAATTATTATTTTCGTTATCTCCACAAAAGTTAGGGATATTTAACTGCATCGTTATTTTCTCTTGCATTAAGAGTCAAATATAGTAAACAGATAATAATATAAAATAATAAAATTTGACCAAATGTGACAAATTGTATACGTTTGTACTAGAGATGAACAACGATCGAGAAAACGAGACTAACAGCGCCCGCAAAGCCGAAAACCCGCACAACAATGTTGTATTACGTCGCGTCCTTGACCTAAAGACTGCTTGTGAGTTTTCCGAGACTCGATATTGTGATCAAGTCCCGAAATCCCGAAGTCAGCAATTGTTTATACCTGACTGAACTTGTATCTATTTTGGCAACTGTTATATGTTTATAAACAATCAAGTAGCCTATTTGAAACATCTCTACCTTTCGTGAATAATAATCCATTCCCAATATTTATTTAATTACTAGGCCCTTATTAAAACGCTGGGATTTTTTTTCATATGTTAAGATCAAGTGTGCAATCCCAAGTAAAAATATATTGTCATGTATTATGTTTCTTAGAAAAGCAAATTTATTTGAGAACTGTTTTTTTTTTTTTTTACTTATATAACCATAGTTCATATCATATAATAGAACCAGAACATTTTGATAACTAAGATATTGTTCTGTTTTGTCTTTTTGTCTCAATTAAACATTTATGTTATTTACTTCAATGAAATATGTTATTCAAAGTTAAGAAATCTTTCCACGCCGACCAATGCTATTTCGAGAATGACGGCGAGACTCGAAAGACAAATGCAGCGAACACAGAGAGCGAGAGCGGCAGTTAGTTTTGTTCATCTCTAATTTATACCTACTTGGTTAATGCAAAAGTTCACAGTATTTTTTCGCTGCAACAAAAGTTTTTAATTCAGATGAATAAAAGACAGAGTGGCTGTGAAACAAGTGGCCCGGATTCAAATCCTGGTTGGAACAAGTTAACAGGTTGAGGTTGTTTTCCGCGGTTATCCCTCAACTTATTAAGAGCACATACTTTGATAACTTTCGACGCTGGACCCTGGATTCATCTCGCTAGCATTATCATTCATCTCACTCAGACGCTAGATAACCATAGCACTTGATAAAGTGTCGTAAAATAACCAACTAAAAATTAGAAGACAAATTAATTAGTAGTATATTCTATTACATTATTTATGATTCTCTGTCAATGCTGAGGTACTGTTTCTATTCCGCATCTGAACTGCTAGTTTGTAATTAAAGACGTCGTCAAGCCAAGTTTGTAAAGCATCTTGGTTACCAAAGAAATTCCCTTGAAGATTGCCGAATAGAGAACGGAAAAGGTGGAAATCTAAGGGCGCAAGATCAGCAGAATATGGGGGATGTGGAATCACTTCTCAACCAAGCTCCTGCGTAGCTGCTTTCGTCATGTTAGCGGAGTGCGGGCGTGCATTATAATGTTGATGCAGTCTTCCCGGTCGTTTTTCTTCTATTTCGGCCACAATGCGTCTGAGTTGTTGGAAATAAATGTCATCTGGTATGGTTACATTCGTGAGAAGCAATTCTTAGTACACGACGCCTTCTTATTCCACCAGACACATAATATCATTTTTGTAGATAGACAGAACCATTTTCTTGTAGTTCCTTCTCCAATGACATTTTCCTCGTACATGACAAATGTTTCGCGGCCAGACGCGCTAGCCGTTACTCCACAGGCGTGGACTATTAATTATGTTAAATTTAACATCAATATTATTAGAAGCTTGTTTATTTAGGGGAGAATCGGGTAGTATCGGACATCGGGTAGTATCGGACAGTGCGTTTCTTTCATCTACCACCATATGGTAGTACCTGAATGACATGGTTACGTTTCTCTATGCGACATCACAGAAACGTAACCATGTCAATCAGGTACTATCATCGTGTGGTAGATGAAAGAAACTCACTGTCCGATATTACCCGACTCTCCCCTAAGTGCAGTTAATATTACACTTATTGTAAGTAGGCCTACTTGTATTGACTTTAGTGAAAATAACACTAAACGTTTAGAGGAATATTAATTTATGAAACTTTGTTAAAAGCATACACCTTCAAAAGTGTTAAAATTATTTTAAAAAGGTAATACAGAGTGCGTCAGAAAGAACGGATGGATTTCACATGGCAAGAAAATTGTAAAGATTCATCAAATCAAAAATTTATTGTTATCAACATATTCACCAATATATGCAGTTTATTTATGGAAAACAACATTATCCATATGATGTCCTTGGCTTTCAATATAGGCATCGATTTTCTGATGTTCGCCATCACTTTCATCATAGCTGGTGCAATTGCCACGATTTCTTCGCGAATCGCTGTCTTCAGTTCGTCCAGTGTATGTGATCGATGTTTACAAACTTACGCCTTCGAATGGTCCCAAAGAAAATCGCAAGGCGCGAGATCTTAAACGTTTTTCGTCCAGGTGAATATTGAATTTGTATTCCGAAACTTTGTTAAAATGAGTCCTGATACACCTTTCATTTTTCAAAAATGTTGTTAAAAAACTTATTTCGTGGTCCCCCTCAAAATCGATAGTTTGAAATCCATCCGTTCTTTCTGATATACCTTGTGTGACGGACGGTACCATTTCGACACTGGTGTCCTCTCTTCGTCACACAAAGTATATTAGGTTTTTTAATAATTCATCAAAACTTCTAATCACTAGATTGTGCACCAATAACCATGGGTTAAATTCAAAATCTCTCCGCAGTGCATATGAAGAGAAGTCATATGTCATTGTTAATAATGATTCGACCGTCGGACGGGGACGTTAAGCCTGGCGACCCTCTCGATGCTATTCGACAGAAGTAGCCAACATGCCCGCCGAAGTGATATGCAACTTGAAAATAAGTCACAGTCCTGCCACCTATTTGCAATATAGGGAACTCGAATCACGTCAGTAAAGTGGGTAGGCATTGGATACACACACAGTTTTAAATTTTTAGGTTTCTAAGGAAAGACTCCTCCGAAAATCATAAAACTTTGCAAAATATTTTTTTTTCTTTAGGATGTATATTTTTTCATATCCCAAATGAATTTAGTTAATTCTGATTACAAATATGTTTAAAAATAATTAGAAGAGCCGTAAAAATTATTTTTTCATTAAATATTTTTTTACAAATTTCTGATTACAAATCTAGTAACTTTTAGTTCTAAAGTTGGCTTCCTGAAGTTACTAGATGAATGTAGGAGAATTATAATAGGTACGTGTTGCATAAATATTCATTTTACTTTCAAATCCATTTTTCCGCTTATTTTCACGATTCAACACAAACTTTTTATGCCAAATATTAATCAATCTGTATGAAAATTTTACTGCAGTATTTATGACATAGCTGCATATTTCTGTGCATTTATTTAGTAAGAAATGCTGCTAGTTTATTTTATTATTATTTTTTCATTAATTATAAAAAAATTACATTTTAAAAGGTTCAAAAAATATTTTGAAAGCGAATAAATTAGATATTTCATACAATGAATGCTTAGAAAAGTTTTCTATGTCTTGTGAATGTAACCAAAAAAAAAAGCAAGCTTAAAAATTGAAAATAGTTGGGTTTGAAAATATTTCTAAAAAATAAAATAAAAAATCAAAAGTCAAAAACATTTGAGAGTTCAAAATTTGGATTTTGCTAGTTCTTTACATAGTAAAAAACATGCTCTCAAAATATGATTGAAAAAAAAAATGATTAGGAAAAAAGTTGTCATTTTTAGTTGAGTATTCCCCTTAAGGGGAGGCAGAGGTGAAATTTTCGAACAAAACTGAAGAAAAAATGAAAATTTGGTTTTTTCCATTTTTATTATCTTTATTTTCATATTCCGATTTTAGTTTTTGATTCTTGTGCCCTTAAAAATATGAAATTAAAACTAAGATAACTGTATTATTATTCCCATAATAATAAACTAATACTTATCATTATTTATATACCTTCTCTGAACATATAAAAAAAAAATATTGAAAATTTCTTACAATATGGTGCATGGAGCATTTTATATCAAACGATATAACGTTTTATAAAATTATTAATATTTACAGAACTATTGTACTTAGAAAGTTGAATCTTGGTATGTCCATTACTAATAACATACTTAGTATCCATGATTAATTTCAAACAAATCGGATAAAGTTTGTGAATTTTGAAATATCCACCTCTGCCTCCCCTTAAGTTTTATATTTTATAAGAAGTGGTAAAGTGAACATCAAAGACAAATGCATATTATTTGTAAGAATTGATATTGTTCTTTTTGTAATTATATTTATTTTGGTTTTTTATTTCATTGGGTTATTTTACGACGCTGTATCAACATCTAGGTTATTTAGCGACTGAGTGATATGAAGGTGATAATGCCGGTGAAATGAGTCCGGGGTTCAGCACCGAAAGTTACCCAGCATTTGCTCGTATTGGGTTGAGAGAAAACCCCGGAAAAAAACCTCAACCAGGTAACTTTCCCCCGGGATTCGAACACGGGCCACCTGGTTTCGCGGCCAGACGCGCTGACCGTTACTCCACAGGTGTGGACTTTATTTTGGTGCAATTAAGGCTTTTTTACTTCATTTATAATAAATTTCGTTTGAATAATATTTTTTATTCTGTAGATTAATTAATTTCAGTGTAATTAATATCATTAATACTCTATAGATACTAAAAGTATTGTAACAATCTTTTTTGTTACATTTATATTAATTTCGGTGAAATATTAACATTAATAATATTAGTCTATAAGCATTTTAATTTTATTGTAACATAAGCAATATCTTCCTTTGAGTGTATGATTTTCTTAGATTAAATGAGATGTGGTTAGCTTGAGCAAGAGTTTTAATTAGTTTTTACGGTTGCTTTAATAGTATGTTCCCATATTTTTATATTATTATATAAAAGTGAACATTCTCATATTCATATTCGTCCCGTTCAGGGCTACGACTGACGTAAAAATCTGTTCTAAATATAATAATGATAATGGGAATGGAGAGGAGAGGAGAGGAGAGGAGAGGAGAGGAGAGGAGAGGAGAGGAGAGGAGAGGAGAGGAGAGGAGAGGAGAGGGAGAGGGAGAGGAGAGGAGAGGAGAGGGAGAGGAGAGGAGAGGAGAGGAGAGGAGAGGAGAGGAGAGCTTATGAAGCAAGAATTTAATGAACGTAAGAGTTTACTAATTACTTCGACCACGATGATGATGATGATGATGATGATGATGATGATGATGATGATGATGATGATGATGATGATGATGATGATGATGATGATTACGACGATGATGATAATGGTAAGAACGACAAGTACGTCGCCTATGAATTCAATGAAACTATATCGCCTTACAAGACCAACATGGATAACATATCATACATTAAGTATGGTTCATTTCTTTCCGCTGCATACTTGGCCCTTCCATTTGTACAGTATAATAAAGACTGTATTGCGAGTTCTATACCATCAAGGCGGTGCTGTGCACCACTTATCCCCAAACTATAGCATTAAAACCTCTCAACTTTCAGAACTTCCCTTAGAAACTTCCCCACTGTTCGTGCTACTTCTCGGCATAAAACTGTCTCTAAATCCATGTAGAAACATTAAAACTCTCCCTAGCCCTCGTACGTTTGCAACCGGTTATAAATTATAATAAAATAACCACAATAAAATAAATAAGTGGAATGTTATTCTTTTAGCTGAGTATGTTAACAGGAAAATCAATATTAAAACAACTTCTTGTGCTCTAAGTGTGTCCAAATTCATCCTGAAATGAAAATTAAATTAATATAATTTGTCTAGGACAGCAGAAATTTTCAATATTCAGCTGAATTACTTTTTTCTAAATGCTAAAGAATGCTTAACATTAAATATTATGTAAAAAGGATGATGTTGGAAACTGCGTACAGTCTTAGAAAAAATATTTGTCACACAGATGCTTTGTAAGTCCTACAAAGGAGACAGTGCGCATGATCAGATATACAACGAAACAAAACTAATTTTGTTACCTCAACGAGAGTCGACGGCAATTCGGAAGGCGGTAACCTGCTAGCGTTTGCGTAGAGAAAGACAGATAGAGATAGCAAGGCAGCGTATTATCACATCGTACTTCACGCGCACGTGAAATACAAATAGCGCAGGAGAGAATTTAAATTATCAAACGACAATAATGACTTAAGGCTGGTTCACAATAAGCCGGGAACGGAAACGACAACGAGAACGAGAGCGGAAATAATGTTAAAATAAATGCATTTAAATGTGACCATTCACAATAGTTAATAATGAATGCTCACATTTAAATGCATTTATTTTAACAATATTTACGTTCTTGTTCTAGTTGTCGTTTCCGTTACCGGTTTGTTGTGAACCAGCCTTTAGCCGTTGATTACTGTAAGCATGACACCAAACAAACCCTCTTTCCTTCATTGACAATATTCTTTGCACGGTTCTCAATCCCACACCACATGCTTCTGCAATCGTTTCTTGCGTGTTGGCAACGTTGCAGCCAACATCAAGATGGCCGGCAGCGTTCTGCTCGTCAACGTTTTTGAAATATTTATACACTTTTAAACACTATTTTCCGCGGCTACCTGTGCAATACTTGTCTTTTCACAGTCTTTTCTTCCATTTATTTATCTTACACACACAGTGAATTTTAGTTTTACTTATTAAATGTAATGAAACGCTCACACGTGAACAAACGAACTCGGGAAGCACTTGTTATAGATTGATTTCGATTGGTTCTACTGTACAAGCTTGTGACGTCACATACCAGAAATGCTAAGGCGCATTATAGCAGCTGACCGCCTTCCGAAATGCCGTCTAGTCTAGTCGTTCTCTTGTGAACCAGGTCGCTCGTCCTCTGATCATGCGCATTGCCTTCTTTCTGGTACTTAGCCTATAAAGTAACTGTGCGACATAACATAACGGCTGTACATCAGAACCACAATCATATTCTTCAACCAAACTTTTAAGACTGCGTTCATTTCTTTCTTGTTCTTGTGAGAGTTAAGACAACATAAACTAATAACTATAAGAGACTCTATGGAATGGAAAAAACTTACATTTCCCTGCCGGGAATCAAAGCCGGATTCGATATTTGAAATTGTAAACTATATCACTTCAGTCACAGCAGAGGAGTAGGCTATATACAGCTTTAAATTTACAAAGTTGGTAGTGCTGCAGAACGATAATTAACGTTCGGGGCCTTCAGACCTCGGCCCCTCACTATGGGAACGCCACAATATTTGCACATTATGCGAAGTAACGATCAGAACCACAATTATATTCCTCAATCAAACTTTTAAGACTGCGACATCAGTGCTAGATTAGTGACACCATTATACTTAGGAAGGGCTTATCATATTACGAAGTTTAAGGGGAGAGGATCGTATTTTTTGGTGAAAAATGAGTAAATTTTCAAAAAAAATTCTTTAAAATACCCTGTGATATGTGTGGAATGCATAGCATAATATTTTGTGGGTATTTGTGACCTTATCGGATGTTGAGACGTCATTTTCAAACTTCCTGCGCTATGGATTTTTAAATCATACGCCCGCTTTTATAGGTTTCCAGTAATTTTATTATTTTTTTTTTTTTTTGCTACATTGCCAGACAAAAATGGATATAATTTCTGAACTATTAAAGATAAATGCATGAAATTTAGAACACACATTCTTTAGACTATTAGGAAACTCTTCTCTGTAACAGAATTTTGTTAATTGATTTCATTTTAAAAATACGTCCGTTTGTTTGTAAGAAAGGAAATCAGAAAATTGTTATTAAATTTAATTGTTTATTTTACAATCGTAGGGACTAATATCAAAATTCTGTTACAGGCAGTTCGTAGAACATGCTTTTGCAAATACATTGCAAAAAAACTGTTTCAATCTAACTTTAAAAACGGTTTAGATATATCTGTTTTAGTACAATCCTGCATTGGGTATATTTGTTTTTAAATTTGGGCCCCAAATAATTTTTTTTTCGAAATATTTTTATTTGGTTGAGTTGCCACAGCTATGAGCTCTCTACATACAAAAAATTAATATTTTACACCAAATAGGAAAAAAGTTAAAAAAATACCATCCTCTCCCTTAAATGCAGAAAACAAAGAAAAGACATGGCAAAATTTTCCTTTGTTGACCGTACAATTGTAGATTGGAACAGCTTATCTGCGGCAGTCTTTCAGGGTGGTCCTCTCAAAATCAGTACATTTAAGGAAAGGTTGAGAAGATTAGAATTAGAATTTAATTGTAGGTGCAGTGTAATTATCTAGGTTATGTCATGTATTTAATTAAGTTGATATGAATTAAGACGACTTGTAATTATTTAGTTGCGTTTAATAGAAATACTTGTAAGTTACGTATATTTTTGCTTTTATTTATTTATAGTTGCAATTAATTTTACGTATATTTTATCTATGTTATTTTATTGCTGTAATTATTATAATTTTATTGCTAAAATTATTGTAATGCTATTGTGTATTGTAATTGGACGGAGTTACGCAACAATAGACCAACCGACAATTTGAAAAAAAAAAAAATTAAATATTTGCACAAATCTGTTGTTAGTTGGATTATTTAGCTCGGAAAAAATCAAGAACGCAATATCTGCACTTTGCTGCTATTTAAAAGCAAAATTCGTTTAAAGCATAAAATTAATTTAATTATTTTGCTTTACAATATTAAACCAACTGCTGGTCTATTATTAAAAATCGGTTAGCCTTTTTTAGTATTATCTATGCTATATTTTTGTAATAGTATGAATGTTACATTACTTCTTGCATAAAATGTTTGATAAAAACCAGATTTATTTCAGAAGTTAGTAGTCTATCTCGAAAACAGGTTTTTGGCGGTTGGTCTATTATTCCGTAGCTCCGTCCGGGTGTATACCCAATTGCGCACGCACGCACGCACGCACAGTTTTCAATCTAATGTGCTTCAATTTTCAACATAGAATAAGCCGTTGAGGCTGTACACTAGTATGACACACCCGCCAGTCATAGTACTGCCAAATTAGTAACTTTTCCACTAGTTTTAGTAGATTTTATATACGTATCATTTAACTGAGGAAAATAGTCGACATTCGGAGATTTGCTATTATCCTAGATCATATATGTAACAGATAACTCTTCGCTGCGTTAAAATCGGCAGCACTTTAAAGAGAACAACCGCCAGGATCGCCTCCCGTCCGACGTAAACGAACACGAGATGGCAGGACAGTCGCTAATGCAATTCAAATGGGAATTATGACGTGACTCCTTATGTAACAACTAGATGGCAGCGTAGTAAACCTGACAAAAGTTGTTAACCTCAAAGCCTATAAGCCCGACATATCTGTTACATTTATGATCTAGGCTATTATTTAACTTCTCACAGTACAAATGAACATTTCTTTACATTGAAAGCATAGGGATTCAGCATAATTTCATTCTTGCGTGGCGGTTTTCGCTGAACTTTTATTGACAACACTGCTAATTTTATTATCGTCATCATTTCGTTCGTAATTTTCCCAGAACACTATGATGATTGCGATAATGTAAATGCCCCCTCTAAGGATGAAGCATGTGACAACGGGGCATTTTCCGTTTTCATTGAGGTTTGTACCAGTGTACAATCTTAAGGGTATATTCTACGTTGAAAATTCAAGCACTTCAGATTCAAACCTATTACACAGTTGTTTCCGATCTCTGATAACGATTTTTGAATGACGTCATGAGCGTGAGGAGTCACACAACAACTGAACTGTGGTCAGAGGTGACAAACCAGTAGTTAGTGATTTCATAATCAGAGTGCACGGCGTGCGGTGCACGGTGCACTTGGCATCGGAAAGGTTCTTAATGTACTCCTCCCAAAAAGGCTCGATTTTATTGGGCATTGGTGCTGTGAGACACCGTGCGCTCTGACTATTGACTATGAAATCACTCACTACTCGTCTGTCATCTCTGACCTCAGTTCAGTTGTTGTGTGACTCCTTACGCACATGACGTCATTCCAAAATCGTTATCAGAGATCGGAAACAAACCCTGTATTTCTGACAGCTTACATAGCTAACTTAATACAATCATCACTAGACTTACTTACTTACTGGCTTTTAAGGAACCCGTAGGTTCATTGCCGCCCTCACATAAGCCCGCCATTGGTCCCTATCCTGAGCAAGATTAATCCCGTCTCTACCATCATATCCTACCTCCCTCAAATCCATTTTAATATTATCTTCCCATCTACGTCTCGGCCTCCCCAAAGGTCTTTTTCCCTCCGGGCTCCCAACTAACACTCTATTTGCATTTCTGGATTCGTCCATACGTGCTACATGTCCTGCCCATCTCAAACGTCTGGATTTTATGTTCCTAATGATGTCAGGTGAAGTATACAATGCGTGCAGCTCTGCGTTGTGTAACTTTCTCCATTCTCCTGTAACTTCATCCCTCTTAGCCCCAAATATTTTCCTAAGAACCTTATTCTCAAACACCCTTAATCTCTATTCCTCTCTCAAAGTGAGAGTCCAAGTTTCACAACCATACAGAACAACCGGTAATATAACTGTTTTATAAATTCTAACTTTCAGACTTTTTGACAGAAGACTAGATGACAAAAGCTTCTCAACCGAATAATAACAGGCATTTCCCATATTTATTCTGCTTTTAATTTCCTCCCGAGTGTAATTTAGACTTGTTACTGTTGTTCCAAGATATTTGAATTTTTCCATCTCTTCGAAGGATAAATCTCCAATTTTTATAGTTCCATTTCGTACAATATTCTGGTCACATCATCACTAGATCAGCAGGAAAATGGATACGTATCTATTGGATTCATTATAACCAATTTTGGGTCACTTTATTGTTGTTCTAGAGCAGTATTAACGTGGGAGGGGGCGATTTCACGCTTCCAAATGGAATTTAAAGTAGAGGAAGAAGGAAATTATGTCAAGAGGACTTACCATCACTACTGGTTGGAAATCTGATTGGAAGACCAACGAGGAGGTTGTTGTTTAGTCAACTGTCCGAAGACAGGTCTGAATCTCACAAGTGGTACCAACATAGCGCCACTTATGAGGCAATTAGGCCAGGAGATAATGGTGTAACGTGGCCAGTTCCTTTCCCCTCCATTGCATACATCGCCAACTAGCTACATATTATATTAATCAGACTTCAGATGCATACAAACAATAAAATTGTTCTTCCTCTGACACATATCATCAAGTAAGATGTACTGCCTGATAATAGATGTACATATCAGACAAAACCTCAATCAGAGGTAGAAGAGGATGTGTAGAATAAAAAAATAATGAAGAGGGTTAAGATTAAGAAGAAATAGAGGATGAAGAGGCGATGAAGAACAAGAAAGAGAGAAAAATAGAGGACGAAGAAAAGAAAGATAAGTAGAAACGAGATAAGGAAGATGGGGATGATATATAAGAAGAACAAGCGATAAATAGTAGAAAAAACGAGAAGACACAGAGAAGAAACACACATAGGCCGCAGAGTTGGCTCTGTGATAGCGTCTGCCTCAGACTAGCCGGCTCGGGTTCGATTCCCGGAGGGGTCAGAAATTTCATGTAAAATTTCTATCTCGGGACTAGAAGAAATGGCGGTGCACAACTTCTAATCACTAGAATGTGCACCAATATGCCTGGATTAAATCCCAAATCTCTCCGCAGTGCATACGAAGAGAAAGCATATGTCACTGTTGATAGTGATTCGTCCTTCGGACGGGGACGTTAAGCCTGGCGTAGTCCTTGGTGCTATTCGAAGGAGTAGGCTACGTGCCGGCACCGGATTTCCCCTTCTCCCTTCCTCACCATTATCGTCCTCGTTCATTCCCTACAATACACTTACACGAACACTCATACATACACTGATCTAGTACACAACATAACTCTTCTCAGAGACACATCACGCATAACGTGACCCGCCGAAGTGTGTGAAACTTGAAAATGGGTCACAGTCCTGCTTCTATCTGCGGTATGTGAATCCCGAATCACGTTCAGTGAAGTGGGTAGGCATTAGACACACACACAAACACGAATATGGAGAAAGAGCATGAGAAGTTGAAAGAGTAGATAAAAGAGAGGAAGAAAAGAGTACTTACGCGTGAAACAACAGAGAAGAGAAAATAAGAACAGCGGAGGAAGAAGAACAATAGATGATTGAAGACTGGAAAAGAGAAGCGATGGCCAGTAGCATTAGAAATTGCAGTGTCGGAGTAAGACAGTATGGAGAAAATATTATGAGACTCGAATGGAATTACATTTTTAATTCAATAAACCTTATGCAACTAAAGACGGATGTTGCAAGCAACCTGAGGCGATTATTGGCAAAGTAACCAGGAAGAGCGATGCAGCAGCAGAGTCCTGGCGCCCGTTTACACACAAAACACGTAACTTACAGCAACACTGAGACGTCTTTATCCATATTAGGACTGTTTCTACCTGCATTGAAATAATTAAGTTTGTCTTGTCGAGAAAAAACCGCCCTGCAAACCAACAGCTTCATTACGACGGGAGCGTCAGGGACATGACAGATATTCTATATTCAGCGTGTAGCCTGCAAGCCATATCCTATCAAAATAAAAGGGAAAAAAAAATTAGTCATTTGGCAATAGATACCAGTACACATGCACAAGGAAAACTATCTTATTTATATACAGTATTTTATTCATATAAAACAATTTCTTCTGTTATATTTTGTATTAATATTAATAGTTGTTTTCTTGAATTATAATTTAAAATAAGTCAATTACAATAAATCATAAAATATACACTCCAATTATCATGTACTTGTATTTTCTGAATGTCACAAAAAAGGCATTATTTGTAAGACGGAAGTTAAGACATTTGACTACATGTATACATTGTACCAGGGTTTAAGCTGGAAAATAAATAATTGTCGCAAAAATGCAAAAATGAAAAATTATATTTGTGCAAATTGCGAAATGTCTGTGCAATATTATAAATAATTGTGCAGAAGGATAAAATTAATAAAGTATGCAGAAACAAAAAGTTTTGTAATTTGTTTCTTGGAGTTTTATTACTTTCAATCCATCTTATCACACTCTAGATATACTCATGTAAGTATCAACTACTGCTGAATTTACATCACATTAATAGTAATGTACGTTACAAGAGCGGTATGTTGACGTTTTCATGTTCGAGGAAAAGATTGAAAAAGCGAAACGTAGTTGAGCTTTTTTAATTTCCGAGAACATGAAGACAAACATACCGCTCGTGTATCGTGCATTATTTTGTGCGAAGATCGTTTCTTACATACCTGAAAGACGAATTTCTAATTAGTTGCAATGAAATCTCCATCTTGGTTTCTGTTTAATGACGGCAACTTTAGAAAACAAAAATATCTATACTCCAGCAGGCCGTGATATACGTCTGTCTTTTTTTTCTCCCAGTCTATAAATGCGAACTTAAAACAAACGGTAAGGTTATGTAATGATTTATTTTTCATTTTAATATTTTAACAATATTATTTATATAACATATTGCAGTAATAACATCGGCATCTGGAATCTCGTTGATTTTTTCACGGCTTCCTTAATGTTACTTGTATCAGGAATACAATAGCCTTCGTGGAGTAGTAGACTTTACTTAATTTTTGCAAATATTTAAAAACAATAATTAACAGTGCAATTTAGGTGAAATTGCAGTGGTAAGTTTCCAATTTATAATCATTATTATGTTAAACGTCTTTAAAAATAATATGTTAAAAGCCTAAAGCAGTAAAATGAATGTCGCGCTTAAGCGGTAAGAAGAGGGAAATTGTTATGTGTGTTACGTTGGGAATACTGAATGTGGTATTTCACACTTACCGCGTATTGGTTCTGTGCGGAAAACAAGCAAATACGCACGAGCTCGCACAAAATACATTAATTAATGGGTACTCTAAACACTGAAATTCTTTACTAGTAGGCCCTTCAAGATTTATTGTTAACAGAGAGCCAACTTTTTTTTTTATTGGAAGGCGGTTTCTAATTTCAGTTTCTACAAGATTCATGCAACTAAATCGTCGCTCAAAATTTGCAGTATGCGATGAAATTATATAAATCAATTAGAAGAAATTGTTCACTTAACTTACATGAATTGCACCAACACTTTGAAATCCATTTATTACATTTCTGAATACCATTTTGAACATTGCCCATGTCATTAGTTCTTATTTAAATTCAGATTAATTCAAACACATCTCCGATTTCATTTTCTCCATTACCATCTTCGTTTCTGAAGTCCATTGTGGTTGTCGCATTTTTGCACATTTACAGTACATTCAAAGTTTGTTGCAATTTTTTAAGTCGAGTAGCAAAATATGACAAATGCTACTGTGGCTTCAACCCTGCACTGTATTGTTTAAACAAATAAGTGTTACTTATTTACTTACATATGTCTTTTAGAGAACCCGTTGGTTGATTGCTACCCTCTCATAAGCTCGCCATCGATCTCTATCCTAAGCAAGATTAATTCAGTCCCTATCATCATATCCCAACTCCTCAAATCTATTTTAATGTTTTCCTCCTGTCTACGTCTCGACCTCCCCAAAGGTCTTTTCTCTCCGGTCTCCCAACTAACACTCTACATGACCTGTCCACCTCAAACGTCTGGATTGAATGTTCCTAATTATGCCAGGGGAAGAATACAATGCTGCAGTTCTGCGTTGTGTAACTTTCTCCATTCTTCTGTAACTTCATCCTTCTTAGCTCCAAATATTTTTCTGAGTATCTTATTCCCGAACACCCTTAACCTTTGTTCCTCTCCAAAAATGAGAGTCCAAATTTTACAACCGTGCCGAAAAACCTGTAATACAGGCTTAACCGTTTTATAAATTCTAACTTTAATTTTTTTAAAAGAAACAAATAGCTAAGTGTAATTTATTTTATGCAAATTTACATAACATTAATTAAATGACAAAGAATATTTTGAATACTGAATCAAATTTTCAAACCTAGTTGATAACACTGAACAACAAATTTTTACTTTTTGTCTTGCTTCGAAATAAAAAATAGGTGAATATTACTAATATGTGTGCCCCAAATCAGAACTTAAAATCCAAATTGCCCCATTAAGTACCATTTTCTGGAGAAAGTGAATTGAATTTTTTTTATGAAAAACTTTTTTTTCCCTCTCCTACTGATAAAATTACAATACACTAGGGATTCAAAAAGTCTCATAATACTTGAAAAATGTATACTGGGTACAAAAATTATATTACATAGTTTAAAACACAAAAAAACATGACAATAAACTTATTTCATGCGTATAATGAGAAAAATCTCGGAATTTGAACTTACCATTAATGTAAATTACTTCAAAAGAAGGAAATTAAAATTTCATTGATTCTGTTTCACGTTAACACTTTGTTTAAAAAACTTAAAATTGTTTAACGACACGTTAAAAGTGTTAAAAGTTTTAAAAAAAGGTTATGTACCTTAGACAGACGGCCCGTTTCGACGCCGGTTCCGCGTCATCTTCAGTGTCCTACGAACTGTAGTCGTCTGTCTAAGGTACATAACCTTTTTTAAAAAGTTTAAAACTTTTAACGTGTCGTTAACAATTCTAAGTTAATCAAAATTTGCTTAAACAAATTTAACAAATTATCCAACAAATTTGATTAATTCCGATATAATTAAAAAAAATACAAGAATGTATGTTAGTAAAATATTATCATAAAACTCGTCTGAAATATAAAGAATAACAACATGTTTATCCTACCGGAAGAAATTTGACATGTCTTTCAGCTGAACCAAAAATGTTACACAGCCACTGGAATAAATCATAGCCAGAGTTGTTATACAACTCTATTTTGAAAATAAATCTTGACCTAGGTTATTTTGAGTTTAATAAATTTAAGAAACAAGTAAGTAAATTATTTAGAACTCATGTTCATTTTTCCTTTTTCTAAGTTTCAATATACAATTTATTCATACCAACTTATGTTCTGTTCTTGACTTGATTCTCTACTTTCATCTTCGTAATTATCCCAGTTTTGTAATAATTGTATTGGTTTTGTAATCTTATTGAAACTTTGTTATGTTTCATTTAATACAAAATAGTCATTTATGGGAACCGCTCCAGAACACGAACTTGCTCAAATGGGTGTGCATTACTTCAATAATGGAGATATACGGCGAACCCACAGGTACGTAGCTAGTGTGTATTATACCACTTCAGAATCGTCTTGTCACTAGGTGTCTCATGTTGAAACTCCGCGTGAAGGCACGCTGAACTCTCACTACACTCCGTGTGCTATGGTATTCCAATATACATAAACTATGGGTTCGTCACAACTCTCTAAATGCTGCAGAATTCACACTGAGTTCAAATGTTAACTTTCACACCATTTAACACAATTTGTTTCTATACAACAATGCCACAATCGCATGCGAAAGAGCGGGAATTATGCCTTTTTTTTTCTTTTTTCTTATGGTGCCATCTATTGTTTTCCACCAACAACTACAATTACGCATCTCCCGAAAATCTTTGAGCCATTCTTTCTAATGGCACCGGTATGGGTTTCGTAATACGCATAGTTGCAAATTATAACAGTTTATAACCACGGAATGTTTCTGCGGACACACTATATATTAGGTTGGAGTGAATCTATACATGAAATTATTTTTTTAAATCTTTTTTCTAAATGTAATAGTTGCAAAAATCTGTCTTCTGACTTAACTTACGAATGTGAAAAGTATGCAGTTTCTATATTTAATTTTTGAGGTGCCCCAAGGGCTTTGAAGTTTCTTAAAATCATAATTCTATTGCCTTTTTTTCTATATTTGTTCTACTATTTTGTTTTTCGTTATATAGCTAGTGAATTGATGTAAGAGCACATATTTAAATTTTATTTGGAAGATTCTAAATCGGGGTTGCAGTATATATATTTTTTCTGCATTCATCATCGTAAGCACAAACCAGTTGTACTATTTTTGTATGAGCAACTGTCGAAATAGATGCCTTTACCCAGATTTACCCTGTTATTATTCGGTTGAGAAGCTTTTATAATCTAGTCTGCTGTCAAAAAATCTGAAATTTAGAATTTATAAAACAGTTATATTTCCGGTTGTTCTTTATGGTTGTGAAACTTGGACTCTCACTTTGAGAGAGGAATATAGGTTAAGGGTGTTTGAGAATAAGATTCTGAGGAAAATATTTGGGGCTAAGAGGAATAAAGTTACAGGAGAATGGAGAAAGTTACACAACACAGAACTGCACACATTGTATTCTTCACCTGACATAATTAGGAACATTAAATCCAGACGTTTGAGATGGGCAGGGCATGTAGCATGTATGGGCGAATCCAGATATGCATATAGAGTGTTAGTTGGGAGGCCGGAGGGAAAACGACCTTTAGGGAGGCCGAGATGTAGATGGGAAGATAATATTAAAAAGGATTTGAGGGAGTTGGGATATGAAGATAGAGACAGGATTAATCTTGCTCAGGATAGGGACCAATGGCGGGCTTATGTGAAGGCGGCAATGAACCTCCGGGTTCCTTAAAAGCCAGTAAGTAAGTAAGTAAGTAGGGTTGAATACTTTTTCATAATGAGTAATTCGCATTACTGTAACATTGACTGACATCTTCCTGGTCATTAGTCACTGAAGACGTCTTCCTGGGCTGTTTGAAGACGGGGGTGAGGAACTTGACTCGAGGTGCGATAAGACGGGGGCATCTAAATGTTGCCGAGACAGTGGAACACGTCACGGCTAGCCCTGGGGCAGGCACTCCACGCGTGAGTATGTGTGTGTGACTGTGTGTGTGTGTGTTATTTTGTTCGCCGTTCCCTAACAAACTTGGCTGCAGAGGATTATAGATTTTTTTAGCCTGTAGACAAGAGGTTTGCAGCAGGGTGGAGGGATATATATATAAAAAGCGAGAGCGAGGGGTGACAATCGAGTTGCAAGTTTTTTGCAATCTAACCTGACAATGCCGTCTTATTCAGGTCATTCAACACGTACAATGATCGCTGATTCGGAAAGCAGCGATGTTTATCTATCTCCCGGTTTCTTTATGTTACATTGAAATTTTCGTTTCCGTCCAAAGGCAATTGACCTCACTAACAACTTAATTTTATTAACAATGTACCTCATAGGTAAAACAAACATTTAAAATCAGCATCTTACGCTACATAAGACACTGATTATTTAGGACTGACACTATTATTATAAGCCAAGATAAACAAGATGTAAACAATAACTGCGGAAAATTAGGAACTATTTAGCCTATGTAAAAATTCACTACTTCAGAACACAAAGAAAGAAATATATCATTTTTTTTAATTCCATAGATCTAATATTGTTTATTGTTTATTGTTAGTAAAATAACATGTACAAAAATACAGTCTTAATTCTTCCCTGACGGAGTAAAAACTCGTGCTCAGGGAGTTATGTAAACACATACTTCACACAAAGATAATTATTTGACACAAAGTGGGTCAAGAAAAAACATTATAAGAATAAACTTTAAAAATACAATTTCAATTTTAACAATTTAAATCATTCAAATACATATACATATTAAAAGCAACATATGTTCTTTAACAATTAAATTCCTAACGCTATTTTTGAAATTTATGATACTAAAATTTTCCAAATTTGGGTATTTTTCAATTATTTTATTATATAACCTTGGACCAAATTAGGTACCATGGCTAAGAGCTGTGCTTCTGAAACACTTTGGTTCCTCTAGTTGTATAAAATCGGATCTTTTAGTTCCATATTTATGATGATACAATTTGAATTTGTTTAATTAGGCCTACACCAAAATAAAAGGAACCAATCACTGCACTCACACACCTACTGGCACTTACGCCAGAAATAGTGTCATATACAGTATGTGAATATATATTTATTATTATTTATGTACAATTGCTGGAGAGGGCTTCCTGCGCGTATAAGACCCTAAATCGGCCTCTGGCTCAAAGCCAGAAATGTCAATAAACAACAACAATTATTTATTACGATTTTTATGTATGAAGTTTAATAAGGCAATATAATAAATCTGTTTAATTTTCAAAACATTAAAATCAGTGAACAAAAGCTCGGATGAGTAATCAATGAATTTGTAAAAATTAGACAAGTTTCAAAATGAGAACAACTCCATTTTCTTATAAGAAATACATACTGTTGTGCATCTCACAAAATAATACATATACATATATATGCTTAGAGAGAGAGGGGGGATAAAAGAAAAAGATTGCATGGATGTGAGGATGGAAACTACAACATTCGCGAAATTCCTGATTGATAATAGTATAAAATCAAATACGAAGGAAAGTTCAGCTGTAATCAATGTTTATGGTACCAATTGTAGTTGCCCATAGTGCAATTATACAATGTTTACGAATCTTTATAGATATTTGTATAATAATGAATACGGAAGAAAACTCATCTATAAATAATAATTATTCTACTAATTTTAGCTGTCCTTACATATACTTAAACAAGTTTGTGGGTGTTGATGTAGAAATTCGTTAAGCACATTACAAGAAAGATGCATATCTGAAGTTGGGAGTTGAGCAACTCGAATCTTCAGTGTCCCAGATAACATTGGCTGGAGCTTCAAATGCATCACATTCAACTGGAAAAGTAGCTTTCTTCCAGGCATGCTTAATCATGTTAGTAAATATGGGGGATAAAGACATACAGGTAACAACCACTCCTCGTGGTGTAACTTCCCTTGTTCAACCGTTGGATGTATAGTTTTTTCGTCAATGAAAGTTCACCAAACATTTTTGTGAGAGAGTTTTATTTTACTCGACAACATTGATATTCACCTCCAGAGCCGTAACGCTATCATCAAACTGCATGCACTTACCCATAATCAGATCCGTGCCCCCATATTTACTTATACACTACAGTTCTTCACTAAATCCTCCAAGTAGATGTTGAACATGGTAGGTGATAAAGGACATCCTTGACGCACTCCTCTCCCAATATCAATTCCATCTGACTTTTCTTCTCCTATCCTGACTTTCACTCGTTTTTTCATATAAAGATTACTGAACAGTCTTCTCTCTTATTTCTCATTTATTTATTCTTCTTTATTCCTACATGAGTTTCTCCCAATAGTTTTTACTTCCTTATTTTATCGACTTTTTATTAATATCTGAGGAGAAAAATTCGCTCCGGCGCCGGGGATCGAACCCGGGTCCTTGGTTCTACGTACCAAGCGCTCTGACCACTGAGCTACACCGAATTCTCCTCAAATATTAATTGTCAATATCACAGATATTATTCTGTAGGACAAATTAATAATATAAATATATAATAGGCCTATGACTTTTTATTCTTTAATTCTAATTTTTCTATCTCCTTCTTATTTATGTTTTATCATCTTCCTTCAATTGTCATTTATATTTATATCGCTATGCACTCTTTTTCCTCTTTCTTGGTGTCGTATCTTCTCTTCCCATATATTTGTTTACCAATTCGTTTTCCTCCTTCTTCCTTTAGCAGTTTATTTGTCTTTATTTATTTATTGGTTTTCTTATTCCTATTTCGTTATCCCTCATTATTTCTTTTCTTTTTAGTCTATTTTTTTCATTTCTCTTCCTCTTACAATGTTCTATGATCACTGCTTTCTTACTGCGATTATTCATCTGTTTCTATATTTCTTTATTGTTTATTTTTCTAACAGCTTCCTATGTTTATTCTATTCCTACTTGTAGTCTATCTTTTCTCTTTATTTATTTATTTATTTATTTCTTTCTGACATTGTTCCTTTCCCTATTTTTTCATTCAGTCCCTTCCTTCTTGTCTCCCGTTCCTATTTCTTTATTTATATGTTCCTTCGACATTTTCTTTTTATCCACTTTCTTTGTTCTTTCTTTCAGTGTAAATTTTTTCTTTCAGTATTTTTTTCTTTCTTTCCGTAATTATCTCTATTTCTTGAATAAATTCAAAGGAAAAATTGTTCCCGGACCGGGTATCGATCCTGGGATCTTTGGCTTAGGGCATCAACGCTCTACCGACTGAGCTACCCAGGAACTTCACCCGACACGATCTCAAATTTTAATTTTTATCAACATAACTCGAGTGGACTGACAAGACGCCAGAAATCCACATCGAGTTCACACAAACTCTGTGTGACTTGAAATTGTGGTTTTCTGTTAACGTACCTACAATAACGTATGTGGATTTATGGCGTCTTGTCTCGCCCATTTGAGTTAAGTGGATTAAAAAGGAAAAAATTGAGACGGTGTCGGGTGAAGTTCCTGGGTAGCTCAGTCGGAGAGATTTGGTGTGCTAAAGCAAAGGTTCCGGGATCGATACCCGGCCCCGGGACAATTTTTTTCCTTGAATTTATTGAAATTTGCTTCACAGGGAGCTTTACTTGAAAGCTGGATTTGCATATCTCTATTTCTGTTTCTTTTTCTTGCAGCATCTATCATTATTAATAACACTCTATTCATTCTTTAGGCCTACTGTTTATTTGTTTCTTTCTTGCTTTCTTTATTCATTTTCTTTCACTATTGCTTTCTTAAATATATCCTTTCCTATTACTTTCCGTCCACACCTGTGGAGTAACGTTTATCGTGTGTGGTTGCGAAACCAGGTGGCCCGAGTTCGATTCCCGTTCGGGGCAAGTTACCTGGTTGAGGTTTTTTTCCGGGGTTTTCCCTCAACTCAATATGAGCAAATGCTGGGTAACTTTCGGTGCTGGACCTCGGACTCATTCACCGGCATCATCTCCTTCATCTCATTCAGATGCTAAATAACCTAAGATGTTGATAAAGCGTCGTAAAATAACCTATTAAATTTAAAATATAACTTTCTATTTTCCTCTTTCTATGTATATTTCTCTTTCCTTTACGATTACATTTTTGTCATTATGTCCTTCTGTCCACACATCCCTTTTAATTATTTTACTTCTATATCCCTTTCATTAATTTGCTTCTACCTCCCTTTCATTCTTCATTTCCTTTCTTCACTATTTCCTTCTCGTCTCATTCCATCCTTCCTTTCTTACATACTTAACAGTTTATTAACTTTTCCTATTATTATTTCCTTTTGTTTACTACTTCTATCTTCCCAAGAGGTCGAAGAAATTTAGGAAGACCTAGGAAAATCTGGCAAGAGACCGTAACAGATCCACTGGGGTCTAACACAAGGCTGATGATGAGATGATGATGATGATGATGATGATGATGATGATGATGATGATGATGATGATGATGATGACGACGATGACGACGACGACTTCTTTCTTACTTCGACCTTTCTTTCTTACTTCCTTTTTCTTTATTAGTTTTCTGATTACTACTTTTTATTAATTCTTCCTTTTTTAATTCCGACAATTCTTTCTTACCAAGTTTATCGTTTATTTATTTTTCTGACTATTGCTCTCTTTCTTTTATTACTTATGTTTTTCTATTTCTTCCTCTGTTCTAAATTTCTCCGTTTCTGATTGCTGCTCTCTTTTTTTATTATTATTTTTTCACTCCGTCCTTCCTTCTTTACTTCTTCTTTATTCATTTTCTGATTACTGCTTTCTTTCATCCGATATTTTTTATTTTCTAATTCCATCCTTTCTTTTGTTACTTCCTTTTTTCTTTATTTACTTTCCTTATTACTACTTGTCTCCTTTATTACTTCTTCCTTTTCTTATTTTCTCATTCCTTTCCTAGTTCCTGCTTTCTTTATTTTTAAGTTTCTTATTCCCACTTCCTTTCTTTCATTATTTCTTTCTTATCTTATTCGGTCCTTCCTTTCTTACTGCCTTTACCGTTAATTTACTTATCTGTCTACTATTTTCTTTCCTTTATTATTTTTTTTCTCATTCCGCTCTTCCTTTCTTACTTTCTTCATCGTTTATTTACTTTTCTCATTATTGATACTTTCCTTTCACTACTTCTTCCTTTTTATTCCATCCTTCCTTACCTTCTTTCTCCTCCATTTAATTCTGTGTTTATTGTTTCCTTTCTTTTACTACTTCCTTCTTTGTTAATTTTATCCTACCATTAATCTCTCTTTTGAACCAAATCCATTTTATTCATTCATCCTTCTCAATGCCACAATCATTTTGATTCCTTTACTTCAATTATTTGATTGTCTTCTTCTTCTTTCTATTCTTCTTCTTCTCTCTTTTCTTTGTGCATCTGTTTTCATTTATTTTAAGTTCCTTTCTCTTTCATTCTTCTTTCTCTGTCTTTATTTCCTACCTCTGTCTTTTTTTCGTTACCTTTTTTTTTCTCCTTACCTTTATCTGTTTTTTACCTTTCTTAGTTATTTATTTTGTTTTGCTCTGTATTTATTTCCCATTTTCCCTTTTCTCATTTTCGTTCTTTTCGATTCTTGTCATTATTTATTTTTACTTTTTACTTCTTTTCTCTCTCCCTTTTTCTGTCAAGGCACGAAAGTTTTTTGTTGTTAATGCTCATGTAACACTGCCAAACAATTCACAGTTTTTCAGTAGTTTCTTTATCGACTGTGCGATATCACTGCTGCAGGTGTGGTCACGAGTAGAAGCTCCGGACAGCCAGATAAGACTGCCGGGCGGAAGGTCTGCATCCACTTGAAGCCCCCTCGCCGCCTGTACTACGCACAATGGTTATTTATAACAGGCTAGCTTGCAAAATACCGACCTGAGGGTGGGGTGCAACCCTGGGAGTGGGGAACATGTGAGGGTAGGACAGGGAATAAAAAATAGGGGTGGCAGTTTTTTTCTACACCGTGACGTAGTTTTTTTAGGTGATGCATCTGGTCTTAGTAGGCATTAGTAGTACACTGCGTACATCGCCGCATAGAAATGTTATAGTTTATCTCAAGCCCGTGTTTTTTTATTTATTTTTTGTGAAGTCGTGAAAATTTTTGCATGATTTTTTGCATAATTTTAAGTGCATTTGCAAGTGTCGTAATTTAGGAGTCCATACGCTTGCGAATATCACAGGTTGGGAGTGCAGTGTGTAGAAATTCCAGGACCCCGTCTGTCGCAAGGTAAAAGACAGCACAATGCAGCAACAGCACGTGAGGGATTGGCTAAACGTTCGTCAGGAGAGAATCTTACAATAATACGTAAGTAACTTACTTCTAAGTTGTCATTAAAATACATATTATAGGAGAAAAATTCGTTCCGGCAACGGAATCGAACCCAGGACCTCTCAGCTATGCGCGCTGAGCGCTCTTTCCATTTGAGCTATGCCGAGACCCGATTCTCCAATAATAGGTATCTACATGTTGACTACTTATAGAAAGCAGTCTTGATTATTCAATGAGGATCGCGATGCCACATATATGAATATATATTGTCATTAAAACATGATTTACATAACATAAAAGTACACTCAATTTTCAGTATTTACATACAAATAAATGTTTTGTATAAATTCTTTCTTTCTATGTTCACAAATGCAGACAGTGTCTTTGTACCAGAGGTAAATCTTAAGTATGCAGCTTCTTTCAATTCATAAGATTTTATTGAACGACATATCATAAACTGCTGAATGCAGTGTAGTGTTTATAAAGAAGTAAAGTTGTGTTATACATAAGACAAAAGAAATTTAGGGAAAATATTCGAGGAAAAAAGTTTGCTTTGTCTAAATAGAGCAAAGAAAATAAGTAAGACGTAAGGAAGGATCTATTAGAAGCATGTAGGGTAAAGGTTGGTAATATTGTGATACTAGTAATATTGTAATACTTCTTTCTGATAATTTATTACAATTTTACTGAGCGAGAGGAAGTTAGAATTTTTACGTTAACGAATTAAGAGAATGTTCCTGGACAAGTTACTGCAAAAAACGGATCCTTCTCTCGCTCAGTAAAATTGTAACAAATTCTCAAAAAGAACTATCACAATATTACTCTATCACAGTATTACCAATTTTTACCCTATAATATTTCGGTTCAGTAGAATAATAATTTTGCAAACAATTACAAAACTGCTTCTTCTGGTAGCAATGAACCATTAACCCTAATATCTGAAAGGACATTAAGGGATTAGGCATTCATTTTATAAGATGCACTAGCGAAATTATGAAGGAAAAGAATATAAAACTTCAGGATTTTAATAATAATAATAATAATAATAGTAATAATAATAATAATAATAATAATAATAATAATAATAATATAATATCTGATTGAGTTCTGGCTGATATGTACAGTGAAGGACATATTACTGTTGAGCGGGCGAAAATGTTTCAAGATCTGCAACATGGTTCATAAGAGACTATAGTTTTAATTCCTTCTCAACATAGAAATATAATATTTAAACAGAAAAATGATCATAGTCTAGTATATACAGTCACGAAGCTTGAGTTGTGAGGGTGCTAGGAACAAAAAACTGTGCCGGTACTATTTCGCATTGTCTGTAATGAGGCGATATTAGCGATCCTAGTGGTTAGCAACTATCTATGGATGCATGTTTACTAAGTATTGAGTTTCGTGACTGTATATATTAGACTGTGGTATGACCGAAAACTTTGGACTCTGAGCATGCGCAGTTCGAAAGAATTCGAGTCGCTCAACTATTATGTCCCTCATTGTACATCTATTATCAGGCAGTAGGTATATCTCTCTTGACGATATGTGTCAGAACAAGAAGAATTGTTTGTATACATATAAAGTCTGATTAGTGCAATATGTAAATAGTCAGCGATGAATGCAATGGAGGAGGAAATGAACTGGTTACCCTATCCATTATCTCCTGGCTTAGTTGCCTCATGGTGTCACTTGAGAAGTTCAAACCTAAACCTCTCTTTGGACAGTTGACTAAACAAACAATAGGCCTACTACTACTACTACTACTACTACTACTACTACTACTACTACTACTACTACTATTACTACTACCACTACCACTACTACTACTACTACTTACAATAATAATAATGATAATAATAATAATAGTAATAATAATAATAATAACAATAATAATAATTTATTTCTCTCTTTTATTCTCCCTGTTATACCGTCTTATAAGCCACTGACGTATAAGAGGTGATTTAATTTTATCAACACTAGACATATTCACACAGCAGACCTCTCTGATCGTGGGATCGATATGACGTAAGACTTCCACGGAAATATCACAGGGCAATCGTAATTCTAGAGAAAACGTTCAATTTCATGCAACATGAATTGTAAGACACTCATGGAATGTAGATCAATCTCTACCCATTCAGGGAATGCAGTTCGTCAACACATTAATATTATTATTAATAATAAATAAATAAACAAACACACGAAAGAACAGACAGACAAAGAGACAGACGATAAGATAGACAAATAAATAACTAAATGGATAGATATGTAGCTATACGGACGGACTGACAGACTGATAAATGATAGTTAACATCTTACAGTGACATCGATCTACACGTTGTACTTTACAAGGATTTATGAATTACAGTTAGATCTGTATTATTATATTAAAAGGATGAAATTCAGAATTTTTCTTCCGATAGTCGAAGAACTTTCTGACAATTCTGGCGGTATCCTGGTGTTTAAATTGCGATTGGAGGATAATTAGTTTTTTTAATTGGGTTATTTTACGACGCTGTATCAATATCTAGGTTATTTAGCGTCTGAATGAAATGAAGGTGATAATGCCGGTGAAATGAGTTCGGGGTCCAGCACCGAATGTTACCCAGCATTTGCTCGTATTGGGTTGAGGGGAAAACTCCGGAAAAAACCTCAACCAGGTAACTTGCCCCGACCGGGATTCGAACCCGGGCCACCTGGTTTCGCGACCAGACGCGCTGACCGTTACTCCAGAGGTGTGGACGATAATTAGTTAAATAGGGAATATAAATAATATAGAATACATGGAAGTGTGGAGAACTCGAAACAGAAGAGGCAGGGAATGAAATTTTCTACGGTTATTGAGTTGCAGCCTGGATAAATATTTGCATGAGGTTGTGATATGATCGAATCTGCGAATATTGCTGATGAATCTAACGTACACATATTGTGCACATGTTGGAGCTTATTCAAAAATTCAGTTGTCTGTAAGTATTTTTTTTTAAATAATCAAACAGTGGAAATACGAGGTTTAGCATTGATGTCTGATTTGATTTCGGCATTTCGGAATAGCTTAAGTTAATGCATGGTATAGCACACTTTCTTGAATATTTTCTTTATTTTGCATTCCTAAATTAAATTTTCATCTAAGTAAATGCCGGGGTTTATGACGACGGAATGGTACGGAATAGTGGCACTATTTACTGTAATGACTAGGATATAATTATATGATGTCCATTGTGTTCAGTATTTTCCTATGCTTGTGACTTAATAGCATTTAATCTAAGTCCGAACTTATTCGTCCATAGAGGAACTTGATTCTTGTTATGATTAAGTCTTTCAATAGTTGTACTGTATTAATTTCATCTGATCGAGAGTGGAGATAGAGTTGTAAGCCATCTGCTTAAATATAATATTTGTAGTAGCCTATAATGTAATTTTGTAGTTACGTCATTAATTACAAATGGAGAAAAGCAATGGCCCAAGCACAGTACCTTGTGGTACTGCTAACTTCGTGTATCGCCAAGTGGAAAACCTATTTTTGTCCTGCGACACATTGTTAGCAATCAAGAAGATAGGAATCCATCCAATTAATGCAGTTTCCAGATAGATAATTATAAGGTTCTTAGCCTTACAAGAAGAAGATGAAGATCAACATCATCGTACGCTTTACTAGAGTCGATTAAAGTTAATATGATCACCTTGCCTTTGTACATCGCTCCTTGCTTATCTTCAATCATTTTGAGTAGAGCAGTTGTACTATGTCCTGTTCAGAAACCTGAACTAGAACTAGAAAAACACATAACATACGCCACTGATAATTTCTTAATCCGTCAGTGATACTAAAGAAGTGAATTAGTCCTTTTAATAAGTGTCTTAAACGTTACCCAGGCTGTTTCAAAGATTGTAGAACAAACACTTTTCTTTGAAAATACTTTGTAGACCACTAAAATAAAAATAAAAAATTAAAAAGAAGAAGCAAAAAAATTCCGAACTTTTGATGAAAGAAAGAATCTGACAATATCCCTCTTTTGCTCTATGAAGATTTATCTACATCTCAACTTCATAATGGCCGTTCTCAAATTCTTTTAATGACGACTTCTTAATTAAAGAAAAGTTATTCCAGGCATTCTTGAGAACTTACGAAATCTCACGAGAAATATACGGTTTCTCCCCCATCCCCTCGCCACCTCTCCACTCGAATCAAATATTATGGCCTGTGCAAGATTCATAGCTGATTCTACATAAAGAATTGTATAAAAATACATCAAAGTTGATAACATCCAATTAAACTTTTAACCCCCACCCACCCAGCAATTCTAAGTTATACGATTCCACAATCGCCTCATCTTTAAGACCAAGAGAGGGGCAAGGGGTGAAGGGGTACTTATTGGGGGGGGAGCAGAAGAAAAAGAAACGAAATGTGCTTCATTAATCTAACTCCAGCGCACGGTCTTTAGATCAGCCGTACTTAATTACATGACATTCTTATCTGATTTTTTTCCTTAATTATTCCGTTAACTTCGTCCATTTCTTTCCTTGAGCTGAACTTTTATTATCCTGACCCAAAGAAACTGTCTTTAGGAAAAAGTAAAGCCGTTAATTATAGGAAGAAGTTGAAAACAAGGAAAGAAACTTTCCAAGGATTGGATGATCTTGGGAGTATTAATGCCTTAAGAAGAAAAAGAGCGCTATCAGAGATGTACGTATAATTTCTTTCATTTTACTAAAAAAAAAAAAAAAAAAGACTATCACATTAAGGTCTTGATATATCCCCGCATTTAATCATAAAACTCATTGCACTTCATTATTTTTAAAAACTTTATACAAACTTCTGAAGTCTCTTTTACACGTTCCTATCGTAACTTAAAAACGAATTTCAGGGATTAGTATTAGTTATCGCATCAGTTACTATTAAATAAATCTGAGATAGAAATCGAGATGACCAGAGATCGATTCCAGGGAAGGAAAGCGGACTCATCTCGCTCCTATAACAACAGAATGTGTCCCTTGTGTTGAATTTATCCTGTGTTGTATTATCTTACGTGATAAGTTGTTATTGGGTAAAATTATGAAATAAGGTACACGTACCAAATAACTCCACTTTAACACTTCAGTCGCTTTTGCTCTGGAAATAAGTCATGTACAAACACGAAAATTATGAAATAGAAACTGTAGTCTTATCTTTACAAAATAGCACAATGAAAATGGATATATTATATACCGAACAAGAATTAGAACTCAAATAGGAAAACTTTGTAAACTGGCGTTATTAGGAACAGGTTGTCCAATTAACGCCACCTATTTTCTAGTAACCTATACACTTATAATTGTTAATGACTTATTTTTCCTAAGCAACACAAATTGAACTAAGCGACTAAATTTGAGTTTCTGTTAATAAAGGATACAAAATCACTCAATACTAATGAAAGATTCTTGATCTGAAACTGAAACACCAGATGGATTAGGAAAATATGTTTTCCACTGACTCCTTACTTTAAAAAAAGAGACAATGTGACACAGTAGAAAGTTATTAAACACAAAAGCATTTACCTTACTGTAGTTTAATATGAATGTTTTCCAATAAGTAAAACAAAAAAAAAAATAAGTTATGTAAAAAGAAATTAAGAGTTCGATAAGCAATTGAACCAATATCATCACTGCACATTCTCAACATTTGTAAGTTGAAAGCTTAGTGATTTTCCTGATGTTTTCACACTGATGCTGTACTGTCAGCCTTAGTACTAACATAACCTAAAATTTTGTCTGTAGACCTTTAACGCCACATGGCGTTAAAGCGCTACTGGGTACTTGATAACATGACATGCCTGTTTCTCTAACATTTTCAAATTTTATAGATAGCAAATACTTTCTATACAAAGAAGAATGTTTAAGGATCACGAAAATATATAGTTTAATATAGTTATTATTTGCTCAAAACACAAAATAAAATATTGCCTCTTACCTTGATATAAGAACAGCCATTCACTATCAACACACAACAGGAAAATGATGGAATATAATGTCACTCGTAAATGTCAGCGGACAGCTAGTAACTCATTTCATCACTACATGGCAAGCGAATGCAGGCTACAGCAGTGCACTACCGAAAACTTGTGTCGTTAACAAATTTTAATAGGGTGGCGTTAAAGGTATACATGGCGTTATTTGGCTCAGGGACCTTATACATTAAGAACATAACACGAACTCTTATCTATAAAACATTAATGGCAACTAAGATTATTATTAATGCATAGCTTTAATCGCACACAAAATATATCACACTGTTCTTGTTTTTAAAAATATATAGGCCTAACGAAGATATTTCCTGTATATTTTAGATACGTGAATGAATGAATGAATGAATGAATCAATCAATCAATCAATCAACTAATCAATGGAGTGAGTGAACGAATGAATAAATAACAATTATTAAACAAATATATAAATACTAAATATATAAATAACTAAATAAATGGCCATCTAAGTAACCAACTAAATAAATAACTATAAAAAAAAGATAAAAGGTAAAGCTATCCTCGTAACATGCCATGAAGGCACGTGGGGGGGATGGAGGTAGAGCCCCATGCTTTCCATGACCTCGACACTAGAATGAGGTGGTGTGGTCGGCACCACGCTCTGACCGCCTTTTACTCCCGGGAAAGACCAGGTACTCAATTTTATAGGAGGCTGACTGAACCTCGGGGCCGTTCTGAAAGTTTGGCAACGAGAAAAAATCCTGTCACCACTTGGGATCGAACCCCGGACCTTCCAATCCGTAGCCAGCGCTCTACCAACTGAGCTACCCGGCATAAATAAAAAATAAATAAGTAAATAATTAACTCAATAAATATCCAACAATATAACTTACAAAATAAATAAATAAATGCAATAAAAATTACTGACTAATAACTGATTAATTAGCTAAATAAATGAATAATAATTAATTGAGTAAATAAATAAGTAAATAAATAAATACAATAAAATAACTGACTAAACAATTAATTAACTAAATAAATAAATAATTAAATAAATACAATAAAATTACTGACTAAATAACAGACTAATTAGCTAAATAAATAAATAAATAAATGAAAAATAACTAATGGAATAAATAAATAAAAATTACTGACTAAATAACTGACTAATTAGCTAAATAAATAAACAAATGAAAAATAACTAATTGAATAAATAAATAAATGAATAAATAAATAAATAAATAAATAAATAAATAAATAAATAAATAAATAAAAGTTACTGACTAAATAACTGACTAATTAGCTAAATAAATAAATAAATGAAAAATAACTAATTGAATAAATAAATATATATATATATATATGTGTGTAAATAAATAAAAATTACTGACTAAATAAGTAATTAGCTAAATAAATAAGTAATAAAATAAATAAATAAATAAATAAATAAATAAACAAATAAATAAATAAACAAATAAATAAATAAACAAATAAATAAATTTAATAACTGGGATTTTGAAGTTTTGAAACATCTTATCCTCCTCAAAAGTTTGTCGACAGTTGGTCGAACGCTATATGAGCTTCAATCTCAAACCACCAACGAGCTAAAAATTTATGTTAGCAAGCGACGAGGTTTTGATACTGTTCATTTTTTTTAATTATTCTCAAATGAATGAATTGAGCGAAACATAATACAGTAAATATCTTACAAGTGAATGCAAGTGGTTAGAGAATGTAATATAAAATGACAGAAAGAGCATAACCGTAATGTTCCAAAAAGACAACAAAATATACGGAATTATTAAATTACATTTTAGTAAACAAATGTTAACCGAAACAAAACTACGATTCCATAATATTATATGAAAATATATTCTTCTTCATGGAAGTGAGAATTCAGTAATGGTCAGTGCGGATAAGCAAAAGATAGTGGTAACACAAATAATAATTTTGAAACCATTTTTGGAATTTCCTGGGATGATTCACCAATGAAATTGAGACATTCGAGAAAAACTTGAAGTGAATGATATTATAGAAGATATAGGCTTCAACTTTACCAGCGAGAATGGCTAGATATCTAGAAGAATTAATCCAAATCTTGGACTATACCAAATTATCATGGAAGTATCAAACAGTAAGAAAGAGGGTCATAGGTCAAACACGAAAAAGATTGAGAGATCAATAACATCTTCAAGTGTTATAAGGGAACAGGTCACAAAAAAACCAATCCATTGACATTCATGATGATGATGATGATGAATGATGATGAGAGTCAAGTACCAGTCCCAAAAGAACTGTTACGGCCTGAAAAAGCGATTTTCTTGCCATCTTTTCGTAGGTCGACCAAGTGACCGTTTCCTATTTGGACGATACTTCATTATTGCCTTAGGGATCCTGGATGAAACCATTCTTGAGACGTGTTCCTTCCAGTTTACCTGATATCTGGAGATATAGTCCAGTATTAATGACACATTAAGCTCCTGAAGGATATCTTCATTTTTCTTTCGATCCCATTTAATGTAGCCAGCTGTTCGGCGCATGAATCTCATCTCGCAAGCTGTTAGTCTGCTTTCATCTTTTGTACTTATAGTCCACGCTTCACTCCCATAGCATAAGACTGATCGAGCTATGATTTGATAAAGACGAGTACGAGTTGATTTTTGTAATAATGAAGGTTTTAAAACTCTATTAACGATGCCCATTGATTTGTTGAATTTTACAATTTTCTCTGATAAATCCAAATTTTTAACAAAAGAAAGTTTATATCCTAAATAATTAAACTCATTAACTCTTTCCAAAATTGTGTTATTTAAACAAATTTTTATTGGTATTGGGTATTTACCACAAAAGGCCATTATTTTTGTTTTGTTAATGTATATTTCCATAGAATATTTTTGAGCTATTAAATTTAAATTGTGTACTGACCATTGCAAATCATCTTCAGATGTTGCTAGTAAAACAAGATCATCTGCAAACGTTATTACAACTAATTTTAAATTTCTGTTAATAGTGATATATCCGTGTTTTGTTTTTCTAAAATCTTTCACAATGGCATTCATATAAACGTTAAAAAGCAAAGGAGAGAGGCCAGAACCTTGTCTGACTCCTGAGTTTATTTCCGCCCAATGAGTTATTTTTTATTTTATTTTTACTGCAATAAGGTTTGATTTATAAAGGTTATAAATGAAGAGTCCACTGCAAGAATGATGGATGTCACTTTCTTGTCGAACATGAACCAAGACTGTCAATGCATAGCTTAAGATATATAAAATGTACATAGAGAGTTATGTGGCATTAACACTGATAGTCATTGTGCAGTAATGATCGGAAAATCACAGTTAAGCTTTGAGCGCTAAGCATTTCAATCTTTCAATTGCTTCTCCTGAAAAATATATTCCAAATGACATCCATCCATTCTTGCAGTGGACTCTTCAAATATTATATATGATCTGCTTTGGGATCTGATCCTTTGTCAAAATTTCGAATAACAAACTTCTGTTCACTTTATCAAATGCTTTTATAAAATCAACAAATGCCAAATGTGTTTCTATACTATATTAAATTCTCGATGATTCTCAATCAAAATTTGCTTTGTAAAATATCCATCGCAGCAATTTATCAGGATGGAAATGATTGATATTTAAACTAAATGAAAGTAAATCTGGAATAAAAATAAAATTGAATGCATAGACATATAAATCAAGAGAACAATAATGAAATATTTTACCACAGAAAATAATTAATGAGTTGACAATAGAACAAAGCGAACTCCACATTGTAACTATTTAAATGTATTTTTCTCTATTAGATTTAATGCATTTATTTATGTCGGTTGAGCCTTTAAGGTAAACTAGAGACTTGGCCGCCGTGGAAATGTAGTGAGGTATAAGTTACACGTTATTTTATTGTGTATTAAAGTAACGTATGTATAGGATGAATGCATTAATGAACTGACCTGTCTCCTTGTACAAATGAGATGTGACCATAACGGTGCAGAACTGCATCAGACGGGCAGTTCGCACTATTTGAATTGCATGCACCAGCCTATAAAAGGGAAGTTGTGTGCTTCATTCTGTCGGCAAATTTATATTCTGAGAATTCATATCTGTGCTATTTTATTTACTCTTCGGAATTACAGCAACTTCTCCGATAAAGTGGCGGGTTGCGTAGGCATGTAGGCCAACTTCATCATGAAATTCATCATCATCATGAACGTCTATGGATTAGTTTTTTGTGACCTGTTCCCTTATAACACTTGAAGATGTTATTGGACTCTCAATCTTCGTCGTGTTTGACCTATGACTCTCTTTCTTACTGGTTGATATTTCCATGATAATTTGGTATAAGATTTGGATTAATTCTTCTAGATATCTAGCCATTCTTGCTGGTAAAGTTCATATGATGAAAGATGAATAGAACAGAGAAAAATTCTCTCCGGCATCGGGACTCGAACCCGGGTTTTCAGCTCTACGTGCTGACGCTTTATCCACTAAGCCACACTAGATTCCAGCTCCAATGCCGGATCGAATCTCCTCAGTTTAAGTTCTATCTCTCAGTTTTCCCTTTGGTGGCCTACCCTCATGTACTGTGCCACAGAATTTATTTAAGTAATCAGTTATTTAGTTAGTAATTTTATTTAATTATTTAATTACTTATTTATTTAACTAATTAGCCAGCAACTTTTATTTATTTATTTTGTTAGTTGGATACGTATTGAGTTAATTATTTACTTAGTTAATTATTTTTATAGATAACTTATATTAATTTGTCCTACAGAATTTATTTGTAATATTGATACTTAATATTTTAGGAGAAAAATTCGCTCCGGCGCTGGGGATCGAACCCGGGTCCTTGGTTCTACGTACCAAGCGCTCTGACCACTGAGCTACGCCGAATTCAATCCACAGCACCGGATCGAACTTTCCTCCGTCGATGTTTACCTTTGTGGCCTGACTCCAAGTTAGGCATATATATTTGACGTGTATCCAACGCGAATTTTTCTCCTAAAATATTAAGTGTCAATATTACAGATAAATTCTGTAAGACAAATTAATATATCCATAATATTCTCTCAGCTAGCAGTGCATAATAACTGCAGATTTCCGGTTGTTGGTTCTTAAATACATCATTTCTTAGTAATGGCTGGGGACTCTCTTCGAGGTACAGCGTTTCAAGGAATAGCGATCCTGCCTTCGTGAACTCCAGGTTCCTCTGACCCGAGGATAGTACCTGGTAATTAATTTAATTTAATTTATTGGGTTATTTTACGACGCTGTATCAACATCTCAGGTTATTTAGCGTCTAAATGAAATGAAGGTGATAATGCCGATGAAATGAGTCAGGGGTCCAGCACCGAAAGTTATCCAGAATTTGCTAGTATTGGCTTGAGGGAAAACCCAGGAAAACCTCAACCAGGTATCGCGGCCAGACGCGCTGACCGTTACTCCACAGGTGTGGACAGTTCCTGGTAAGGGTCTGAGCCCAGGGTAACAGGTGGAGTCCACAACACAAAGAAGTTGAATAAAATCGGAAGAACCGGCTAAAGTTGCAACCATCCTAATAGGAGTAAATACAATAGAGGGGCGGATGATAACTCCATAGTCTTGAATGGCAATAAACTAAAAGAAAGTTCTCCAAAATCAAACTCTGACCCTCATGGGGGTTTGAGCAACTCCTATGAACAAGTGTTCAGATCTCAGAAAGTATGTCCATGTTTATTAGACATTATTTTCTTGTTTTGATGCATACTATCACCTCCTAAAATATTGGATACTTTTTTTCTTAACACCCTGTATACTTACTTTATTAATGTTGTATATTATAATGTTCGTGAAGTAAATCTAAACAAATATAACTCCCGGTGTTCATTCACTTTGGATAAATTCACTCGTGGTAATGCCTATAGATTAGACTAATTAATTTTATGAGTCATGAAAAAATCCGGAATTCACGTATCATTTCTTCAATTAGTAGGAAAAATAGATGAGGATTTATATTATAGAAAATGAATCACTTAGTTATACCGCAGGCTCTTTCTTGGGTCAAAAGATTATAATCTAATTCACCTCTTAAGCTTTCACTGTGTAGACATTTTTGTTACAGCTCCAGTTACGTAACTCAGGCTGTTACGCTAATACGGCCAGAGTTCACACGGAACTCGCCGAGAGTTTATCACAATTGACGAGTGATTTATTCGCTCTCATTAGCAAGTAAAAACACAACAATGAGAAAGAAGAAGAAATGAAAAAAATTTTGAATGAAACGTGACCACGTTGAGTAAGCTTAACACGTTATCTGATGTCACTCTTACGGTCAGGAGTTCAAACTCCGTACGGAATATTAACGACCGCACAAAGACATTAAAACATGCACCGACCTCATCCTAAGCCAATCCCCAGTCTTGGGGAATTGGCACCACTAGTGTATGAAACAAATTAAACATTTCTTACATCGGTGAGCGTATTATGCTTACTTTTATGCTAAAAAATGTTTTTTCTTCGTCGTAAAGTACTTGTAACGCTTTACATCGGATTGGATGTCTAAATTCGCGTATATAAATTCACTGTTAAAATCGAGGGTCACAGGTTATACGTTTATAGCAAGCAAACTGAGAAAACAAACGAGCTAGTAGACGATTTTTAGATATTATTTAAGAGTCAGTAGGTATGTCTTTTAAGCTTGTGGTTATAATTACAAATAAATAATAATTTAATAAAAAATTTCAATAAAATAATTAAATATTAATAAATCAAAACCTAAAAAAAAATAATTCTATTCATTTTTAAAATCTGAAGACAAAATATTTATCTTATAAAATATATACTAATTGAAAGGAAGTATTATTTTATATTAAAATGTACGCATAATCTGTAATCCAAGCAATATATTGATACTATAAGACTGACTGTTTGTTATCCATTAAGATTATAGGCTACACAGGAAATGAAATCTTGCGGTCCAGTATAATTACTTGGGTTTTAAGGAACCCGCAGGTTCATTGCCGCCTTCAAATAAGCCCGCCATTGGTCCCTATCCTGTGCAAGATTAATCCAGTTTCTATCACCATATCCCACCTCCTTCAAGTTAATTTTAATATTATCTTCCCATCTATGTCTCGGCCTCCCCAAAGGTCTTTTTCCCTCTGGCCGCCCAACTAACACTCTATGCATTTCTGGATTCGCCCATACGTGCTACATACCCCGTCCATCTCAAACGTTTGGATTTAATATTCTAATTATGTCAGGTGAAGAATAAAATGCGTGCAGTTCTGTGTTGTGCAACTTTCTCCATTCTCCTGTAACTTCATCCCTTTTAGCCCCAAATATGTTCCTAAGACATTATTCTCAAATACCCTTAATATCTGTTTCTCTCAAAGTAAGAGTCAAAGTTTCACAACCATACAGAACACCGGCAATATAACTGTTTTATAAATTCTAACTTGTCAGCAGACTAGATGACAAAAGCTTCTCAACCGAATAATAACACGCATTTCCCATATTTATTCCGTGTTTAATTTCCTCCTGAGTGTCATTTGTATTTGTTACTGTTGCTCCAAGATACTTGAATTTTTCCACTTCATCGAAGGATAAATCTCCAATTTTCATATTTCGTACAATATTCTGGTCACGAGACATAATCATATACTTTGTCTTTTCGGGATTTACTTCCAAACCTATCTCTTTACTTGCTTCAAGCAAAATTTCCGTGTTTTCCCTAATCGTTTGTGCATTTTCTCCTAACATTGTCTAGAAAATCTGTAATAAATGACTAACTCAATTTAATATTATCTATTGTTCACTCAATGTGTAGTCGGCACACGATCTGACCTCCTTGGACCTTTTTTTCTGAGGCTTTGTGAAGAATGCTATGTACCATAGAGGCAGAGCCAACAATTTGGAGGAACTGAGACAACGCATCACAAATGCAGCTGCGCTACAGAACGCTTCGCGAGAGGTCGAATACCGTCTTTTAGACATCTGCAGGGTAACTCAAGGCGCACAAACTGAGTTGCATTTAGCATTCTTCGAAACTCTAAGAGTTTTTACATCAAGTTATGTAAAAAGTTATGTTAATAAACCAAAATTTACACTTGAAATTATCACTTATTTCTCGATTCCTCTAAGCGGGACACGGTATATTTTGTTCCATAAAATAAGACTAATACAAAATTTTGGAGTCTTCCGAATTAATGGCTGTGCCGAAATCCACAGTCAGCGATTACGCACGACATACGACTTATGAATTGGAGCTATGATCACGGGGAAAATAAACAGTGGCTGAACGAGGCCAAAGTCAGGCATCAGGATCACTTTCCGTGCGGCCCCGGGTCCCCGTTTGTTTTGCGGAGCTTTTAGCGGCGCGCCACCTAGAGAGACGTGTGTAATGGTGTCTGTATCGACAACATGGCGTCGTCGTATATGGTGTCACCCGAGCGGAGGCGCAGTAATAGGTCCAGCCATCCAGCATCCCTCCCTCTCGCTCTTAATCCTCCCTTCGCGATGCGATTCTACTCCACCCACAACCTACCCCTCACCAACCCTTCTGCAGCAAGACACACACGGCGAAAAGAATGTTCTTCCTTCCCGCGAGCGGACATTGCAATCTGCCAATTAGAAAGCGAGTAGCAAATAATAATAATAATAATAATAATAATAATAATAATAATAATAATAATAATAATAATAATAATAATAATAACAATAATAATAATAATAATGCAGAGCAGATCTTTCACTGCAAAACCAGCATTCTCCAATCTTTCCTATTTTCTGCGTTCCCCTTGGTCTCCGTATATGATCCATATATATATTAATGTTGTCTATCATCTGATATCTTCTCCTGACCCTAACTCTTCTCCCTTCACCATTTCACTGAGTAATGTCAGGGACTGTCAGACATCAAACCAATTTAAGAATAGGCCTACACTAAGGAAATATTTCTCAAACAATTTTCGTTAACAAATATAGCTTTTACAAGTTTTTCAATGTTCAACCTGTTCAAAACGGAACCTGAATAATCCGGAATCCTGTCTATTTCGGAACAATTTATTGGTCCCGGCGAAATTTGTATGTATTATGTGTAATTTTTCCTGAATAAAATGGAAACTGTCCAACGCGGAAACGGAAACTGTCTGCTACTGTTCAAAACGGAAACAATATTTTGGACACACTATATTTTGTAACTGTATTTTGAAACAGCGTGTAATTTCAAGGAATATACGAAATATGTAGGTCACTAAGATAAAAGCAAGTTTTCTTTGCAAAATTCTAGAGGGTACGAGGGTGTGTTGGCCTGTCGGTCATAAATTTTATTATCCTGTTGACTAGGCAGACGAGTCCCTTCAAATATTTTCAATGCTTCACACCCGTAGCTAAACATAGCGCAAGTGTAGTGATTTCCAGGTAAAAAAAAAAAAAAAGTTGCTTAAATGTGGCATTAACATTAAGTGATGAAGTAAAAGTTATCGAGATAAAGGAAAATTAGAAACAAAGTCTATGTGAAATAATATTGAAGTACAGTTGTGGGAAACTCAGGTGTGACACTTTAAAAAATAAAGATCATAATGAGTGAGTGGCGTGCGGCCAATATTGGTGACACAAAAGAAACAAGAAAGAAACTGTTTATGAGGAAATAAATTAACTGTTGTGGGAATGAGTTCTTCATGACCTTTCAAAGACAAGCCAATTTCTGGATCTATTCTGCAAAGCAAGCTATTGAACTGGGAAAGAAATGAAATAAACCAGAATTCAAGGCTTCTAATGGATGGCTCCTAGTCTAATTAATTAATAATGTGTAGTGATATGCAGTACAGTATTATAGTATAGTGTTAGATATTAAATATAATTAGATTTGTAAACTTTAGTAATGTTTAATGACTAATGAGTCAGTTACGATAATATTTATACAGAAAATGAGATTTTAGTCAAGATGATTCACCAACATAGTAAGCGACAGAAAGCTGATTTAATGTGATGAGTGTTAAATGGAATATTTTGTACTTCTTGCAGTTTGGGACATCCCATTTTGTTTTTCATGTATATGAATGACTAAATATTCCATTTTAATGTCACACCTGAATAATACGGAAACCTGTCCACAACGGAAAATAAATTAGGACCATGTCACTTCCGTCTTGAACAGGTTTCAGTGTATATATATATATATATATCACAGAATAAATTTTTAAATATCTCATTATTATTATTACTATTATTAATTATTAAATATTATTATTATTATTATTGTTGTTAGGCTATTATTATTATTATTATTATTATTATTATTATTATTATTATTATTATTATTATTATTATTATTATTATTATTATTATTATTAGGGCTAGGATTTTGATGAAATTGCATCTTTTTCTAGTAAGCCAGAAACATTGCTGCTTTAATATTTATGTTATGTGATAAACTGAGTGTTTTAAGACACATTTGTTAGGGCATTTTTTTGCACTTTTTGCCTCTTACAACTCATAAGAGCATCTTTTGTATTATTCGGACATTTTTTAGACATTTTCATTTAATTTGGCCATAAATCCCCATTATTAATATAAAATAATGTTTATTTCCTTTGATATTTTGTCTACATATTTTGTCCATTAATACCCATTATTTTTTTACTTGGTTATTTAACGACGCTGTATCAACTACGAGGTTATTTAGCGTCGATCGAATTGGTGATAGTGATATGATATTTGGCGAGACGAGGCCGAGGATTCGCCATAGATTACCTGACATTTGTCTTACAGTTGGGAAAAACCTCGGAAAAAACCCAACCAGATAATCAGCCCAAGCGGGAATCGAACCCGCGATCGAGCGCAACTCCGGATTGGCAGGCAAGCGCCTTAACCGACCAAGCTACGCCGGTGGCTAATATCCATTATTTTGTATAATATTTTAATCGTTTTTCTACGCAAATATTGCCATTTTAACGTAGTACACTTCAACCACCCCTTCAATATAGACTCCTTTATACCTGCTAGTTCCGGATAAGAGTTGCCTTGTGGTGGACTACATGGAAACTACATCACGTAAAAAGTGTACCAGTTAGAAAAAATTATGTAAAATTAAATAAACTTAAATGTTGGTACTAGAATTTAATTTAATTACTAGTCTAAATATTAAGTAGTACAAAACCTCTTTTCCTACTTAGCCAATTATGTAGGAACAATTTTTAGGGCATTTTTAAGGACATTTTTGAAAGATTTTTAGGTCATAAATGCATTGTTTTTAGGACATTTTTTCATGATTTATAGGTCATCAAAATCCTAGCCCTAATTATTATTATTATTATTATTATTATTATTATTATTATTATTATTATTATTATTATTTCTCACCATTGTTTATTATTATCTCACTAACATTACTTATCTACCTTTCATTATTTACTTTTACTTTAATTATTCGCTTCCATGTTGTTTTACGGTCTAAATATTATTGTAATAACTATGAAACCAATTCTGTGGCCGGGAGGAAAAAGGTCTCAAGTAAAAATTTTATACTTTTCAGGAGAGCAGTAGAAAGATTGAAATTGGTGTCAATTATAGAGTTTTTTTAATTAAGAGGTTTTCCTGGATATTATTTCTTTACATTTCTTCTAAAATAGGTAATGTTGCTCATTTAACAATTTTCTTGATTATTTTCCAAAATAGCCGCATTTAAGCCCTTTTAATACTAGAAGCCAAACTGAGTAGAAGGGACTATTAAACATAAGATCTTTTTCATGTCAAAATAAATGAGAAATGTAAATTATTAGGAATGCAAAATGGGTCTTAAACAATTATAGGACTGTTTACACAGGTGCTTAAAGTTTTAATGGCAAAGGGCATCAGTATGTGATAAAATGGCTAAAATACAAGTTAGCCCTTTTTAATAGGGAAGCATGGAAAGTAAACACGTGATCGTTTCCAAGGAATAAAGTATTAAATATTTTAAGTCCTTTATTCTGTGTGTCTCGATTCAAAAAATACTTAGGACATTTGGTAACGCTCTATAAATCCAGTCAGGACTCTTATTTGACTTCAACCGTTTTATCAGATTGTAGAGAATTGTTTTCGCTTTCAGAATATATAAAAATCTCATTTTCACAAAAAATTGACGTAAGACCTTTCTTCCTCCCTGCCACAGAATTGTATTCAATTAGAACTAGAGTCTGGCTGGGCAGAAGAGAAGGCCTACTGGCCTTAGCTCTGCCAGATTAAATAAATAAATTATTAATTATTATTGTTATTCATTCCAGTGCATCCTTCAGTAAGCAGATTCTTCTCAGCCAGTGACTCAACCAATTTCTTTTTCTCTTCCTGATCAGTTTCAGCATCATTCTTTCTTCATCCACTCTTTCCAAGACAGCTTCATTTCTTATTCTGTCTGTCCACTTCACACGCTCCATCTTTCCCCATATCTACTTTTCAAATATTCTAGTCGCTTATTTTCTCTTCGTCGTAATGTACACGTTTCTGCCCCCTTTACAATGCTACACTCCATACAAAGCACTTCACTATTATCTTCCATAGTTCTTTTTCCAGAGATCCGTAGAAAATTCTCTTTTTTCTGTTAAGTCTAGTTGTGGTACCTTGTAATTTTTGTCCAATTGTGAATTCATTACCTTATAAAATTCTAGAAATTTAGAGCCTGCATTTTCTGATAATAATTGTGGTCGTTCACGTACGTACATATACCCTTAAGGGAATGTTCGTGGACAAGTTTCTGCACAAAACGTTTTCTTCTTTCGCGCAGTAAAATCGTAAAAAATTCTCAAAAATACTATCAGAATATTATTAGCAACACAACATTACCAACCTTTACCCTATATCACAATAATTGGGAACTAAAGTTTCACCGTTGTTTTTCACAGTAAAATAAGAATAGGCCTATCCAAGAAACATTAACTGTTACGGATATTTTAAATTAATTATGCTATGGAAAATACGGATCAGTTTTCTATCTTGCCTAGGGACATAAGGAGAAGGATCTCTAAATTGAAAACTCATAAATCAGTAGGACCTGATGGTATCGCCGGAGACGTACTAAAATTGGGAGGGGAAGCCATGATTCCCTATCTAGTGCGTATATTTGAAATATCAATTAACAATGGTACTGTCCCGCGAGATTGGAAAGATGCAATAGTGGTGCCAATTTATAAGTCAGGGTCTCGCTCAGATACAAAAATTACAGACCGGTCAGCCTCACCTCTGTGGTTTGCAAACAGATGGAACACTTGATTTCAGCTTATCTAAGGCAGCATTGGGATGACTCAAATTGGTTACATAACTGTCAGCATGGATTTCGGGGGGGGGCTATTCATGTGAGAGTCAATTAGTAACTGTATGTCAGGATTTAGAAGACGGAATAGATTCCAGTAGCCAAGTAGATGCAGTGATTATTGACTTTTCACGCGCATTCGATGTAGTCCCACATTATTGAGTGTAATTAGTTACCACTGCCACCGGGTATATACCCATTGCAGTGTGAATAAATACATACATACATTTTAGCGGTAACCGCATGCTTTGTTATCATAATAGTACATTATGCAACGAGCCTATAATGAAGGTAATTAAGAAGTGAGTATGGATATTTATGAAATGAGCGCAAGCGAGTTTCATAATTTTCATACGAGCTTCTTAATTACCATTATAGGCGAGTTTCATACGACTTTTTATGCTCGACCATATTTCTAACTTGATATTATTAATTTTTGAGCAATGTCCCGTATGTTGTGAGATGTGCGCAGACGCGAAAGTATTGATTTTTTCCGAGGAACAGTTGTCCACATTGACCTTGCTAGGCCATAAGAACCTACAGAGATAACATTGAAATTAAATTAGACCTTGAAAAACGAGATGACAAATTGAATTTATTTGAATATTATTTACAATTAACGCTAATTATTATAGTAACAGAACATAACCTTCTGCGACAGTATTGGATTTCCAGCTTCCGTGACTTTTCGCTAATTCTCTTTCGATTGCATATCCGAGAATAATCGATACTTGCGGTTTTATAACGGTAGAAAGCTGACTTGTCATTGGCTGAACAGTTGTAACCTGAGTCGTCATTGGCTGAAAGACCTGAACTTTAATGAGTAGGTGTACTTTAATGACATGCATTAAAGGTCTGCTACCAGGTGTATAATTAATACATTTCGGCATGTTCGAGCATAAATAAAATTATAAAATATCCTTTCACACTGTATATAAATACTAATGGCAGTGACGATATATGTTGGCGAATTAAAGAGAACAGTGTGACTGGATGCATGTTTATCGCTCACCCTGGAGCGATAGAACCGACAGGCTTTTGTCTCCGCCATCGTCGGCGCTGGAAGCACTTTGAGTTGGAATCATTCGGTAAACAAATTGAGGAGTGTAGTGCCTGCCCCAGCCATATGCAGCGCTCGGCACTTCTCATATTGCAAAATACAATTTCCTATCATCAAATTTCTGCTCCACCAACATCCATCTCTCTACCTTGCGCGATCGAACCTTCCCTTCCCACTCCGCGTCAACCATCCACTCCGTTCTCTAGCCGAAAAAGAAACACCTAGTCGCAAATGTAGCTCAGGTGGGTTTACTGATGTCGCCATGGGACGCTCAGTTTCTCATTCGACCTATTTGACTGTTTCCAATCGCATATGAAATTCTTCGTCATGACCCGAGTTGTAGCGACTACAAATTCAGCGATCCCGGGTTCGATTACTAACAGAAAAAGGACACCTTTATTAAATTTACGAAGCGGATTTTATGTGCTAAAAAATACTTTCTGTTTCTAGAAGTATGAAACTGGCAACTTGTACAGTAGGCCTACTAGTAAATTCGATCCAGTTAATTTATAGACTTCAATTTTTATAACCTAATTATTGTGAAATGTATAACATAATTATTACTTACTTACAAATGGCTTTCAAGGAACCCACTTGTTCATTACCGACTTCACATAAGCCCGCCATTAGTATCTATCCTGTAGAAGATTAATCCTGTCTCTATCATCATATCCCAACTCCCTCAAATCCATTTTAATATCATTCTCCCATCTACGTCTCGGCATCCCAAAAGGTCTTTTTCCCTCCTAACACTGTAATGCATTTCTGGATTCGTCCATACGTGCTACATGCCCTGCCCATCTCAAACGACTGGATTTAATGTTCCTAATTATGTCAGGCGAAGAAAACAATACGTGCAGTTCTGCGTTGTGTAACTTTCTCCATTCTCCTGTAACTTCATCCCTCTTAGACCCAAATATTTTCCTAAGAACCTTATTCTCAAACACCTTTAATCTCTGTTTCTCTCTCAAGGTAAGAGTCCAAGTTTCACAACCATACAGAACAACCAGTAATATAACTGTTTTATAAATTCTAACTTTCAGATTTTTTGACAGCAGACTAGATGACAAAAGCTTCTCAACCGAATAATAACAGGTATTTCCCAAAATTTTCTGCGTTTAATTTACTCCCGAGTATAATTTATATTTGTTACTATTGCTCCAAGATATTTGAATTTTTCAACCTTTTCAAGGGATACATCTGCAATTTTTATGTTTCCATTTCGTACAATATTCTAGTCACGAGACATAATCATATACTTTATCTTGTCGGGATTTACTTCCAAACCTATCTCTTTACTTGTTTTAAGTAAAATTCCCGTGTTTTTCCTAATCGTTTGTGAATTTTCTCCTAACATAGCCTATTCATGTCATCCGCATAGACACGAAGCTGATATAACCCGTTCAATTCCAAACTCTGTCTGTTATACTGAACTTTCCCAATGGCATATTCTAGAGCGAAATTAAAAAGTAAAGGTGATAGTGCATCTCCTTGCTTTAGCCCGCAGTGAATTGGAACAGCATCAGATAGAAATTGGCCTATACGGACTCTGCTGTAACTTTCACTGAAACACATTTTAATCAATCGAACTAGTTTCTTGGGTATACTAAATTCAATAAGACTATTATATAAAACTTCTCTCTTAACCGAGGCATATGACTTTTTTAAATCCATGAATAACTGATGTACTGTACCCTTATACTCCCATATTTTCTAGAATATCTGTAGAATACAAAAAATCTGATCAATAGTCGATCTATTACGCCTAAAAACGCACTGATGATCCCTAATAATTTTATCTACATAATTATTATTGTTAATTTTTATAATATTATTCATTATTTTTGTGTTATACCGAGGTAGACCTATTATAATCCATGCTATAATATTAATAAGAAATTCCTGTTGGCTAATACGTAACATTAATAAAAAAGTTAATAACTTTTAATAACATCTTTTTTAATGTAGTGTGAAATAAAAATGCATATAGGCTAGTGTGTTAGTTGGAAGATCTGAGGGAAAAAAGATCTTCGGGGAGGCGGAGACGTAGATGGCAAGGTAATATTAATATGGATTTGAGGGAGATAAGATATGATGGTAGAAACTCGATTAATCTTGCTCGGGATAAGGGCTTATATGAGGGCGACAATGAACCTTCGGGTTCCTTAAAATCCATTAGTAAGTATATATATAATTTGTAAAAATAAACTATACATTCTACATTAAAGATTTTAGAGTATGTTTCCACATGGGAGAACTATACATGGGTGCAAAGTTTCATTAAAATAGGCTAAGTTAAGTAAGTTACTTTATGAGTTATCAGTAGGGGTGTGATTTTTTGGTTTTAACGATATACGTTAAATATGTTAAAACTTAATTTTATGCGTGAAAAATGCAAATTATTTAATGAAAGCGCAAAATCAAGTTTATTTTCAACAAAAAAACAGGATTCTTTGAAAATTCGTATGGTAAATCAATCTTTCTCCCAAATAAAACGTGAAAATTTTCTTTGTAATAAAACATAACTACATAAACATTTCTACATACTTGATCGTTCAGCATTACATGCGTGTGATATCTGGCAACGATGTACGCATAGTTTCAGGGCGCAGTAACGTCTCTTTCCCACAACTGCCTTCGTGAGATCAAGAAAACAGCGCCGTCACCCCTTCACAGTCGTAAGGAATTTATAGAATAATGAATTTAATTAATGAAGCAAACAATTACCTCTTATTTTCACAATGATAGTTTCAATAATAATTTTAAAAAATATTTTATTATTTTTAGTTCTTTTGCGTGCGAAATAGCACGAAATTACTTGTTTTTTTTTTTAAGGAATATTCACCGAATTCAAACCATTTTAAACACCGAAATCAGGATTATCAACAGTAATCTCACTAGAAGTTTTGATTTATCGAGAGAAAATCAAAACTCAAGTGGTATTTAATTGACTGTTACACGATTAGAAGAAAGTATATAAAAATTAGAAGAAATAAAGTAGACTACTCTAATATAATAAAATATTAATTAACTTACTGAAGTTCTATTTCACTAACGTTAGCTTCACGAAAACGTTTGAACGGAGCCGCCATTTTCAGTTGACTGTCTATGCTGTAAACAAATGACGATCGCAAAGCATGTTTTATAGTACCATAAGAATTTGCAGTTTGACATGTTGGCAAAAAAAAAAAAAACAAAACAAATGGTAGGGAGGTTATAAAAACAGAAGAAAGTATATAAAGATTAGTAAAAATAAAGTACTCTAATACAATAAAATAGAAATAATTGACTTAGCAAAATTCTGTTTCAATAATGTCTTACCTTCATCAGAATGTTTGAACCGAGCCGCCATTTTCAGTCAACTATATATAGCCTATGCGGAAAACAAATTACGATCGCAAAGCATGTTTTGTAGTACCGTAAAGAATTTGCAGTTTGAAATGTTGCAGACAAAAAACAAATGCTAGGGTAATGATAAAAATGAACAAATGCTAGGGAAAAGATAAAAGTGTGCGATAAGCAGCCATGATTAGTTGAAAGACATCCTTTCGTACCGTTTTACTGATCGAAAGTAGTATGACGTAGTAAAAGTTTAATAGCCACCATAGAATCACATTCATATTTACCAGGTAAACGCTGTCCGGCTGAATAAATAGCCTACAAATCTTTACAATAATAAAGAAATAATTTAGATTTTCAAAAACATTAAAAGTTATTGCTTAGTGATGTAAAGATAGTGAATATTAAACCGCCAATTTTTATTTGCAAATGATCGATAGCTTCTGAGGGAAAAATGTTGAAATATAGTAAAATTACGGCAGTGAAAGATGTACTTCCTCCCTTAAAATGTCCCAATCGGGTAGTATTAAGATACAAGTACAAAATAACTTTTTGTGAAACATAATTTTCTGATATTTTTAAAGGAAATTTACTTGTATTACTTTATAATTTCTACAATAGATCCATGGAGGACTAATATACATATGAGTATATTGACGTATTACCACAGCCTAGTTTATACAGTCACGAAGCTTGAGTTGTTGAGGTTGCTAGGAACAATATACTGTGCAGGTACTATTTCGCATTGTCTGTAATGAGGCGATAGTAGCGATCCTAGTGGTTAGCAACTACCTATGGATGCATATTTATTACATATTGAGCTTCGTGACTGTATATACTAGACTGTGGTATTACAGGAATACGTATTGTAAACAAGAACACAGAAAATTGAGAGATGATCCTGTGAAATCGTAGTACGCAAAATGACTATACCATGTCCTGTATTTTAGCTACAGTCGCTTATGTATGAACTACTAGACCACTTGTAGTCGATGGATAGCGAGATGATATTTGGCGAGATGAAGCAGAGGATTCGACATAGATTACCTGATATTCGCCTTAGAGTTGGGAAAGCTCGGAAAAATCCCAAACAGATAATCAGCCTAAGCGGGAATCGAACCCACGCCCGAGGCAAACGCGCTACCACCTGAGCTACGCCGGTAGCTATGCTAATTATAAAGAAAACTTATCAATGTGAAGACTATAATCACTAAAAATTTAGTTTCCAGGGCTCAGTAAATCATAACAAAAGAAAGAAATTATTGATTTTATTTTATTACAATATCAACTGATTGCTAACTGAGGGGAAATATACAGAAAATCCTCTATTTTTTGTAGCGTGCTGTAGAGCTGCATTGCACGCATTTGTATACGAAGTGAGTGTACTCTATTTTCCACGCGACAAGATGCTGGAAGCGACATCTGCTCGGGACAGAAATGTCTTAATAAACCCCCACAAAACATAACAATAACGCCGTGCGCATGCTGCGAGACTTCTTGGCTCTTCCCTACGAGCTAAGGTGCACTGCCCCCCCCTCTAACGGCCCCTAAGCTTACGGAAATCACGTAGAGTTGCCAACTTCGTGCAGGGAAATTAGGGACATTTACTCAAGATGACATTCTTTAAGAGCCTGGGTCTCATTTTCATACTTAGGAAGCTTTGGAAGGGTTTCTAGACTAAGTTAATATATAATTTAGGTTAATTTAAGTTCGTACAGAAGCCAAGTTGGCACTGTCGTTGGTGTGACATATTCAGACTTAAAAATCCCGACTTCAAGTCCATGTGAATACGAATTTTTTTAATATCGTTTTAAAAAGGCTCAGAAGTGTACTCACATTTCTAGAAACATTTCCATGTGTAAAAGTGACCTAGTGCCTCAGTATAAAAACTCGGGAGTTACACCTCCTTGTCTCCGTCGTCCTATGTGATTTTGTAATTATCGTGCTAGTCGCTGAATCCTAAGTTCGCGGGTTTAAAACCGGGCAAGGTTGAAGGTTTTTAGTATTATTATTATTATTATTATTATTATTATTATTATTATTATTATTATTATTAGTCAGTTTACAATGTCTTTTGACATTTTCTGACAGCCAAATATTAATTTACAGTCACTGATAAATGTATCGCACTGCAAGATACCACTCCCCTCTATCTCTCCATAGGTCTTCCCCTAATTGTCTTCTTTCCATAGCTTCCAGAATGCCCTTTTTCCGTGTTGTCATAGGTCTTCCTCTTTTTCTTCTTCTTGATGGGGTCCAATCGTATGCCAACCTTGCTAATCTTTCCGTATTCATTCGCATCATATGCCCATACCATATTAGTTGTTTGTGAAAATATCCTCTACAATATCATTCTTAACTTGCATTTTCTCTCTGATTATATCGTTTCTAATTCTATCTCTTCTTTAAATGCCTGCTGATCGTCTCTAATAATCCATTTCTGAGGCAACAAATTTATTTTTGAATGCGTTTTGCAATTTCCAAGTTGATTTATAAATTTTATGTTTAGTTTCAATTCTGATTTTATTATTCCATAATACTTGATTGAGAGTGGATATTGCATATTTTCCTTTCTTCAGACGTTCAGCCTGTATGTTTATAAGGGTGAAAGGTATATTTATAAGGGTTAAGGTTTATAAGGGTGAAAAAGTACCATAGCTCTCATCGAAATGGAAGCTGGATATCCGTATTTCATTATGGCCCATGAAACTGATTCTGAATGACAGGTTCTGAAAAAAAAATACCGACCATTAATTTACCTCGTCGATGTACAACACCTGAAGTAGCATTCATTCATAGTGTTCTGCCAAAGAGTAGGTCTTCCATTGCAAACCCAACATTCGTCAATATTTCCTATTTTCCGCCTTCCCCTTAATCTCCGCATACCATTCATGTTCCTTAATATTGGCTATCATCTGATATCTTCTTCTGTCCCAAAATGTTCTTTCGTTTACCATTCCTTCCAGTACATCCTTCAGAAGGCGGTTTCTTCTTAGCCAGTGATCCAGCCAATTTCCTTTTCTCTTCCTTATCAGTTTCAGCATTGTGAAGTAATATAATTGGTTAGAATGAGTAACACAAGCGTTCACTCGTTTATTTTAGCCTCTACCTAGATCATAGGCTATATGTCCAGATTGTTAGAACTTACAGGCTTTGACGGTAGCAACTTTTGTCAGGTTTACTATGCTGCCATCTATTTTTTACATAAGGAGTCACGTCACAACTCCCATTTGAATTGCATAAGCGACTGTACTGCCATCTCGTGTTCATTTATGGCGGACTGGTGACGATCCTCGCTGTTGTTCTCTTCAAAGTGCTACCGATTATAACAGGAATGAGCAATCTGTTACGTAATGTGATCTCGGTTCCGACCTATAATTCATCCAGTCGCCCATCCTTACAAGCAGAACATTGTGAATACAAGGAGAAGAAGATGAGATAAAGAGAACTAGGAGACGGCAAGAAAGGAAGACAAGGAGAATTGGAAGAGAAGAAGAAGTATAAGGAAGGAGAAGGGGAAGACAAGGAGAAGAGGAAGACAAGGAGAAGAGGAAGACAATGAGAAGGGGAAGACAAGGAGAAGAGGAAGACAATGAGAAGAGGAAGACAAGGAGAAGGGGAAGACAAGGAGAAGAGGAAGACAAGGAGAAGAGGAAGACAAGGAGAAGAGGAAGACAAGGAGAAGGGAAGACAAGGAGAAGGGGAAGACAAGGAGAAGAGGAAGACAATGAGAAGAGGAAGACAAGGAGAAGGGGAAGACAAGGAGAAGGGGAAGACAAGGAGAAGGGGAAGACAATGAGAAGGGGAAGACAAGGAGAAGAGGAAGACAATGAGAAGAGGAAGACAAGGAGAAGGGAAGACAAGGAGAAGGGGAAGACAATGAGAAGAGGAAGACAAGGGGAAGACAAGGAGAAGAGGAAGACAATGAGAAGAGGAAGACAAGGAGAAGGGGAAGACAAGGAGAAGAGGAAGACAAGGAGAAGGGAAGACAAGGAGAAGAGGAAGACAAGGAGAAGGGAAGACAAGGAGAAGAGGAAGACAATGAGAAGAGGAAGACAAGGAGAAGGGGAAGACAAGGAGAAGAGGAAGACAATGAGAAGAGGAAGACAAGGAGAAGGGGAAGACAAGGAGAAGGGGAAGACAAGGAGAAGGGGAAGACAAGGAGAAGAGGAAGACAATGAGAAGGGGAAGACAAGGAGAAGAGGAAGACAAGGAGAAAGACAAGGAAGAGGAAGACAAGGAGAAGGGGGAAGACAAGGAGAAGGGGAAGACAAGGAGAAGAGGAAGACAATGAGAAGGAGAAGGAGAAGAGGAAGACAATGAGAAGAGGAAGACAAGGAGAAGGGAAGACAAGGAGAAGAGGAAGACAAGGAGAAGAGGAAGACAAGGAGAAGAGGAAGACAATGAGAAGAGGAAGACAAGGAGAAGGGGAAGACAAGGAGAAGGGGAAGACAAGGAGAAGAGGAAGACAATGAGAAGGGGAAGACAATGAGAAGAGGAAGACAAGGAGAAGGGGAAGACAAGGAGAAGAGGGAAGACAAGGAGAAGGGAAGACAATGAGAAGAGGAAGACAAGGAAGGGGTAGACAAGAGAAGGGAAGACACAAGGAGAAGGGGAGACAAGACAAGGAGAAGAGGAAGACAAGGAGAAGGGGAAGACAAGGAGAAGAGGAAGACAAGGAGAAGAGGAAGACAAGGAGAAGGGGAAGACAAGGAGAAGAGGAAGACAATGAGAAGAGGAAGACAAGGAGAAGGGGAAGACAAGGAGAAGAGGAAGACAAGGAGAAGGGGAAGATATTGGGAACAAGGAGAATACAAAGAGAACAAGAGAAAAACAATGAATAAAAGGACGAACAATGAGGACAAGGGAAAACAAGAGAAGGAAGACAAGGAGAAGAGGAAGATAATTGAGAAGGAACAAGGAGAATACAAAGAGAACAAGGAGAAAAATAATGAGCAAAAGGACGAACAATGAGGACAAGGAAGAAAACAAGAAGAGGAAGACAAGGAGAAGGGGAAGATATTGGGAACAAGGAGAATACAAAGAGAACAAGAGAAAAACAATGAGCAAAAGGACGAACAATGAGGACAAGGGAAAACAAGAAGAGGAAGACAAGGAGAAGGGGAAGATATATTTGGAACAAGGAGAATACAAAGAGAACAAGGGAAAAACAATGAGCAAAAGGACGAACAATGAGGACAATGGAAAACAAGAAGAGGAAGACAAGGAGAAGGGGAAGATATATTGGGAACAAGAGAATACAAAGAGAACAAGGGAAAAACAATGAGCAAAAGGACGAACAATGAGGACAAGGGAAAACAAGAAGAGGAAGACAAGGAGAAGGGGAAGATATATTGGGAACAAGGAGAATACAAAGAGAACAAGGGAAAAACAATGAGCAAAAGGACGAATAATGAGAACAAGGGAAAACAAGAAGAGGAAGACAAGGAGAACAACGGAATACAGGAGATGAATTAGAATATAAATGGAACAAGGTGAAGACAAGGATAATAACGATAATGCAAAGAAAAATGATGGAATATAAGGATAAGAAGGGGAATAAAAGGACGAGAAAGATAAAATGGAGAATACAAGGAGAAGTAGAAGACAAGGAAAAGGGGAAGACAAGGATAACAAATGGAATACAATCAGAATAATGGAAAAAATATGATAAATGGATAAAAACAAATAAAATAAGGGGAAGGCAAGATGAAAAGGAGAATACAAGGAGAAGGGGATGAGAAGGAGAACAGCGGTAGATAAGGAGAAGAAGGTAAAGAGAAGGGGAAGAAAAGGAGAATAAGAAGCATACAAGAACGGGAAGGCAAGGAAAACGGGGGTAGATAAGGAAGGACATGGGGAATGCAAAGAAAACAATGGAAAAACAAGAAGAATGTAAGGAAGACAAGAGAAATGCAAGAAGATTTGTGGGAATACAAGGACAACGGAAAAGCAAGGTAAACATGGGGAGATAAGTAGAACATGGGGAGTATAAAGATAAGTGGAAGGGAAGTAGTCAAGGGGAATACAAGTAAAACAATAGGAATGCAAGGACAAATGAGGAACACAAGAACAAGGGGAACGCAAGGAATACAATGGGAATACAACAGGAAGAAGGGGAATAAGAGGAGAACGGGAAGAGAATGAGAATAGGAGTAGATAAGGAGAACAAGGGGAATACAAATGCAAAAGGAGAAGGTGATATAAGGGAAAGAAATAAAAGAAATCAAGTAGAATAGAAGGAGAATAAGAAAAATACGAAGAGAACATGTAGTTATAAGTAAAGATATGCATCATAGTAGAGCTATACTCTGTCAATGTTCTTTAATTATCATAAATCTACGACACGAACCTCACAACTTCACCTTTCCTTCCGAAAGAACTTACTATGCTAATGATTTTAACAGCATTAAAACCCATCGCTTTCGATTGGCATTGTATACGCTAACCTTGGCGTAGCGTGGTCACCACTTGAGCTCAGGGGAAGGCTCACTAAATAATAGAGGCGAGAGTGAACCCACAGCTATTCAATCTCTGTTGAAAGATAACTGAGATGCTCATCAGGCCCGCCAGCCTAATCCATCAAACTAGACCGGAGAGCAGCAACAGTACCGCCGTGACTGCTTGCAACGTCGTACACGGAGCTGTTCACCGGGAAGTCTACTGTTGCAGGCTATTTCACTAGTTTATTACAAAAAATGACAGTAAGGTACATTCAGCAATTGAGCCGTTCAGAGCAGAAGTGGTGTAAGTCAAAATTGGGTAATGAGGTTTAAAGTAAAAATTCTGTAAAATACAGCGCAAAGTAGCAATTAATATGTCCTTCGTGCTATCCATCGACTATTAATAGTTTAAATAAATGGAATACTAATTGCTACTTTGCGCTGTATTTTACAGAATGTTTACTTTAACCCTCTTTACCCATTTTTGACTTACCACTTCTCTCTGAACGGCTCAATTTACTAAAGATTCGTCTGACGAATAAATAATACCTAATTTCTCATTGCAAATTTTAAGCCATAATTAATTTTCTATCATTTTAGGTATGCAATAATATTTCCTTTCATATTTGATTTATTTAACATCTTTAAGAAGAGGTAAAAAAATGGAAATATTGTCATATGATTCAAGTGACTGACCTTGGACTAAGGCAATTGGAATCAGTGAAATGAGTAGCATATACTTTTTTTTTTTTTCCTGCCACTCTTTTCCTTTATCTAAAGACGAAAGTATATCCAATCTTGGAAACATTGTGGAGTTCATTTATAATTTTTTCACCAGCAATACAGTAACTATTTCAACTTTCTCTAAATAACAATGGAAAACAAATTTAAACTTTGTTTCTATTTTTAGATGAAACTAAGTAATTTTAACTAAATGAGTTCACTTTTGAAAACCAAAATTTTCTAACACATTTTTATGGTACACGCACTTCACTTATTTACATAAATTTGTTATAGGCCTACTAGCACATAAAGCAATCTTTGTTTGGCCAAAATTCACAAATTAAAATGTCTTTTTTGATCTTTTACTTTTGTAAACAGCTTCTGCAAACTCTCTAATGAATGACACTAATATTCAGTCAGCATACTTGCATTCCACCTTCCACCGAAGCGCTTTTCGAAGGTAGATATTTCTTTATGAAACCTCTACCCGTGTTCATCGCTTACAGCACCAAGTTTTTTTGGAAAGAAATCTAGGTGACTGTCAAGATAGTGTCCTTTCAGTGACATGTTGCATCCCATAAGGTGAAAGTAGTGCAACATTTCTCTAACATTAAATAACTTTTTATTTTGGAGAAACAGTACGTGCTGGACAAAAACTAATTGTAGATTCCTTTTTGCGACCACAAAATACATCGAATATTTTTATAACAAGGACAAATTCCATGTTGTACAGTGTAGGCCCTAATCATTCAACTTGGCTTTTACTTTAAAACTAATTAGATCTATGACATGATACTCCATGGAGTATCAATGTCTACCAGCCTACTGCTCGCTTTCAACGTACTCATGCCTCATAAAAGGTGAACAGTCACCCAATCAATATGGTGGTAACGTGTGTAGATGAGGCGTGAACTTTTTACTATGAGTTTATATCTCTGACTGAGATTCTGACTGATATGTACATCTATTATCAGGCAGTATATCTCATTGATATGTATCTGAGAAAGAACAATTGATTATAACTTATGCATCTGAAGTCTGATTAGTGTAATATTAAATATGTTACTAGTCAGCGATGTATGCAGTAGAAAGGGAAAGGAACTGGCCACTCTACTACATTATTTTGGCTTAGTTGCTTCATACGTTATACCTTATTGATATTACGTATGAGCTTCAAACCTGTCTTGAACAGCTAGCTAAACAACAGAAATGAGGTTACATATGAAATAGGGTCCTTTTTTTTTTTTTTAAATTCGGAGATATTTCTCGAAAATTTAGTAGTATTCTGTAATCACATATTTACAATGTTTAGATTATCAGAATGTAAGTATCTTTCTAAGTTAACTTTGTTAAGGGAAAAGTACAAACCAAATCTGTTGGGTTCCTAATAATCCATTATTCTGCTTCACTCAATTGGCTTTCTTCCCACGCGGACGGTTACAAAATGGGTAATCCACGTGATTGACGCAAAATTGTTAACATAATGCTCAGTAATATAGGCAAAAGACTTAATCGTACGGATATACTAAGACCTAACATGCGAATAAATGAAACAAATATAACAAAGTAATATAAGAGTAGGGAAAACACAGAAATTTTACTTGAAGCAAGTAAAGTGAGAGATTTTGAAGTACAAGTAAATCCCGAAAAGACAAAGTATATGATTATGTTTTGTGACAAGAATATTATGCGAAATGGAAATGTAAAAATTGGAGATTTATCCTTGGAAGAGGTGAAAAAATTAAAATATCTTGGCGCAACAGTAACAAATATAAATAACACTCGGGAGGAAATTAAACGCAGAATAAATATGGCAAATGCCTGTTATTATTCGGTTGAGAAGCATTTATCATCTAGTCTGCTGTTAAAAAATCGTAAAGTTAGAAATTATAAAACAGTTATATTACCGGTTGTTCTGTATGGTTGTGAAACTAGGACTCTCACTTTGAGAGAGGAAAAGAGATTAAGGGTGTTTGAGAATAAGGTACTTAGGAAAATAATTTGGGCTAAGCGGGATGAAGTTACAGAGAATGGAGAAAGTTACACAACGCAGAACTGCGCGCATTTTATTCTTCACCTGACATAATTAGGAACATTAAATCCAGACGTTTGAGATGGACAGGGCATGTAGCACGTATGGGCGAATCCAGAAATGCATATAGAGTGTTAGTTGGGAGGCCAGAGGGAAGATATTATTAAAATGGATTTGAAGGAGGTGGATATGATGAAAGAGACTGGATTAATCTTGCACAGGATAGGGACCGATAGCGGGCTTATGTGAGGGCGACAATGAACCTGTGGGTTCCTTAAAAACCATTTGTAAGTAAGTAAGTAAGTAAGTAAGTAAGTAACTAGATATCCTGGAAGTAAACACCAATATTTATCTACAATGAAAGTGCATATGATAATGCAGGAATGTGAAAATTGTGCGCAAAGCATAATCTGATAAAGTGTCGTCATCTAGGAGTCAAAAGGGGAATCAAGTACTCGAAAACCGGGATGAGTACTACACTGATAGGCCTATTTGCTTATTCCGAAGTCTTAGATGAAGTTGTATGAACTGCATTAATAGAAAATATCTGTACATCTACTGAAAACATTGTTTACGAAGGTAAATTTATTATTATTATTATTATTATTATTATTATTATTATTATTATTATTTTATTGAAAAGTAAATGGTAGAATAATAGCAGTGGACTCTTCCGTAAAAGCCTGTCATAAACATCGCTCTTGTGAGCCTCAAATTCACCTTGGAGTCATCAGGATATGAAGTGAGGAACATGTATGGAAATTTGACACCTAACGTAAAAATTCCAGAGGTTTATGTGTTAGTATCTAAAAGAAAAATCCAAAATAAACTTATCCTATTTTCCCCAATAAAATTACAGCGAGTGGCTACAATTCTACGAGCGCTAGACGAGACAAGTGTGATGTGCCTTTGTAACGAACATTTTAGATATTTTTCTTTTAACCTCGTATTCCCAGCTTCCTTTTCTTTCTCGTTTACATTCTTCGTCGTCCATCTTTTGCTTTTCTCAAGCGAAGGAAGATTATAGAGTATTTTATATCCCGTCGTTTTATCTGCGTCCCTAATGACTGTTCCTGAAATGCTTCGTGCCCCTCAACTGACAAGTTCTAGCGTAGAACGTTATGACTGAACTAGTATTATAAAATACAACCATTCCATTTTTTAAATATAAGAGCGCAAATTCTTCACATTTAATATTTAACAATTGAATTACAATTCAGACGATACTGAAAAAACGCGTTTAAATAATAGCCGACAGGGTTTTTCATGATTCTTCCAATTATATACCTTACCTGGTCCAAAAGCATACTGTCAACTATGATTGATACATTTATATGAGAGCGAGATATAGTATGAAAACAGGCGAATAAATAAGAGGGGGATGAAGTGTGCATAATTCGGTATAAGAGAGAAAGCGAGTGCAGATTTCTCCTCTCATGTAACCTAAGTCGTGATAACTTCTCGAAAGAAGGTGAGATATGATCATAGTATCGAACATTACAAATAAAGCAGACGCACGCGTTATGAACACGCTGTAGTTTCTGAGAGGAATCAATCCTGAGACCACTGAACAAAACATCGGAATAATGGAAGTGAGGTAGAATGAGTGTCTGTACCAGTGTCTGTTTTAATTTAGATGGATAATGATACAATCTTTTTAGTGAATGGAGAATAGAGAATGCTTTCTTACATGTAAATTTAATATGTAGGCCTATATCCCAATTGAGATTAGATTCGAAATGCACTCAGAGTGTTTTTACGGTAGAGCTAAACGGGATAGAGGTAAACGGGACGACTGTTTTATTCAATTTCACATGTGGAATATTCAGGTCGTTGACATCAGGAATTAATCGCGAAAAGAATAGCCTGTGATTTACATGCGTTTAGGTTAAGACCAAATTGTTGAGACCAGGAAGAGATGGAGTCAAGATTTTAATTAAGACTATTAATGCTGTCATTTAGTGCATCAGGACGTGCTGAAATATACCATTGAACGTCGTCTGCATATATATTTGATATCTACAGTGCTTAAATGATTTAGAAATTCCGTTTATATAAATAGAGAAGTGCAAGGGGCCTAATAATGAACCCTGAGGAGCTCCCATGTCTACAGTACGCCAGGATGAGAAACGGTTATTAGATATGACTAAAGCACGGTCTTCGTTGCCCGCGTTCATAAGTTACCTGCGCTTGGATAGTGTGGTGTATGCCTAGCTTGATGTGTGATGGGAGGGGAAGATACGGACGTTCCCTCCGTTGTACAGGTTCAGTGCGGTGAAGGACAAAGTTGCGCCTTCTTTACATGACAGTGTTGTTGTAAATGAATGCATTGTAACACATCCTTAGAACTTTAATAACATTATATTATTAATAGAATGCAATACTGTACAACAGTTTTCATTTATGATTCACCTATTGATGCGTCCACAGTTCCATTACAATAAAGAACAATACATTTCCGTAAAGTGTCGAAAGAAAAATCTCTTCGCCTATCACTTAGAAACATTTTGAACTGAGAAAATGTGCGTTCCACATCGCAAGACCTGAGTGGTGCGAAACGAAAATATGAGCTGTCACACGTATCATCTGAGGGCTCGCCATTAACCAACAAAATATCTCTTATCTCACACATTGCTGAAAATCCACAGTTCTTTTTCAACACGGTCACAAATTTCGTCTTAACCGGTTCCAAACTTGGATGTGGTTTTGCTTCACACAGACTTTGGTACAAATTTTCTACGAGTTGGAGGCCACTGGACATTTCGAGGGTTGACGATTCTAGTTGTTTTATTGTTGTGGGAATATCTTTGTAAACATCTTTTATGTACAACAGATCTTCATAGAGTGCTTCCGAAAACAACGACTTTGCAACCTTCATTGACGTACTCGCTTCATTATCAAATGTTTGTACTACACCACGGACTTCCTTGTAGTGTTCACAACAATACAATGCCGCCTTCAACGAAGTTCCCCACCATGTTAAAATGGCCTATGGTGGCAAAGAAATTCCTGGTATGATATCTTTGAATTGCTGTTTTCGAGACGGGGACTTCAAAAAGATTTTCTTACCGTTGGAGATTAAGGTGTCAATATCAGGGAATAACGACCTAATTTCTTCAGCTACCCTATGCGGACCATGGGCCAAGCAAGTTAAATGTAGCAGGTTTGGATATCTAGTCCGGATTTGGCGTGCTGCTTTTAACATGTATACTGCAGCATCGGTCACAAAAAGAAGGACATTTTCTCTTTGTATTCCATCAGGCCACAAAAGATTCATAGCAGTCTCAAAGAGAGTATCAATTGTGGATCTGTTTACTGCAGTAAGCACCTCGGTTGTTAACAAGTATTTTTGTGAAGGTTTGTCCGGAGATAATATTCCAACAATAACATTGCCAATAGACCTTCCTTCCACATCTGCCGTTTCGCCTATAGAAACCCATATTTTATTATTTGCGACAGATTTCCTAATGATGTTGATGAAATGATCATAGCACGGGGATAAATATCTTTTGCGTAGAGTTGACTCGCATGGAACGTTTCGCCCAGTATATTTCTGCAGAAATGATTTGAAAGTAGCATTTTGTAACTTGTGTAACGGAATATTGCAACATACCATCTTATTGCAGAGGTCGTTACAAAACTCTCTCTGAGCAGGCTTATATAAATTTGAACTCGATGGTATATCATGTGTGCCAAACAGCGTTAAACTTTTTTATGTTATTTAGACTTACAGTGCTTCTGGATGAAAATTTTTCTGTGGCCTTGAAACTATATATGGCATACTTTGCAAAATATATTTACTCCTTGTATAGTGAAATAATCACGGCTAAATTCCTCCACATATTGTAACAAATTCTGTTTCTTTACGTCTGACATTACTGGCACTCTTGTTTACAACTCTGCACGGTCTACAGGTGTCCGACCGACTGCTGTACGTATTGAGAATGCGTCGAGAAGCCTTACCCATCGCGAGTGATGTGGACGTGACGTCAGACTCTCGGTATAGCCCTTGTGCAGACAACTTGTATCGCGGCAGCAGGCAATGGAAAGGCAACGAGGTCCGCGCTTTAGATATGACACGCTGCTGGCGGACAGTAAGGTAGGAGTACATCCAGGTGATAGCACTATCAGAAAGGTGTAGCGTTTGTAGTTTAGTCAATAGTAGATCGAAGTCAACAGAATCAAAGGCTTTGCTATAGTCCAATAAAACTAGTACAGTAGCCTGTCGTTTATCGATGGCTGTGCGTATGTTTCCAGTAACATTCAACAAATCAGTAGAAGTGTTACGGCCATTTTTGAATCCTGATTGTAAAGGGTCTAAAAGATTAAATCCGATTAGATAATCTGACAACTGCTTATGAATGATGCGTTCCAGGACTTTAGATAAAACTGGAAGAATAGAGACTGGCCTGTAATCTTTGGCAGAATTAGGTGAATTTGCTTTAGGAAGTTGATGTACCAAAGCTGTTTTTCCGAATTGCGGATAAGCAGACGTGATAATTGTAGAATTGAAAATCTGGGTTATTACGGGAAGTACGACATCGACTAACTTTTTGATAAAGACTATGCTTATGTTATCAGTGCCTTGTGCTTTAGATTTCATGCTTTAAAAAGCCCTCCTTATTTCAGAATCAGTAATGTGCGAGTAGAAAAATTTTTCGCGAGGAGAAGGAGGATTAGCTAGGAGAGTATTCAACAGCAAATTACCTTTCGTCTCGTTTCTCTTATCTATACTCTAACCACGACGTAAATACCAGATCACTTATCTGTGGCACGCTAAGGATACCTCTTCATAGAACATCTTGTTATTCATCATCTTTTACAGTATCCACCTCGGGTCAATGGAATTCCTTGTCACAAAGTATTAGGGGCTGCAAGACAATAAACACCTTTAAAAACAGCTTAAAAGATAACCTTATTAGCATTTCACTCCAATCTTACTGATTTAAACTATCACTGACTACATTGTTACTTCATTCTTTAGACATCATCCTGATAGTGCTGTATTTTCAAAATTGTCTCATAATAATCTCTTTCTATTAGCTAATATTATTTGAAATATATTAATATTCTATGTATTTTAGCTACACAGTTTATTTCAGTGTCTAATTAATAGTTCATAGTATTTTGTTGTTTAATTCGTATATAACTCTTGTATACATGTAACTCTCACTTAATCAAATTGTTGAATTCTTTGTAAGTTCATGCATGTGTATATACACTTTTTGCTGGTTGAGTGGAAGAGAAGGCCTTACGGCCTTAACTCTGCCAGCTAGAATAAATCATAATTATTATTATTATTATTATTATTATTATTATTATTATTATTATTATTAATTGTATTTAGTTTTGACCGTTTTTCAGGTCGTATAGTGGGAGGTGAGGTAAAGTATTCATTGAGTTTATCAAGTGGTATGTTTATAACTTCAGCTTCTGATGCTTTCTTCCCTACTCCCATATCACGTTAAGTTATTACAAAGACACCGCGAAGGAATGGACAGGTCGACGAGACTCAGGGCGTGACGGCGTTTAGCATTCCTAATGCTTTGTGTGGTTCTGTTTCTAAGTTTTTTTTTTTATAGTTGTTAAAGTTTTCGGAAAATTTGTTGTGTCTGTACTTCCGGAAAGCAGCGTCACGTGAAGTCTTTAGATTACGAATACTGTCATTCAGCCATTGGTCGGGTCGGTGGGTGTCACGTCTCTTCTTTAAAGGTGCATGTTTGTCGAATAATTGTATTACCATGGCATTAAAGGTGGTAACTTTTTCGTCAACTGTGATTAAATTAAAATAGTATGCCATGTTATTTGTAACGTGTCAGAAATTGGTCGGTCGTTCCTAATGCATTTTAGATCTCTGTAATGCTACAGTTTTCGAGCACTGAACAAAGTACGCCTACTCGGCAAAAATAAAATCATGACCAAATATTACTGAAACTATCCTACAGTTAAAACTCTATCAAGACTAATTATGACAATTGCATATAAGAAATCACAATTAGGTTAAGCAATGTCCTAGTTGCCTTATAAGCGGTGCCTTCTTGATATCACTTGTGAGATTCATACCTGTCTTCGAACAGTTTCACTAAACAATATAAAAATAGTAAATAATAAATATTTGAAAATGACAAAACAATATTCTGGAAGTAAACGCTAATGTCTATCAATAGCGGGAGTGAATAATATAATGCAGAACTGTAATAATTGTATGTAAAATATACTCGAATAAAGTGCTGCCATCTAGTAGGCTACTTTAAAGAAAGATTCAAGTAACCGAAGGCCGTTGGTGGACGGTACACTGTTATTTTCTTAATGATTGGAATTAGAAATGGCATTTAACTGAGGGGGACAGAGACGGCCCAGCACTGCGACCTTTTGAGATCTATTGCGCTAACACTCGATATGGAATGAGTGGCGTGCCACAGATCCCCTACGCGCAACAACCCAACCACATGACTCGCTCAACGACCGGTCCCTACAGCCGACAGAAATCCATATAACATTCCTGCTTCGGCAACTTCCTCCAAGGCACTCCTTTCGGTCCGAGGCGAAACTCCTCCCCCGAGTAGGTCCGCCTCGGGTGCCATTGCAGAAGTCATCCACGTCGCTTAGCTACATTCCGCGGAGGCCGGTCGAGAGAGTCAGTAGTTCCGGGAGGCCATCTGCAGAGTGATCTGATGTATGTATGTATGTATGTATGTATGTATGTATGTATGTATGTATGTATGTATGTATGTATGTATGTATGTATGTATTCCTTTTTTGAGCAGCATGTTCCATTACAAATGGAAAGTAATACTACATGCCTAGGTTTACCTTCAAGTACATAATCCATTTACATTATATATTATTATGTTGCCATTCTAGATTAAATATGGACTAGTGTAGTTCATCTACTATGAGTAACTGCCAAGATAATATTGGTCCTTCTTAATCTAACTTATTTTCCTATTCCTAACCTATGAAGTACAAGAATCTATTTACATATTCTAGCATTAAAATATTTACAGTATTTACATATTTACTATCTCTTGATCAGCCTATTTTCAGATAAATTATACCCTCTAATATTGTAGCTTATTTACAGAATGTAAGTAACCTATTTTTGACCCTTATCACTTAATTCTGACTTTTAACCTATCTTCCCAAATAACTTATCCTTATATACTAGCCAGCCTACTGTAGTTGTTCAAAGTCTATACTATTTGCAAACTTTATAAAATATTTTACATATCTTTTCACTAATTTTGTCTTGTCCACAGGCCACTTTCCACCACATTTATGTATAGACTGGATTAGTGTTCTTCTTTCCTTTCCTAATTTCGTACAGTCATAAATGATATGATCCACTGTCTGATCCCCATCCCCACAGACACATGTCGCACTATTCTTGATTTTAAATCGATGAAAATATGCGTTGAGTCTTCCATGTCCGGTCAACAAAGTCGTCAAGTTAGGAGTTACTTCTATCTTCAATTTCAGTCTATCTTGGACACTAGGGAAGAACGCCTTGGTTAGAGTACCTTTGGAAGTAGTTGACCATTCACTTTCCCATTTTCCTTTGGATATGACCGCTAGCTGGTTCCTTACTTCACTCATCGGGACCTTGTCGTAACAGATCTGTAGATCGACGTCACTCGCTGCCTGCTTCGCTAGACGATCTGCCAGTTCGTTACCGTAGTTCCCCACATGAGCCTTGACCCATCCGAAGTCCACTAGCCATCTGTCGTTCTCCACCAGCCGTAGATTCGTTCGGATGCCTTCAATTAGGTTGTTGTGGTTGCTTCCATTCCTTAGAGAGTCCAGAGTAATTTTACTATCAGTGTAGATGGCTATTCGTCTTTCGTCTAATGGTGTTTCACCTATTGTTCTTAGTCGTTTTATATTGTCTAACGCTTTCATGATAGCAAGTTGTTCAGCTTGGTTATTTGAACATTTATTGTCTAATCTGAATCTTAGTTGTTGGATTAGTTCATTACTCTGAAATATTGCTACTCCTGCTCCAACTCCACGTTCACTTTTACTGCCATCCGTGTATATTTCATACGTATATTCTGTATTTTGTTCTGTTTCTTTTATGTCGATGAGTTCTGCAGGGTGTGTCCAGTTCTTGTGCTGTATTATGTAGTCAAGATTTAGACCATCGTATTTACGTCTTGTTTTTGCAAAGTACAAGTTTACTATTTCCTCTATCTTGAACAAAATGGGAGTGAGTCCAGTAACAACGCATAATGCTTCATATGAGGTGGTTCGAAATGCCTTTGCAATACGTATGTTTATTAGCCTCTGCACTTGGTTCAGTTTTTGACGTTGTAATTCCTCTCAAGGCATCTATCCAAACAGGAGCCCCATACGATAACAAGGGCAGGATTGCACCTTTATATATGGTTCTTAATGCTTTGTGTTTAAGACCCCAATTTATCTTGGCGGTTTTGGAAAGGGCATTAATCAGGTTTGTGCATCTTTCTGTTACATATTTAATATGTTCGTTGAATCTAAATCTCTTGTCAATGATAATTCCAAGATATTTAATCTTGTCTGTTTGTTGTAGTTCCTTGTTGTTGAGAAAGATGTGTACATCTTTTTGTTCCTTCGTTTCCTTCGTGTTATTAGCATCGTCTTCGATTTCTGCTCATTAAATTTGGTTTTGTTCTTTATAGCCCATGCTGCTATCTTTTTCATTTCAAGATTGGCATAATTTTCAGCTTCCAGAATCGTTTTCCCCTTGTTACCACGATGAGGTCATCTGCGAATGCTATAACCTTTGTGTTTGCGGTGTACTCTAGGCTGAGTAATGAGTCGTACTGTATATTCCAGAATCCCGGTCCGCAGCACGATCCTTGAGGGCAGCCTTTACTTACTTTCTTCTCGAGTTTGATGTTGTTTGCCGCTAATATTGCTGCTCTTTGGCTGAAATAATTATCTGTGAGTTTGTACAAGTTACGTGGACAATGGAATTTCCTCAAAGCTTGCATGATACTCGGCCACCAAGCTGAATCGAAGGCACCCTGGATGTCAAGACTAACAAGCACCAAGTACTGGTTTTGCCTTAGACTTTCTTCTACACAATCTTTTAGTGCCATTGCAGCGTCCACAGTACTTCGTTGTGGGGTGAAGCCAAACTGATTGCCATTCATCAAGTTTTTGGTTTGGATATGATGCATTATTCTGTCTATAAGTAGTTTTTCGAGCACTTTCCCACTTGTATTTAAGAGGCTTATCGGTCTAAATTTTGTGACCTCGATGCTGGCGTCTTTACCTGGCTTTATAATAGGAAGTAATCTTGCTTTCTTCCATTGTTCAGGAAAGTAAGCTTGTCTGAGGCAATTATTGTAAATGGCTGTCACGTATCTCGGTAAAATTTTGGCTACTTGAAGTAAAACCTTGCTAGTTATGCCGTCATCTCCTGGTGATTTATTCGGGTCCATTTTTTCAATAATTCGCCTGATTTCTTGTTGTGAGAAGTCGACATCATCTTGTGTTTTTAATGGTATTCTGTTTGTCTCTCTTACTTGTTTATGGTAGTTGTTATCAGCTGCTTCTTCATCTTCTGGTACGAAGTAGTCTATCATGTGTTGTAATGTTTCTTTTAGACTGGATGTAAGAGAGCCATCTGGTTTTTTCAGAGTTGTCAACTGTATGGGTTTTCCCGGATGCTATGCGATAAACCTCGTTCCATGGGTTGCTTGATGGTGTTAGACTACAATACCGTTTCCAGGAGTTTATTTTTCCTTAGTCATTGTTCTCTCATACTCCCTTTTGGCTTCCAGATATTGATACCTTCGTTCTTCTCTTAACTCTTGGTTGTATTTGGTTTTCTGATATCGCCTTCTCGTTGCATTTGTTTTCTTCCGCAGAATCGTTAACTCGTCTGTCCACCAAGGAATTGTTTTTCTATGGGTTAATTTTCGTGTTGAATTTGATGTTCTGAAACACATTCTGCATACTGTTTTGATGACTTCTTCATACTCCCGTACTAGTTTTTCTGTATTGGTTTCATCGTTGGCGATTTTGCTTAGTTCCTCGTCAAGGTCTTCGGTTGTGTTAATATCTGCTTTATTTTGTATTCGTTTTGAAAATTCTCTTTGTATCTTATTACTGAAATCCTCGAGTTGGCCATCTTTTATTATGTATTTTGTACCCAGAAAGGTTTCCTCATTATAATATTTATGATTGCTTATATTGAAAGTAATAAATCGATGGTCTGAGCAACTTTCTTCTTCTCCACACTTCCATTCATTCACTTTGGATACTAGTTTGTCATTTGTTATTGTAAGATCAATATTGCTCTTTCCTGTGTTGCTCTCAAATGTGGTGAATTCACTAACTTCATTCATTACATATAATTGTTTTGAGCTCAAATAGTCTTCAACTTGTCTGCCTCTTATGTTAGTATTATTGTCGTGCCATACCGCTGACCTGGAGTTACTGTCTATGGAAAATATTATTCCAACATCTTTCGTATCTTCTAATATTTTGTCCAATTTTGCGAAGTCGTTGTTGATATCTGTTGTAATGTCCATATACATGCTAACTGCGTAGAATTTGTAATCATTATATAATATTTCTACAACTGCCACATCTTCGTCAGATAGCTGATTTAGTAGCACCCCATCTATTCGTTCATTTGCAAGAAGTACGGCCGCTCTTATTCTGTTTTCTCCTTGTGAGAAGATTCTGTATTTCCTGGTGATTCCTGCGACTTTGTTCTGTAGTGTGTACGGTTCCTGGATAAATGCAATGTCCACGTTATTTATCTCCATTATGTGCATAAGATTGCTAGTAGCAACTCTTTTGTGTTTTAAATTAATTTGTAGACATTTAATAAGTTGTGTATTCCCTCTGCGACTGTTGTGATGCTTGAGTCTGTTGTTCGATCTATACCCTCGATCATTATAGTTCGCCGTGCCACTGGTAGTTGTAGCGAGCAGTATCCTTTGATTTGCTGGGCTCTCCATTTTAATATTCAGTATTTTGTTTGTACCTCTTGATCATCGCTTGCATGCATGGGCAGTTTTTGTCAAGAGATGAATGTTTTTCATCTACTTTTTCCATATTGTATTTGTTAAATGTCATACAATTAGTGCATTTATATTCCTCTTCCTCTGCCTTGCATTCACTCAATTTGTGGCTTCCCGTGCAGAGTGGACATGTTTGCTTTCCTTTGCAATTTTGTGCTCTGTGATTATATTTGCTGCAGTGATAACATCTGTTTACTTTTATATAATCGTCAACGTTACATATTTGCCAGCCCATTTTGATTTTCTTGTGGACCAGGATTCTCCAGGATTCAGGTTTTACTTCGATTACAATGTTACGGATACTTCTTTTAGTTTTGAAGATGAATCTAGGTGTCAGTGATTCTTGGCTTAGGTTCAACTCAGGGTTTTGTGATGTTATAATTCCTGCAGCATTCTCCACAGTAATATCTTCAGGAACGTTAAATATTATCACATTGGGATTCCGTAGTTGAGGTGTGTTGACTTCAACCTGTTGGCTGCACTTCACTTCAATTTCTTTACTTAACACTTCGATATCTTCCTTGCTTCGGGATTCTAAAATTAGTCTTCCGTCTCTCAGTGCCTTCAATGCGTTAACGCCAACTTTCAGTTGCGTTGGATTGATATTGCGTTTCAGCACAACTTTCATGGCTTCTGGAGATTCATTATGTTTTGATTTGAGAATTAGTTTGTAATTCTTCTCGTAGCTAACCTCAGGCCTATCTGCTGATCGTTTCCCTCGCACTGCTGATGCGTAACAATTCTTTGTACCTTCACTGAGTGTAGCGGATGAACCCCTCAATTCTTTATTATTAACTGCAGACGTTTCAGCACGAATTTTGTCTTCAGCTTTCTTAATCTCAGTCTTAGCCTCATTAAGTAACTTATCTTTCTTTTCTATGTCATTTTTAAGTTCGCAAAATGATTTCCTCAAATCACTTACCGATTTCAGTATTACTTCCTTCAGGTCGCTTCTCAAGTTTTTACTTTTTCCCGTGACACCTATCAACTCTTCAAGAGCGCTTTCAATCACTTCACTTACTTCTCCCGCCATCTTAGCTAGATGCAGAGAGCGGGTATTGGCTTGCTAACACGCAGGAGCACACTAGCACCTCGACACGACACTCTGCTACGCACTCGTGAGGTATTCCTCTTTTTACAGGTATACAGTTTGTCGCCAACACGTACACAGTTTCTCACCAGTGAGGATGAGTTACGCACCACTAACACTCATAAGGCTTTTCTCCGACTTCCGCACAGTTACATATATACAGTTTTCTCCCGGTTCACGGAATACTAGATCCCTAAAAGATGGGTTGCGATAGATTTCTACCAATACATTTCGGGACTTTACTACTTAAATACAAACGCTATCTATATTACTACTGCTATTTATTTAGTGTCGCTAACATACCCACGCCCTGCACATACACTATACTTAAAATCTACAACACTTTCATACACACAAGTATCGAACTTCTACACGAGATCAGTGTTCAAACTGGAGCATAAAGGTAACGCACACTCACTCAGCCGCCATATCGTACAGTACTCATGTATGTATGTATGTATGTATGTATGTATGTATGTATGTATGTATGTATGTATGTATGTATGTATGTATGTATGTATGTATGTATGTATGTATGTATGTATTCACACTGCAATGGGTATATACCCGGTGGCAGTGGTAACTAATTACACTCAATAATGAAATTAATAACTTATTAATTAAAAATACAATTAATAATACTAATAATACTAATAATAATAATAATAATAATAATAATAATAATAATAATAACAGGGAATATACTAAATTAAATGAAACGATCACTTGAAATAACGTTTGAAATATTCTAATTTGTATCTTAAAACTAAGATCGAACTAAAACCCACGAGTATATGTTCATACTTGCACAAGTACCTTTCAACATTACACTCATTTCGCTGTCAACTCACTCACTACACTGGAACTACGACACATTTCACTGATTCTATCCTGATTTCACTAACACTTCAAAAACATTTCACTGTTCAAATTCTTTGCACTGCCACTATAAACTATGAAGCTTCACTGACAGGAACACGTTTCACTTACACAGCACACTTCACTGACACGACATACTTCTTCACTGATACAGCACACTTCACTGACACAGCATAATTCTTGTCGATGATGTGGGAGGAAAGGAAGTGGCGAAGATGAGTGGGGTTCCAATCGCCTGATAAATTTACCTGATATTCATCCATAGAAGTGAGGGAAAACCCCCAAAAAAACCTCACCCAGGCAACTTGTCCTGACCGGGAATCGAACACGGGACCGCTGGGTTCCCCTCAGCCTTAGTCCGAAGTTATAGAATTTCGTCTGTAATGACTCTCTTTTCTATCATCTTCAGACAATCCTCACAATCGATTGTGAGCCAAATGGATTCAACCATTTTAAAAGACTCGCAATGAGCAACAAAATCTTGTCGATTTTTCCTTTATTTGCTCACATAATGACGAAGGTAGAACCAACGTCGCAGACGTCATAAAATCATTTCATCACAGTAGATCTAAAAATGAAACCTACGGAGATACAACACATTCACTATCACTGCTATAAGAAAGTAGTCTGTGTGGAGTCCCCGCACCTCGAAGCTATAGAAACCACTCACTATTTCTCATGTAGTCCGGATTTGTGTGAGGAGGGCCTTGCACCTCGCATGCGTCGGTTCAGAAAAACCAAGGCTTACAGCAGTTCGTTGAGGAAAGAACGAATTCGTTTAATAATTACTGATTTCTCACGAATCTGTTAAATCTGTTAAATTCGTACATACAATATCTTCAATTCAGTGATTGTCACAGAAAAATCAAGGCTTCATTTTTTGACTTCCATAGTCAAAAGAAGCGATGTCAAAAATCAAGCGCATTTTATGACCTTGAAATCACTCGCGGGCGCCAGCGCTGGGACACGACCAGAAGATTGACAAGATGTAGAGGGATAAGTTGTGTGTGTGTGTGCGTGCGTGTGTGTAAACAAAATGAGATATGAACAATAGAATTTCTAAATACAGAGATATCAATGATTCTTTTCTACATTGCTTTTGTGAAAATATTAGTAATAGTTGAATATGACACGATTGAAATTAGTAACATGAATAAACAACTTTCTCTCAAAAATATGCCACATTATAACATAACATGCACTTTAAAGTAACACTGTGTTAAACATTCAGTTATGTATACGGACATCATTTAATTTTTACTTCAATTTTTATTGTACCTGAGTTTTTTTAAAATACTTCACTCCCACCCCTTCTACTAATGAAGTTCAACCGTCCTCCACACAGATCCAAGACCGCATATACAATCATAGTAGCCTTACGGTCATAGTAAACAGTACGTTCCAAAAATATGTTCGCGTTTTCCAGTGACGAAAGAGCTTTCAATATTGCATCATTATCCATTTGCCTACGTCGCATCCCGATTTTCCCCCCATCTGCTTCTATTCGCCTCTCTGTAGCTGGGCTGTCTTAGCTCTTTTTGAGAACATTAATTTCTGTTAGGAATTGGACGTCTACGTAATATTATACCCATAAAATTGTTTAAAATAACTTAAATAAAAGGGCCTCGTTAAGTAATTAACTGTCACGTGATTTCCTCCCTTTCTACGACGCTGCGATGTAACCACTTGGACGGACAGCAGATAGCATGTCTGAGTAATTTTATCTTCTCGGTTCGGGCACAAGTGAAGATTGAATTTACAGTACCTAAGGTACTCTTTTATAGAGTAGGTACAGAATTATTTCAACATGAGTTACTGATACGATGTAGGAACCTGGTAATTGGAATTACCTACTATAATCTATAGTGCGATAATATGCACATTAGAACTGAAGCCTGTATCGAAATGAACGGCCACCATTTTAAAAAATGTGTTTAAATATCCATATTATGATTATTATTTTTCAATTTAACTTCATTCTCTATAGTATACGCTGATGTGCTGTAGACAGTTATACACTGCATAATGAATACGTCCGCATGGAAAGCTCAGTTCGTGAGTAAAAACATTCATTGTTAATATTGTACTGCATTTTGATTAAACAAAAACCTAATGAAAATTATCAAACTCAAAATCGTGATATTTCCTTGTTTATGTAAATGGAGTAACTATTTTCTTCCCTCCTATACTTAGTAAAGTGATTTGTTTGTATTTTACGCCAGTATTATCAAACTCCAATCGTGGAAGGGGGTAGCAAACGGTGTTTCCGGTTCTTAATCGTTGATCCAAAGGTATAGTCAGGTTAATATTAGAAATGTTAGTAAAATAAAATTATGTCCATATATATTTGTACTACCTAAAATTTAAATTACGTTTTCCCACAGATTTCGAAATAAAAAGTATGTATTGGGATTCTGTAAACAGGGATTGCTCTAGAGGAACTCTAGAAATCATCTGCCGCATTAAGAAATAATGGCTAGATAGTAGAAGAAGAAATCTCCTGTCTAGCTGAAAATGGGTCAATGAAACGAGTAGATATTTTAGCAAACACTGCTGACACTAAACAGGGCATCATTGTGGACACCACGATACGTTTTGAAGTAGGATGTCATCAGTCAGCCGAAGTCCACCATGAGAAGAAGTCGATCTATGAGTCTACAGTCAACTATTTCAAGCTGAAATATGCCTTAATTCACGTTGAGGTATTCGGCTTGCTCAAAGGTGCCCGAGGGACTATACCAGCTTTTCTCGAAGAATTTTGCCGGCAGTTTGCTCTGCCAACATCCCTGAGGGAAGACATTGTGATAATTGTGTTAAAAAAATCCAGCCAAATAATAATTAATCACATGGTGCCTCATTAATAGCAACTGTAATTTTTCATGCAGTTTTCTTTGTTTCCTTTTTTAAAATTTAATATATATGTTTACATATGTATATTAATTTTTTTGAGGACATACTGAGTCCGTAAGGGCTACCCTCTGTGAGGGCAGTTTTTGTAATAAATAAATTCTTCTCTAAGCATGAGGTTTTAATTTATACTAGAAATAAACGCTACAAACTGAGAGGTGTCACACACGTCTGTGCTTTTTTCACCCTTTGAATACCTGTATCTTTGTTACAGGTTAGTTGTAGTACTTTGTCTATAAACACACAGAAAGAACAAAAAAAAAAAAAAACAAAGAAATCAAAGGAAAAACAGGGCGGAGTCGTTAATAAGGAATTCGTTCATGTGTAAACCTAAAGTCTCACGGAATCAATGGAAATCTTCGGAAGGGGACTTCAGCTGGCTATTTCTTCTAAGATAGTAGAGCTATCTATATGGTGACCAGATTGACATCGATAAAAAAGAGGGCACATAGCTTAAAAAGGAGGACAGAAAATATGTAGCTACTTAGATTCAGGTCTACGCCTATATTATACTGTAATTTTCGTCAATATATATTTTATTGCAAAATATCTACAGTATAGATTTAGGATTACATCATACTTAAATGTATATTGATATATATTTTATTACAAAATAATTATGATAAAACATATTAATAATAATGATGATTTTACTATTAGCTACATATGGAAGTCAAGAGAAATATAATTTATTATTAAAGAGGACAGAAAATATCTATTTAGATTTACATTCGCACCTCGATCTCTCGATTTACTAGCTATCTGTGAGCAACGACCATAACAAGGAGGAACAAAGAGAGTTATGATCGTTGGTAAAGAGTGTATTCCGTCGATGCTGTTGCCATCTGCAGACAAATTACTTGAAAAAGGTTTAAATCAGATTAATTTCAAAATATTAGGCACACATACAGTAAAAGTTACGAAAAAAGGAATTTCTTGATTTTTTTAAATCCGACCGGACCCCGGACAGAGGCCTAAAAAGGAGAACATGTCAGACAAAAGAGAACGTCTGGTCACCTAGCTAGTTAGTTATGTACGAGGAGAGTCAAAAAGTAACCTTAATAATTGTTTTATTAATTGAATTTATTTATTTATTTATTTATTTTATTTATTTAATTTCTTTCTTTATTTCTTTAGAGATATTTATTTATTTAGGCCTGGTAGAGATAAGGCCATCAGGCCTTCTCTTCCCCTCTACCAGGGGATTACAACTACAATATTAAGAATACAATTGCAACTATAATTACAATTAATATTACATTTACAGATACAATAACAATCGAGGTACTAAAAGATTAACTGATTAATAAGAGCTAGACAGTTTATTGTAAAAGTTAAGAAGAGAGAAGCATTTCTCTTATTGATTAAGTACAAATTAAACCTACTCTACGCAGTAAGAAAATGATTAATAAGCTTGCTTTTGAACGCTACTAAATTCCGAAAGTCTGTGATGTCACTGGGTAGGGTATTCCACAAGTGCGAGAGCGAAATTGTGTATGATGATGAATACGATGATGTCTTATGTGTTGGTATGGCTAGTATGCGGCTATTTTGCGTGAGTGTGAAGAGATTATGATATGATGACAGGTAACTGAAACGGGAGGCAAGGTAGGTAGGTGTAGAAGTGTGAAGGACTTGGAAAAGGAGAACAAGAGAATGAAAATTTCTACGTTCGTTAAGCCGTAGCCAGTTTAGAGTTTGGAAGGATGGGGTAATGTGGTCAGCGCGACGGACATCGCAGACGAAGCGAACACAAGAATTATGAACACGTTGTAATTTTTGCGACTGGTTGACATTGAGGTCAGTCAGTAGAAAATCACAATAATCGAAGTGGGGCATTACTAGTGTTTCCACTAGTATATTCTTGAGTGATAGCGGAAGGAATTTTCGAATGCAGGAATTTTCGAATATGTAGCTACTGTACAATAAGACTACAAACACTTCATCACTTTTCAACAAAGTATAACGGGAACACTTGCATTGAACTTAGTGGGGACTATGTTGAAAAATAATGAGTTTGTAGTCTTATTGTACAGTAGTGACAAAAAAAAACCGGACCGACTCTTGTAGCTGATTTCAGAGTCACAGATTCAAATTTTTCTAGTCACAAAACACACCCATCTTGTATAATTAATTGTAACAATGAAATTTATTGCATTTGTTCTATTCTTACCGTCTTTAGTTTCCTTCAGTACCTCAAATTTACAGACGAAAGAACTTTGAGAGTTTTATTTTCATCTGGCATCAATATTACATTTCCACCTCAATTCGGCAAAGATAACTGCTTATTTTTACATTAAATAGCAGTACATACCTCTGGCTTCACTATCCATATTGAAATTACCACAGTTTGACACAATACACAGGACAGGATTCTTTTATATCAGCTACAAAGGCCGGTCAGTTTTTTTTTTTTTTTTTTGCTGTACATATTCAATTAATAAAACAATTATTAAGGTTACTTTTTGAATTTCCCTCGTAGAAAGGAAAACAAAACTCTGGCGTTTGAGGAAAACACGACAAAAATCTAAAGATATAATAAAAAGCTTTTAAAGGGTGCGGCAAAACATCCTCCCTAATTTAAAGTTTAAATAAAAAACAGATGGATCAAAATAAGGAAACGTTATTAATATGAATGTTATCTTAACAGAGAGAATTTTTCATTTTTTTAATAACGTGTCTGTCAAATGGTGTCCTTCACTATCAATGCATTGTCGAATGCGACTTCGGAAATTCTGCATCACTCTAACTAGCATTTCTTGAGGAATAAGACCAATTTTTTCCTGTATTGCATTTCTTAGGTCTGGCAAAGTCCTCAGTCGATGTTTGAACACCTCAACTTCAAGTTCCCCCATAGAAAAAAATCGCAGGGTGCAAGGTCTGGTGATCGTGCTGGTCAGGAGACGTCGCCACGTGAAGAAATTAAGCGTCCGGGAAACATCTGTCTCAGGACTTGGAGAGAAATCTGAGCTATGTGAGAGGTGGCTCCGTCCTGCTGAAACCAAACTGGTCAATCTGCAGCGCATTGAGTCTTGGTGCCAAAAATTGTTGATCATAAAAGTGTACCGTGTATTCAATGTCCTATTCAATTCTTGTTGTTTTACGCATGTCTTTTGATATCGCTATGGCAACGCATGTAAACCTAAATTCCCACTGTTAAGATACCATTCATATTAATAAAATTTCCTTTTTTTAATCCATTTGCTTTTTATTTAAACTTCAAATTAAGGATGATGTTTTGCCGCACCCTTTAGAAAAAAACACAACTTCCTCTCAATAAATCGAACTCTGGACACCTGAAATTTTAGTTATCGAAGCTACCGATTGAGACCCAGCATCGTGTTTAATTAGTAAGTCAAATCAGTGTGTTTCAGCTAGTTAAATTATACTGGCTTTTCTCATTAAGAAGGGATCGGAGTATAAGATTCTATTACTGCCAATATTCAAGTAAAAAGAAATAAAACTTTGAACTTCTCAGTCCCTATTAAATGTGTACAAATCCCCTTCTTTTGTACTTAAGTAGTTAATTAAGCCTGAATGGCCGAGCTACTTTGGATAACGAATGGGAATTATATCCTTGTTCACAACCCTCTTCAGAAAAAGAAGAAGGAAAAGAAAAAAGCAAATAGTTAAAAGAACCCTCCACTTTTAAACACCCCTCTCACGCCACCCTTGTTTTACTCCAGTCTTATATGATGCCTTTGAGCAGGAGGTGTATGCAAATTACTGGATGCGAAGAACAATTTTTAAGGCGCAACTGATCTTTCGTACCAAGAAACCTCTTCCAATGCTTCCACCCCCCTGTCCCTTTATTTTCTCAACCGCTACTACCACCATGTCTTCCTCTCAGCAAAAATTCATATGTAGGACCATAAGCTTATGTTCTAACCCGCCAGCTAGCTATTTAGGCTCAAGTCTTAACCCCCCCCCCGAAAACCCCTCCATCCTTATAGGAGCTATACTACATGTGACTCACGCGGGGATGGTTTACCCCCCAAAGGCTGATCCATCCACCAGCATCGCCCGATACGTGGCGAAAACGTCCACTAGCTAAGGACCACCACAAAACCTCTTCCCTACCCTCCTACTCTCCTTGCTTCTTCCTTTCTAACCACCCACCACCCCCAACCCATTTCATCCCTTCATCTCTCTTCATCCCGCGTAAGGAACAAAAAAAAAAGCCCCATAAAAATGCGTGCTTTAGCTTCAACCACCCTACCCCTCCCTCCTTTTTCTTCTCGGCTGAGCCCTGTGATATCAGAGCCTAACTAAAGCTTGGACAACACCGAGTAGTCGTTTCCAATTATAAAGACTTGATTACTACCCCTAGTCTTTGTTTTGTGGCTTACGTGACGGTGCAGTGGAACTGTTCTGAAATAAGCTAACACATTACTCCGCCTAATGGTAGCATTATCTCAGAAAAGCATCACTAAATAAATTTATTAATTAGCAGTAACTATTGCAAAGTTTTCGTCTTCCAACCCTTTATTTTCTCAATCGCTACCACCATTTTATTTTTCCCTCAGCTATGAACAACGTGCTAGCCCTACATCACCTGCTGACGTTAACTCAAAATATTTCACTCAACAAACTAATTAGAAACGATTATCGTACATTTTTTCATTAAACTTCCTACATTCTTAATTTTTAACTGGTTCTACAGCAAAGCTTCTAAGCTTTTCCTATCAACAAAAATGTATATGTAGGAGCATAAACATACATGCTAACGAGTATTTCACCTTCTGGCAATATTAACTCTGAATGTTTCACTCAAGAAACTACATTAGTAACAAATAAAATTATTACACTTTTTCATTCAACTTTCTACACTCTTAATTTTTCAACTGGTTCTACCGCCAAACTTTTTATCAACAAAAATGTAGGCCTATATGTAAGGGCATAACCACAAATGCTACGAGTATTTCACCTACTGACAATATTAACTCAGACTGTTTCACTCACGAAACTAATTAACAACAATTATTACACTTTTTCATTCAACTTTCTACCCCCTTAATTTTTCGACTGGTTCTACCGCGAAGCTTTTCCTGTCAACAAAAATGTAGGCCTATATGTAGGAGCATAACCACACATGCTACAAGTATTTCACCTACTGACAATATTAACTCAGAATGTTTCACTCCAGAAACTACATTAGCAACAATTACAATTATTATACTTTTTCATTCAACTTTCTACCCTCTTAATATTTCAAATAGTTCTGCCGCCATGCTTTTCCTATCAACAAAAATGTATATGTATTAGCATAACTACACGTGCTACAAGTATTTCACTCACTGATATTATATATTCAGAATATTTCATTCAAGAAACTAATTAGCAACAATTAAAATTATTACACTTTTTCAATCAACTTTCTACCATCTATTTTTCAACTATTTCAACCGCCAAGCTTTTCCTATCAACCAAAATGTATATGTAAGAGCATAATCACACATGCTACGAGTATTTGACCTACTGACAATATTAACTCAGAATTTTTCACTGAAGAAACTAATTAGAAACAATTACTACACTTTTTCATTCAATTTCCTACCCTCTTCATTTTTCAACTGGTTCTACTGCCAAGCTTTTCCTATCAACAAAAATGTATATATATTAGGATAACTTCCCATGCTACAAGTATTTCACCTACTGATAATATTAACTCTGAATGTTTCATTCATAATTAGCAACAATTATTACATTTTTTTATTCAACTTTCTAAAATTTTAAACTGGTTAAGCCCTATTATCAAAAATGTATATATATATATATATATATATATATATATATATATATATATATATATATATAACATAACTCACATGCTACAAGTATTTTACCTAGTGATAATATTAACTCAGAACGTTTGATTCAAGAAACTAATTAGCAACAATTATTATTTTTTTCCATTCAACTTTCTAACCTCTTATTTTTTCAACTGGTTCTACCGCTAAGCTTTTCCTATTATAAAAAATGTATGTATATATATATATATAAGCATAACTACACATGCTACAATATTTCATCTAGTGACAATATTAACTCAGAACGTTTTTCACTCAAGAAACTAACTAGCAACAATTACAATTATTGTACTTTTCCATTCAACTTTCCATCCTCTTATTTTTCAATTGGTTCTACCGCCAAGCTTTTCCTATTATCAAAAATGTATATGTAAGAGCATAACCACACATGCTACGAATATTTCACCTACTGACGATATTAACTCAGAATTTTTCACTGAAGAAACTAATTAGAAACAATTACTACACTTTTTCATTCAACTTTCTACCCTCTTAATTTTTCAACTGGTTCTACTGCCAAGTTTTTCCTATCAACAAATATTGTGTAGGCCTATATATTGGCATAACCATACATGCTACGAGTATTTGACCTACTGACAATATTAACTTAGAATGTTTCACTCAAGAAACTAATTAGAAACAATTATTACACTTTTTCATTCAACATTCTACCCTCTTAATTTTTTAACTGGTTCTACCGCCAAGCTTTTCCTATCAACAAAAATGTATACAATATGTAGGACCATAACCACATATGTTACGAGTATTTTACCTACTGACAATGTTAACTCAGAATGTTTTACTCAACGATCTAGCTAGCAACGATTAATGCAATGTCCACCCTACCCTCTTAATTTATCAGCCTCTTACAACCATGCTTTCCTATCAGCAAATATTGTTATATAGGACCATATGTCATGTGCTTCTTCACCTACTGATATTAACTTAGAAAACTTTCACTCAGCAACTAATCAGCAAATATTATTGCAATATTTACATAACTTTAATTGTATTTTCTCAACTGCTGCTACCACCACGTTTTTCTCTCAGCAAAAATATAATAAAGCTATATGCCATTTCAACTTCTGACATCTGAGAATATTTCACTCAATAAAATAAATAATTAATAATCCCTATCGTCTTAACTTCTATCAAAATTCATATGTACTACTATAAGATTACATTCTACTTCGCTTACTATAATTATTTCAGATCTGTTCACTCAAACAGAACTAATAATATTAATGATTATCACAATGTTTCCATCACTTAATTTCTTAATTTATAAAAGCAAAAATTCATATGAAGGGCCATAGAGTAACATGCTGTTTCACCTACTGACATCATCTCAGAACATTTTACTGAGCAAACTGACTAATTATATGGGAACAACTTACAAAACTCCGTTGATCTGCGCAGGCGTCAATCTTAAAGAGTGACACAGTATATTATTCACCTCCTCCTTCCTAATTGTCAGCCTATAGTAGCGCGTACTGATAGCACTGATAGGTCAGATGACTTGTCAGTCTGTAGCGACAATGGTTCAGATTAATGGAGGGAAACTCCATAGTCCGCCTCCAGTACAGCGGTAACGTTTAGTAATCTCCTACAATAGAGTTTTGCCAGTTGTAGGAATTTAGTAACGATTATTGCAATGTTTTCACTTCTTAACACATTAATTTATATCAGCAGAAATTAGTATAAAGAATTATAAGATTACATGATGTTTCACATACTGACACAACTTCAGAATATTTCACTAAAAAACTGACTGATTAGTAACGTTTATTGCAATGTTTTACCTCTTACCCTATTCATTTATATGAGCAAAAATTAATATAAAGGACTTTAAGATTATATGATATTTCACCTACTGACATTATCTCAGAAACTTGGGCTCAACAAACTGACTAATTAACAACGATTATTTGTTGCAATGTTTGAACCTTTTATCCCATTAATTTATGTCAGCAAAAATTAATTTCTATGTTGCTTTAGTTGTGGTTGGTGTTCGTGAAGTATTTTCCGTATGTGTAGGTATTGTTTGATTTGGTTATGGCCGTGATGTATTCTTTATATTAGTAATGAATAATAAAATAATAATGAAAAGCACATTTCCTGAACAACTACAATGATCATAAACCCCCAGTTCGCTGGATATGAAAATGATTTATATGAAAAAACCGTAAATCTGATTAGATATACTGTCTAGTAAAGGAAGGCAGTATAATTTAATTAACACATAAGAAATATGTGTAGCCTATATTTAAAGAAGTCCCGCGCCGTGGCGTCGCGGTCTAAGGCATCCCGCCTAGGACTGCGTTACGGAATGCGCGCTGGTTCGAGTCCTCATGGGGGAAAAATTTTTCTCATGAAATTTCGGCCAGTGTATGGGACCGGTGCCCATCCAGCATCGTGAAATCCGGTTGCGAATACCAGCTATAACGGCTGGGGGATCATCGTGCTAACCACACGATACCTCCATTCTGGTTGGATGATCGTCCACCTCTGCTTCGGCATGTGGGCGTGACGCCAGTAGCCGGCTGGTCGTTCTAGGCCCTTCACGGGCTGTAGCGCCACGGATTATTATTATATTTAAAGAAATCACAGTACTGACTCAAATTTATTCATTGTAAATTATTTCGCAGATAGTATGCAATATTTGTTAATACTCAGTAGCTGAAAAAACGACATAAATCTTCAAGAGTGTAACTAATTAAATATCTGAAGAATAAAGAATTAGACATGATATTGTAATATAAAAAATAACAATAAAAACTTACATTTCCGTTGACTCAGAAGTTCGTTCCGAACGCGACAAGCTACTCCTGAAAAAGAAGAAATATTTATAGCTATAATTCTTATTCTAAAATTAGTCTAATGTACAGCTTAATGTTGCCAGAACTTGATATATTCTCATCATCCTTTCGTACGGTAACTGTCATTGCGTGCTATATTTGGCGGAGAATAGAACTAAGTCAGTCACTGAATTACTGCGTTTCTTTGGGACACGCTCAATAACTATGTTTTATTTCTCCCGCAAAGAGAAGTGTGACTTAATTCCTTTTTATACCAAACGTTGGGGTTTAGCCATAGGTCTACTAGGTAATTGAGATGAAAAACAGAAAATGATATTTTTTTACTTAGTTCCTTTCTCACATACACGATTCAATAATGTAAATTCTAAGTTCATAATTTAAAATGGCCTTATTAATTGTCAAACAAGTTAAAATTCTTATATCATCTGATAAAAGGAGAAAGAGATTTAGAATTTTTGTTGCAAAATATTGGGTGGGTGCATAATTTCGTAGCGTTTTTGTTTCGCGTGTTGGTACTCCTATTGCTATGGGTTTATTGATCGATTGTCATTTTTTTATTTTAAGTTCAATTGTTGTGCTTGAGTTTCCATATTGAAGTTTTCATTTTTGCTTATAGTGAGTGGAGCCGTAGACGCTAGAAAATGGAGTGTCAAGTGGGGAAAGTGGAACATTTCCGACATATTCTTCTTTTTTGAGTTCAATAGAGAGGCGAAAGCATAGAGGCGACCAGAAACATTTGCGCCGTGTATGGCGACAATGCTATCGGAGAGAGCACGGCAAGAAAATGGTTTTCTCGTTTTAAGTAGGGTCGTTTTTTGACATTTGCAGCTAATACTCCACGTTCCGTAAGATCTTTGGGGTTTGATGAAGACCGTTTAAACACATTAATCCACAATGATCCACGTCAGTGTACATGAGAACTGGCAAATGTGATGAACTGTGACCATTCCACCATTGTGCGACATTTATTACCACCAACTGAGACGTCTTGCACACACAATCCAAGAAAAACGACCAAGAAGACTGCGTGAAGTGATGACACTACACGATAACTTCCTTCCGCACCCTGCTAACCTGACACAAAAGACTATCCAAGAGTTGGATTGGGAAGTCATATCGTACCCACCTTATTCATCTGATCTTGCGGTCTCAGATTTTCACCTTTTCCGCTCTCCATCGAACAAACTTCAAGGAACTTTCTTTCCGGATGAAAATCCGCACCGAACTTGGCTTGACGACTTCTTTAACTCAAAACCACGCGATTTCTACAGGCGTGGAATCGAAAAACTACTCCAGCATTGGCAGACTGTTGTAAATAGTGAAGAAAAATATATTGTTGATGATTACCTCCTCTCTTACGTGTATCTGATATGTTTAATAAACTTATGAAAAAAAGAACGCTACGGACTTATGCACCAACCTAATATATTGTGACTTCTCTTGCCTATCATGGGAACACGTAAGCTAACGTTACTTACGAAAGCTTCATAAATTATGCCCGTATTATCTGTAAAGATCTTGAATAAAACAGGACGTCAAAATCTTGACGATGAGCTGTAGTGAGCTGATAACGAATAAAGGTAGGCGCTCACTTACCGGAACGGATTCGTTCGGCGCGTTCGGATTTTTATTATTTTCATTATTTTAAATGGAGGATCGCTCATTTCGTCGTATCGCCTCTGTCCGCATCAACGGATTCCGTCCAGAATTCTGGCCAGACAATTCTAAACGGATTCCCGTATGAGCCAAGATCGAAATAAGGAACGTCATGGCAATTATATCGATTATAACATCTCCAATCGCGGTAATACTGAAGGCATAAACTAAATGGATGACACGAAGTTTATTCTATTAGTCCAACAGTATGAAAAGCTTTACAGTCGTATCAAGGAATATAGCAATCTAATTTGCAAAAAAAAAAAGTATGGGATGAGATTGGAAAAAATAATGAATCAATCAGAGTATGTTTTTCGTTATGTAACTACAACATCTTTGTTTTTTTCTTAGTTTATTTAAGTTACAGACCTATACATTTTATTTCCAGATTCAGTTGAGAACACTACAATGAAATAATGCACTCTGGAATGTAATAGAATAGAATGTTTCATTTTCGCTGGCAGAGTTAAGGCCATAAAGCTTCTCTTCCGCTCAACGAGCCTTAATCATTGCAAAAGTGACATTATATATTTAAATTATTAATATTTACAATACACTTAAAAGATTATCCAGCGATATTCTTCAGCTAAGTTTTAACGACTAGTAAACATGTTTATTTAAATTGAGATAAAGCCTATAAGAAAAGTAATAACTTAATTTATGAGCTAATGTATCAGTCTACTGTATATGCAATATGTAAAGAATTTGATTTAATTTGAGATAGCTAGTTGGTTAAAACTGTGAGAATTAATTTAATAGAAGTTTACTATAACTATGTTATAGGGAGCAAAATATAAATCTAAAATATATTGATATAATAAGAATAATATTAACGTAATGATATTTTGCCATTAGAAGTATTGTATTCTATTCAGAGAAATAAATAATAATAAGAATGAATAGATGTTAGTTTCATTATAAGTAACAAATATTAATTAGTAATTAATATGTTACGAAGAATGTATGTTCCAAGTGCCTTTGTATTCGACAGATAATGGAGAAAAAATGGGAGTATAAGGGTACAGTACATCAGTTATTCATAGATTTCAAAAAGGCTTATGACTCTGTTAAGAGGGAAGTATTATATGATATTCTTATTGAATTTGGTATTCCCAAGAAACTAGTTCGATTAATTAAAATGTGTCTCAGTGAAACATACAGCAGAGTCCGTATAGGTCAGTTTCTATCTGATCCTTTTCCAATTCACTGCGGGCTAAAGCAGGGAGATGCACTATCACCTTTACTTTTTAACTTCGCTCTAGAATATGCCATTAGGAAAGTTCAGGATAACAGGCAGGGTTTGGAATTGAACGGGTTACATCAGCTTCTTGTCTATGCGGATGACGTGAATATGTTAGGAGAAAATACAAAACGATTAGGAAAACACGGAAATTTTACTTCAAGCAAGTAGAGCGATCGGTTTGGAAGTAAATCCCGAAAAGACAAAGTATATGATTATGTCTCGTGACCAGAATATTGTACGAAATGGAATATAAAAATTGGAGATTTATCCTTCGATGAGGTGGAAAAATTCAAATATCTTGGAGCAACAGTAACAAATATAAATGACACTCGGGAGGAAATTTAACGCAGAATAAATATGGGAAATGCGTGTTATTATTCGGTTGAGAAACTCTTATCATCCAGTCTGCTGTCCAAAAATCTGAAAGTTAGAATTTATAAAACAGTTATATTACCAGTTCTTCTGTATGGTTGTGAAACTTGGACCCTCACTCTGAGAGAGGAACATAGGTTCAGGGTGTTTGAGAATAAGGTGCTAAGGAAAATATTTGGGGCTAAGCGGGATGAAGTTACAGGAGAATGGAGAAAGTTACACAACACAGAACTGCACGCATTGTATTCTTCACCTGACATAATTAGGAACATTAAATCCAGACGTTTGAGATGGGCAGGGCATGTAGCACGTATGGGCGAATCCAGAAATGCATATAGAGTGTTAGTTGGGAGACCGGAGGGAAAGAGACCTTTAGGGAGGCCGAGGCGTAGATGGGAGGATAATATTAAAATGGATTTGAGGGAGGTGGGGTATGATGATAGAAACTGGATTAATCTTCCACAGGATAGTGACCGCTGGCGGGCTTATGTGAGGGCGGCAATGAACCTTCGGGTTTCTTAAAAGTCATTTGTAAGTAAGAAAGAATGTATGTAATTTTGACCTAAATGAACTTATTGTCCAACAACTCTTTACATCAGTCGGAAGCGAGTTCCAATTTCTAGCAACTGAAACTGTATGGGATGAACAATATAAAGATGTCTTGTGGTAAGGCAGTCATGTCAAATGATGACCATAGGTGCATGAGCGCGCTTTAGAGCTCAGGAGAGCCTGAGCGCTTTACAGCGGAAAGAAAAGAAACAGACGATATAGTAATATGCCGCTTGGTCGAGCTATATACAGTGATGGCCAGCACTGATTCAATGGATAAAGCGAGGAGAACTTATTAAAACTGTATCCGTGTTAAGTTTTAGTTTTGTCTGAGAAGTTTAAGTGCATTGTAAGAATGTAAGTTTTAATTTTAATGCTCATTTTTTATAAGCTTGCTTTTTTATTCAAAAGGAATATTTTCTCAACCTTTTTTTATAGAAAAGTGAAATTTTCAGATATGTTTTCGTAAATCTAATATATCATAAATACGTATTACTGAAGATAGTATATTGAGAAATGCTATGGTCAAAATTCTTACAGTGATCATAGAATTTTATTTATTATCATACTGAAAATAGTGTACTAAAAAGTTTGAAAATATTTGCATGAAAAATGTTTGTAAGTAAATTAATTAACAAAGCAAGTACTGTTACATCATAAACAAAAGATATGTGCCCATGTGTTGTAAAGAGTCAGCTCTATAGCAATAGCAGATTTCGAGAAAATAATTTAATATTCTGATGATAGGAAGGTGAGCACCAATATCACCTTAAAAGCATAATGCGATAACAGTTTTGTTATATTACTTCAATATTAGTTACAGTTAAAACATATATCTAGGTAACTTTGCTTTGTACTATAATATTGTTTTGGTTAGTTTATTGATTACTTTTATAAGGCTAAAAATACCATCAACATCAATGCCAACTTATTATGTAATACTCAGTTCCTTTCTTTGGAATATCACTTTCTTTGTGAATGACGTGTTTCATTCAGTTAGTATAGTATAATAGTTGTACTATTATGGAATTTATTTGAATATTTCTTCTTAACTCTTTATTATGTTATTTACGTTTACAATAGAACTGCAATATTAAGAAATTGATGTTAGTACTTTTGTTTTACAGACAATTTAGAAAATATCAAACAGAAAGAAGCCATATAAAAATAACGACATAAAATTTCACGTTCCGTTTGAAGTTTGAACACCACTGTTTTCTTAATCCAACAAGCTGCTTATTCATAGACTATACATAATCCTTCCTCCTTCCATACATAGCGCTTAATGACCGCGCACGACGTCAAGGTCAGAAAAATGCGCTTGCTTTGACATCACTGTGGTAAGGTATTGTGAGTAAATTGTTATGAAGAGACCTGGTACTTAGCTGATGATATGCGGACAAATTTTGAAAATGAGAAACCAAGTAGATTGGGGTAGCGGTGAGCAGAATTTGAAATAAGAGAACAAGAGAATGCAGGGCTCGTCGATCGTTTAGCATTAACTAAGATAGAGTTAGAAAAACGGGGAAACATGGTCAAACTTACGAACATTACAAATGTAACGGACGTACGCATTAAGCATGCAGCGGTAAATAATATTATTTGATTATCAATTCGAAAATGCGAACAAGTGAGAGTGACTATAATAAAAATGCGAACACTGCGAACGAATTTTTTCCGGTGACGCCTATCTTAATGCGATGATACGGAATGTGTCCCCGTGAACTCAATATGACGAAAATAATTGATTATATGTCTATTGATCAATTAAATATGTATTATTTATGAAAATGTTAAACAATTTTAAACATAAAAAATTTGATCCCCGATTGATTACAAATATTTTCCCCAACCGAAAGGTGGATTATTGGTTTAGCAAATTCCTTTTAGAAAATATGTTTTTATGAAAATCAAATATAAGGAATGTAGATGTTCAGCAAAAATAATTAGGAAAAATATTTTAGGAAGAATCTATTTTAGAACAAATGTGCATTAGAAACTAAAGTTTAGGAAAAATGTCCGGGAATCATCTTTCGCGACAATCAGATTCTCGCGATAATTTTAAAAAATAGTTTCAAGTTTTGTATGTCATTGTCGTCTAAAATGTACCCTAATTAAAAAATTACGAATGTTAAATTGTGTCTTCGCGTCACTGACTTGAATGATTGGGAGCATCAGATATATAGCCTATATACTCGCGTTTGTGCTCCTATATCTATAGAGATGATGCTTACGCAAAAACCGGGTCGATGTTCACATGTCTAGTCATTAAAAACGCGCGAACCTGGAAAATGTTTCTACGAATTTCGGGCTAAACGGATCCACTCTTGTTGAAGCCGAGTGTGTATGGCCTAAGTCTAAGGAGATGCTGGGTGCTTCGGGGAGCAGGAGGGTGGCGAATTGAGGTGGAGAGGAGAGAGAGGGGGGTTGAAATAGCAGGGAATTTTGCTCCCATCTCCACGATTATTATGAGGGGGAGGACTAAATGGTTCTAGAGGGTAGGGAGGGTGCAGAGGAAAGGAGAGAAGACGCAAAAAGAAAAGAAAAAAATTGGCGGCGATGTTGGTGCGATTCTGGGGTCAGCGTTCTAAAAAACTCTCCTCGTACAAACACAAACCAGCTCATCGGCGCCTCACGCCTCGGTTCTGCATAATTAGGCTCGGCCCTATAATAGTACAGGGATTACTGCACAAATTAATTGTCACTTTGAATATTAAGGTGTGCGGAAGAAATGTTTGTATCACTGCAGAGGAGTATCTGTGCCAACTGACAGTGATATGTAGAAATGAAAGCGAAAGTCTGTTTGAAATTCATTCCTCTATTATTATTATTATTATTATTATTATTATTATTATTATTATTATTATTATTATTATTATTATATTATTATATATATTTCTTCACAGCACTTCTTTACATGTAATGGTGTACCTCACATTTCTGTATCCGGTGCCAGCATTAACATATTATTACAATAACACATTATTTGCAGTACACGTCTACACAAATACTCCCAATTACACTATGTACCTTTTTTGTTACTTGGTCAATCTCCCTTCAGTATTTCTCCTACATTTCATTTGCTATTCTATATTTGTTCATTAATCCTAATATATCTAATATTGTATACTTCTTTCACACCCCCTTTCCTCTAACTACTATTCCCTAAAATCTCAATTTCGATTTTTCTCTATAAATTATTATATTGAATTATTTGACCTATTTGTTTTTTGACCTTTTATTCATTTACTGTTCCAACGTTCAAATGTTAGTACTAATTATATGCTGTCACTTGTTCACTTCTCTTAACCCTTTCTCACTATTTTCACTCATTCTTATTTGCGCTCACTTTCACTTTATTATTATTATTATTATTATTATTATTATTATTATTATTATTATTATTATTTTTTGTCCAATATCCTTTTGAGAAGATTAACTCCATATGTAGATGAAATTATTGGGGATTATCAATGCGGTTTTAGGCGTAATAGAGCGACTTTGACCAGATTTTTTGTATTCGACATCATCATCATCATCATCATCATCATCATCATCATCATCATCATCATCATCATCATCAAGGTTTAGGCCTGATGGCCTGTTCCTTCCTCTATTGCGGGGTCTGCCGACATTCCTCCTTCTTTCCGGTCTGTAGTTCAGTATTTTTTTGGTAATCTCTCTTCATTCATCCTTAAAATGTGTTCTTTCCAGTTTTTCTTTTGTCTTGCTAATCTATCGTTGAAGTTGAAAATTCCCAGTTCCGTCCTTATGTCTGTGCTTCTTTTCTGGTCCAATATAGTGTATCCTGTCACTGATCTCAGAAATCTCATCTCTGCAGCCTCTATCCTTCTTCTTTCTGATCGAGTCAATGCCCAGTTTTCACTGCCATACATAAGAACAGGGACTGCCATTACTTTATAGAATTTTAGTTGGGTCTCTTTTAGTGTTTTCCGGGATAAAGTCCTTTTTATTGTACCGCACATTCGACAGATATTGGAGAAAAATGGTAGTATAAGGTTACAGTACATAAGTTACTCATAGATTTTAAAAGGCATATGACTTGGCTAAGAGTGAAGTTTTATATAGACCAATATTCTTATTGAATTTGGTATTCCCAAGAAACTAGTTCAGTTAATTAAAACGTGTCTCAGTGAAACTTACAGCAGAGTTCGTATAGGCCAGTTTGTATCTGATGCTTTTCCAATTTACTGCGGGCTCAAAGAAGGAGATGCACAATCACCTTTACTTTTTAACTTCGCTCTAGAATATGCCATTAGGAAAGTTTAGAATAACAGAGAGGGTTTGGAATTGGACGGGTTACATCAACTTCTTGTCTATGCGGAAGGCATGAATATGTTAGGAGAAAATCCACAAACGATTAGGGAAAACACAGAAATTTTATTTGAAGCAAGTAAAGTGATAGATTTGGAAGTAAATCCCGAAAAGACAAAGTATATGATTATGTCTCATGACCAGAATATTGTACGTAATGGAAATATAAAATTTGGAAATGTATCCTTTGTAGAGGTTAAAAAATTCAAGTACCTTGTAGCAACAGTAACAAATAAAAGTGGCACTCGAGAGGAAATTAAACGTAGAATAAATATGGGAAATGCTTGTTATTATTCGGTTGAGAAGCTTTTGTCATCTACTCTGGTGTCATAGAATCTGAAAGTTAGAATTTATAAAACAGTTATATTACCGGTTGTTCTGTATGGTTGTGAAACTTGGATTCTCACTTTGAGAGAGGAACAGAGATTAAGGGTGTTTGAGAATGAGGTGCTTAGGAAAATATTTGGGGCTAAGAGAGATGAAGTTACAGGATAATGGAGAAAGTTACACAACGCAGAACTGCACATATTATATTCTTCACCTGACGTAATTAGTAACATTAAATGCAGGCGTTTGAGGTGGGCAGGGCATGTAGCACGTATGGGCGAACTAGAAATGCATATATAGTTCTAGTTGGGAAGCCGTAGGGAAAAAGACCTTTGGAGAGATCGAGACGTAGATGGGAGATAATATTAAAATCTATCTGAGGGAGGTGGGATATGATGACAGAGAGTGGATTAATCTTGCACAGGATAGGGTTCGATGACGGGCTTATGTGAGGGCGGCAATGAACCTCCGGGTTCATTAAAAACCATTTGTAAGTAAGTAAGTAACCATAAGAAAATTGCGGACTTAACATTATAAATGTGCTAATTGCCAAAAACAACTTTCTGAGATACTGGAAACATCTGAATACTGATTTAGCTGATTACCAGGTTGGTTTGTCTCCGAAGTTTCCCCGACTAAAAGTCGAATATCAGGAAGTAACATGCGAATGCTTCTTCTCATCTCGTAAAAATTTCACCCCGTTAACACCAATTCCGCCAACGCTACATAACTATGCAGTTGATACAGCGTCGTTATATAAGTAAAACATATATATATAAAATATATATAGATATATATATATATATATATATATATAATAAGGATACGAAGAGCCTCGGTTGGATGGATGGATGGATTGAGAGGATAGGGCAGACAGACAGGTGAGATACAACATGATAGTATATGACTGATAGCACAAATGGAACATGAAAAGATATGACAGAAAGACAGCACAAATAGAACATGATAGGATGGATGGACAAATAGAATTGAGAGGATATGACAGACAGACAGAACAGGTGATATGACAACATGATAGTAGATGAAACTGACATAGAAAATGGAAAGGAAAAAAGAAATGACAGAAAGACAAACACAAATAGAACATGACAGGATATGACAGACAGGACAAATAGAACATGACAGGATATGACAGACAGACAGACAGGACAGATGGAACATGACAAGATATAACAGACAGGACAAATAGAACATGTCAAAATATAACAGACAGACCGCACGAATAGAACATGACAGGATATGACAGACAGATAGACAGGACAGATGGAACATGACAGGATATAACAGACAGGACAAAAAGACAAAAATATAACAGAAAATGGCAGGATATGACAAACAAAGACAGGACAGGTGGAACATGACAGGATATAACAGACAGGACAAAAAACACATGTCAAAATATAACAGACAGTCCGCACGAATAGAACATGACAGGATTCGAACAGATATGATAACAAATGGCAGGATATGACAAACAGACAGGACAGGTGGAACATGACAGGATATGATAGACAGAGAGCACAAATAGAACATGAAAAATATGACAGACAGACAGACAGACAGGACAGAATATAGAATATGACAGGATATGACAGAGATGATATGAGACAGACGGATGGAACGAATAGTACAAATAGAACATGACAGGATATGACAGAGGATATGAGACAGGAGTACAAATAGAACATGACAGGATATGACAGACAGACAGGACAAATAGAACATGACAGGATGTGACAGAGGATATGAGACAGAGAGTACAAATAGAACATGACAGGATGTGACAGAGGATATGAGACAGAGAGTACAAATAGAACATGACGGGATATGACAGAGGATATGACACAGAGAGTACAAATAGAACATGACAGATATGACAGACAGACAGAGACAAATAGAACATGACAGGATGTGACAGAGGAAATGAGACAGAGAGTACAAATAGAACATGACAGGATATGACAAAGAAAGGACAAATAGAACATGACAGGATATGACAGAGGAGAGACAGGACAAATAGAACATGACAGGATATGACAGAGGAAAGGAGACAGAGAGTACAAATAGAACATGACAGGATATGACAGACAGACAGGACAAATGGAACATGACAGGATATGACAGAGGATATGAGACAGAGAGTACAAATAGAACATGACGGATATGACAGACAGACAGGACAAATAGAACATGACAGGATGTGACAGAGGAAATGAGACAGAGAGTACAAATAGAACATGACAGGATATGACAGACAGACAGGACAAATAGAACATGACAGGATATGACAGAGGATATGAGACAGAGAGTACAAATAGAACATGACAGGATATGACAGAGGATATGAGACAGGAGTACAAATAGAACATGACAGGATATGACAGACATGAGAGGACAAATAGAACATGACAGGATATGACAGGATATGACAGAGGAAATGAGACAGAGAGTACAAATAGAACATGACAGGATATGACAGACAGACAGGACAAATAGAACATGACAGGATATGACAGAGGATATGAGACAGAGAGTACAAATAGAACATGACAGGATATGACAGAGGATATGAGACAGAGAGTACAAATAGAACATGACAGGATATGACAGACAGACAGGACAAATAGAACATGACAGGATATGACAGAGGATATGAGACAGAGAGTACAAATAGAACATGACAGGATATGACAGAGGAGAAAGGACAAATAGAACATGACAGGATATGACAGAGGATATGAGACAGAGACAAATAGAACATGACAGGATATGACAGAGGATATGAGACAGAGAGTACAAATAGAACATGACAGGATGTGACAGAGGATATGAGACAGAGAGGATACAAAATACAAATAGAACATGACAGACAGACAGGACAAATAGAACATTATAGGATATGACAGAGGATATGAGACAGAGAATACAAATAGAACATGACAGGATATGACAGACAGACAGGACAAATAGAATATGACAGGATATGACAGAGGATATGAGACAGAGAATACAAATAGAACATGACGGGATATGACAGACGACAGGACAAATAGAAAATGACAGGATATGACAGGACAGTACAGATGGAACATGATAGGACAAATAGAACATTACAGGATATGACAAACAAAGAGGACAGATGGAATATGACATAATATGACTGACAGACAGGTGAGATAGAATATGACAGACAGACAGACAGGTCGGATGGAACATTACAGGATATGACAGACAAACGGGATAGATGCAACATGATTGGACATGACAGACGCGACAGAAGGAACATGACACTATATGGCAGACGGACAGACAGACAGACAGAACGTGACAGCTAGGCGGTCAGGCGACCGAGCGGGCGGGCGAACAACCGACAGACAGACAGCAAAATTACCCTCAACATTGTTCACATCAGAATCATTCTTGTACGAGACCTCTTGAGGAAGAGTAATTTGTGTAAGTACTGCATGGTATGCGGTATTTGTTTAGTAAGCATTAAACTTAAGTCTTTCCCATTAAAAAATAAATTAAAAATGTTTAATAAAGCTTCTGGCAATAGTCCCCATATCTTTATTTGGGAGAAAATTACTTTTTAAGTGTTTCGGTACTTTTCCGCGTCGGGAGTAATTTAATAAAGAAATTTATATTACGTAATAGAGTTGGAATTGCGGGGTTGTTAATTTGAAATAAAAATTAATTTCTTAACGAAGAAGGAACTGAAAACTGAACCCTTGGCGGAACGAGGACCAGATTTTACTACCTTAGGATTCATGATATTTGAATTTAACATTCTATATATAGCGAAAGTAGATGAAGTATAAAATATTATAAAAGTCTATCGTAACACATATCTATACGATCATGAAGCTATTCTAAAGTAAAAAAATGTATGTATGTACCGTATTTATTAAACTACAATTGGGTATATACCCGGTGGCAGTGATATATAATATACAATAATACCATTAAATTATGCAATAATTACAGCAATAAAAAAAATAAGCGTATCTAAAATACTTCTAACTATAAAGAAATAGATGCAACAAACCCAGGACTATAAATAAAAACTATGCTATAATAACGCCTGCAATAAGTAAAAGTAAACCTAACCTATTTCACCCAACTATTACCAATTTAAGTAATTACATATCACCTTAATTAATTATATATCAACTTAATTACGTATCGTCTTAATTAATTACACATCACCTTAATTTAATTACATATCAACTTAATTACATATCATCTTAATTACATATCAACTTAATTAATTACATGACAACTTAGTTAATTACACTGCACCTACAATTACATTTTCAGTCTAATATTTTCAACCTTTCCTTAAATGTATTGATTTTGAGAGGACCACCTTGAAAGATTGCCGCAGGTAAGCTGTTCCAGTCTACTATTTTGCGGTTAACAAAGTAAAATTTTGCCACGTCCGTTCTTTGTTTTCTACATTTAATCTTCCTAATATGATCAGCCCTGCCTAAGTATAATGGCGTTACTAATCTAGCATTGATGTCGGTCCATGTCGGTTAGCTATGCTGACAATGAGTTGTGTGGACTTCATGAATTAGTCTGTAACGTTAGTTAATGGCTGATCCGCTATTGGAGAACTGATACATAATAGAAGGATGTCGAGAGTACAGTTTAAGAAATTATTTCTTTGTTAATATGCAGGCTTTCTTAGCCTACATGATTGATATGATGAAATCTACTCTTCAGATATTTTTTTCCTTCAGAGGAGGTCCCGCAGGCAAGCACCGCAGCCTTAGATTTATTGTGCAACCTCCTTATGTTAGAATGGTTGTTGAAGTCCATTTAGGATCGCTCTTCAAGCGCATGATTTACTGCATTGTGTCATCTTATTAATTCAGCCACAGCATCCAGTTCTGACTGGAGACCTGATCCTCCGCCTGCCTGTGATGTTATTCTGCGGGCTCTTCAAAGCGATGGCATCTGTTCGCAATTCATGTGGCTGAATCTGTTGCATCCACAGCCAGAAGAACATGCCGCTATAGATTCCACAACTTACCAAGGCGCCATCTATCCAAGGGAGCTACACTCTCCCGGTCACCCGCAGTCCGCTTATTAAAGCCTCATACGTGCAGCTCCCACAGACAGATGCTGCCTATAACCAGATCTTGGAACAAATCCGCCATGTCTTCAAGGTCGACTTCATTAAGATGATTAATGGAACGATACTAGTGAAGGCGAATTGAGTCCGAGGCCCAACGCCGAAAGTTACCCAGCAATTCTGCTTCAGGTGTTTGGGGGAAAACCTCAGAAAAATTTCCAACCAGGTAACTTGTCCCGACCAGGATTTCAACATGGGCCTGCTCGTTTCACGGTCAAGAAGGCTAACTATTATTCCACAGCGGTGGACATTCTTCAGACTTTCACCTACGGAAAAGTTTAATTCAAATCCCGCGTTTTTCTTTCTTGAACTACGACGGCACACTGACAAAGGACAAAATATTCTAGGCGTGGACGTGATTTGAAAACTATATCTTCAATCAATGCCGAAATTGTATATTAACAATTGCTAGGGTACAATACTGAACGAAATAATGGCAATTCATAAAGTAACTACCGTTCTACTGTAACAAGAAAAGAATATTACAAGTAGGTTACAGGATTTGTTTGCAACAGTTTGAAACTACGAACTTTAATTCATTTTTCTACATAGCTTCCGCTAAATTGGGGCACTTATCATAGCATTTAACGAGATTCTGAATATCGCAGTCATAAAAGTCTCCCTCTTGTGACTGAAGTCACCTATGACGCTGGACTGCAACTCTTCGTCATCGTCAAAACCCCATGATACATGCCACTTCTTCACATGCAAGACGATAATCACTAGGTGACAAAAAGGACTGTATGGAGGATGACTAAACACTTGACGTTTGTCAGCCCACGTTGAGGTCTGTGGATATAGAACGAAAAATTGGGTCGGTGTCCAGTAGAGTTCCTGGTAGCTCAGTTGGTAGAGCGTTGGTACGTTTAGCCAAAGGTCCCGGGTTCGATACCCGACTACGGAACATTGTTTTCACTCGAAATTATATAAATTAACTTCACAGGGAGTTATACCTGAAAGCTGGATTTGCATAATACATGTCACTGTTCGTCAACAGTAAAACCACAGTTATGTCACACAGAGATTGTGTGCACTCAATGTCGGTTGCTTGACGGTTGTCAGCTACGTTGAGGTCTGTGAATATAGAGGGAAACATTGGGTCGTTGTGCGGTAGAGTTCCTGGGTAGCTCAGTTGGTAGAGCGTTGGTACGTTTAACCAAAGGTGCCGGGTTCGATACCCGGCTCCGTAACAATTTTTCCCTCGAAATTATACAAATAAACTTCACAGGGAGTTATACCTGAAAGCTCGATTTGCAAAACATTTCCTACTTCAAATTTTTTAGTTCTGACACAGTACGCTGTGCAATATGCGTCGTGTCGTGCCCCATAAACTTCGCAATGTTTGATGATGGATTTCAGTCACTTTACAGTTTTCGTCACAAGAAATCATATCACAGAGCGTATCTTACACCTGGCGCGATTCTCAATTAGTGGACACATTTTGGACGCGCGTAGAATTGCAAGTAACATCCGCACGATCTCTCTGTACCTCTGCTCGAAGTAAACTGAATCAAGCAACATTCACTACAAAGATGGCGTCGCTATGCCGATTACTGCGCGCTCTATATGAAAACGGGCGTTGCTTTATGGTTAGCCCTCATATTAATACTGTATTATTTAGTAATGGGGCGCTTGGTAGCGTTGCGGTTAAGGAATAACGCTGCAAATCGAAAGGTCGCGAGTTCGATTCCCGATGGGGTCATGGATTTTTCCATTGATGTAATCCTTCCAGCCGCACTTTGGCCCTGGTGTCTATTCAGCCTCTAACAGAAATTAGTACTAGGGGCATTTCCTTGCGTGTGAAGAAGACGGGCAGTTAGGACTGACTTCCCTACTGGCATTAAATGTCGATTGTCTGTAAAGATGGGAGACTTAACCTCTCGACATCCTCTGGGTCGATTTGGCCTTTTATAGTTTTCTGCCAAAGGACAGGACTTTCACTGCAAACCCGGAATTTACAATCTTTACTATTTTCTACCTTTCTCTTAGTCTCCGCATATGATCCATATATCTTAATGTCACCTAACACCTGCTATCTTCTTCTTTTAGAAATTGTATTAAAAATTGTATATCTATATGTAAATTATAAATTATGTAATGTAAGGCTTCAATGATTATAATATGTATGTATATTTTTTCTTTTTTTTTTTTGTCTGAGAACTATAATAAATATATCATCATAATCTGATAGGATCTTTTCCTGCCAGAACTTTTCTGTCGTTCACCATTCCTTCCAGTGCGTCCTTCAGTAGGCAGTTAGCAAGTGACACAACGAATTCTTTTTTCTCTTCCTGATCAATTTCGATATCATTCTTTCTTCACCCACTCTTTACAACAAGTTTCATTTCTTATTCTGTCTGTCCATTTCACATGCTTCATTCTTCTCCACATACACATTTCAATGCTTCTATCACTTCTCTTCACTTCAACATAATATCCATGTTTGTGATGAATACAATGCTACACTCCACACAAAGCACTTCACTATTCTCTTCCTTACTTATTTTTCCAGAGGCCCGCTAAAGATGCTCTTTTTTCTAATAAAAGCTTCTCTTGCAATAGCTATCTTTTAGAATGTCTGACAGCAACTCATGTTACTGCTTACAGTACAAACAAAGTATTTGAAGCGGTACATTTGTTCTACTGCTTCATTTCGAATTCGTAGGTTCACCTTCTTTATTTTTCTTCCGATTACTATGGTCTTCGTCTTGTTTGCATTTGAAGAGTCAACTGCAAGAATGATGGATGTCATTTGGAATACATTTTGCAGGAGAAGCAATTGAAAGTTTGAAATGTTTCGCTCTCGAAGCTTAACTGTGATTTTCTGATCATTACTGGACAATGACTATCAGTGTTAATGCAATATAACTCTCTATGTACATTCTATATGTCTTAAGCTATGCATTGACAGTCTTGGTTCATTTCCGACAAGAAAGTGACATCCATCATTCTTGCAGTGGACTCTTCATTTATCTTAATCCCATAATTACTGCTCACAGCTGTCAATATTAATGACAAACTATATTTAATATTTCTGTAAATTTCTTGATTAATTGTAATTACTACCATTATTATGAATAAAGAAACAAATAATAATAAAGAAATGAATAAATAAATAAGTAGAAAAATAGATAAATAAACAAACAAGCAAACAAACAAAACAAAACAAAACAAACAACGAACGAATGATCGAACGAACGAATAAATAAATAAATAAATATATATATAAATAAATAAATTAAAAATAAATAGGTAAATAGGTAAATAAATAGGTAAATAAATAAATAAATAAATAAATAAATAAATAAATAAATAAATAAATAAATAAATAAACTAGATTGTACGCAACAACTGTGGCATTCAATTTTCTTTTCTTTCCTTTTTTTTTGACGTTTCTGTACTCTTAGTGTTATGTACTGTAGGGTAAAGTTGCCTAATTCCGTGATATGTTTTTTTTCACTGAATGTCACGGGGTTGGCTATCTTGCTAGGAAGTTCACCGATGTCTCAAAAGTAGACGAAAGATGTCTGGCGCTATGGTCGAACGGCAAAGCTTTGACTGACATTCAATTTTTAAAAAGTATCACGGGATTAGGGGTATCACGGAAATAGACAACTTTACCCTACTGTTTCAACTCGACGACGTTATCAGATTCTCACAAGGTGTTCGTGTAGTGCGTAAATAATGCAAAATACGAAATATTATAACATTAGAAAGTAAAAGAGGACAGACTGCAAAGAAAATTATTATTATTACTATTATTATTATTATTATTATTATTATTATTATTATTATTATTATCATCATCATTATCATCATCATCATAATCATTATCACTCTCTGAGCGGTTTTCGTTGTGACAAATGAGTTGTGTGCACGCACGCACACAAAGTGTATCGTCGACAACTGGCGAGCGACAGACAGACAGCCACGCGGGTTGATCCGCCCGCATCTCCATCCAGCCAGCTTAGCTAAGCTATATCCTCGAAATATACGAACCACCAAGAAAACGATCGAAATTCAATTTACTCCATAATCTGTCTTCTTTCCACGTACAGTCTCCTCCTCCGATAAATGGAGCATCCAGTCATTATTACTCGCATTACCTCCAATAAACGTTTTAAGAAATCTCTCTGAATGACGTATAAAATCAACAATTTTATTCAATATTAAGCGCTCGTTTAAATCCAGAAGATCCAGTTTCGAAATAAGACTAAAGGTTTTTCTACATTTCACAGTAAGTACGAGTAAATATGTATTGCTTGTCGTATTGCAATTATTGAATGCTCTATTCAAATCTTTATTCGGAAATTTAACTTTTTCGTGTGTCAATAAAATTAGAAGGTTGTGATATTTGACTGTGGTCAGCAAATATTTATTAAAAATGTAACTCTTTCTTGTGTCAATAAAATTAGAAAGGTGTGATGTTTGACAGAGGTCAGCAAATATTTATTCGAAAATTTAACTTTTTTGTGTCAATAAAATTAGAAGGGTGTGATATTTGACGGTGGATAGCAAATATTCATTCGAAAATTTAGCTCTTTATTGTGTCAATAAAATTACAAGGGTGCGATGTTTGACGGTGGTCAGCAAATATGTCCTAGAAAATTTAACTCTTGTTTGTGTCAATGAAATTAGAGGGTGAGATGTTTTACAGTGGTCAGCAAATATTCATTCGAACATTTAACTCTTTTTTGTGTCAAAATTATGTTTGACGGTGGTCAGCAAATATTTATTCGAAAATTTAACTCTTTCTTGTGTCAATAAAATTAGAAGAGTATGATGTTTGACAGTGGTCAGCAAATATTTATTCGAAAATTTAACTTTTTGTGTCAATAAATTAGAAGGATGTGATGTTTGACAGTGGTCAGCAAATATTTATTCGACTATGTAACTCTTTATTATGTCAATAAAATTAGAAGAATTTGATTTTTGACGGTGGTCAGCAAATATTTATTCGAAAATTTAGCTCTTTATTGTGTCAATAAAATTACAAGGGTGTGATGTTTGACAGTGGTGAGCAAATATTTAGTCCAAAATTTAACTTTTTATTATGTCAATAAAATTAGAAGAATTTGATTTATGACGGTGGTCAGCAAATATTCAGTCCAAAATTTAACTTTTTATTATGTCAATATTTATTCGAAAACTTAACTCTTTCTTGTGTCAATAAAATTAGAAGCATATGATGTTTGACGGTGATCAGCAAATATTTATTCGACAATTTAACTTTTGTTTGTGTCAATAAAATTATGAAGGTGTGATGTTTGACAGTGATCAGCAAATATATAGGCCTACTATAAAATTTAACTTTTTTATGTCAATAAAATTAGAAGCATGTGATGTTTGACGGTGATCAGCAAATTTTATTGACAGTTTAAAGAGTTAAACTGTCAATAAATATTTGAACAGTGTGATGTTTTTCGGTGGTTAGCAAATATTTATTCGAAAATTTAACTGTTTCTTGTGTCAATAAAATAATAATAATAAATAATAATAAATCTAGCCCGCTAGATCGCGTAAGGGCAAGGGCGTCCTGATTGACAGGGTTGGTTCAGTAGACTTCACTCGTTAGGTGAACCGATCCTAAGGAGTGTTCCATGTACACAAACACTATATGCACTTGTAAGATTCGCACCACACTACACATTGAGGACGGTGGCTTCTAGATTTCTCCATAGCTGTCTGTCTCTTGTACTGCTCGTCCAATGTGGTCCTGCCTTCTTCTTGAAGAAATCGGCCCATCTACTTGTCTGGCGTCCCACTCTTCTTCTGCCGATCCTGGGATCCCACAATGTCAGTTTGTGCGTCCATCGTCTGTGGTCCATCCTTACCATTTGCCCTCCCCCATTTCCACTTCAGGCTTTCTGCGGTGTTTAGGACGTCTTTCATGCCGGTACGGTTGCGTAGCTCCTCGTTCCTTACTTTGTTCTTCAAAGAAAGTTGCAGGATTTTTCTTTCCATACTGCGTTGGCAGGTTTGAAGTATACGCCAATAATAGATGTATGATATTTGACGGTGGTCAGCAAATATTTATTCGAAAATTTAACTCTTTCTTGTGTCAATAAAATTAGAAGACTGTGATGTTTGACGGTGGTCAGCAGATATTTATTCGAAAATTTAACTCTTTTTGTTGTGTTAATGAAATTAGAAGAGTGTGATGTTTGACGGTTGTCAGCAAATTTATATCCGAAAATTTAACTCTTTCTTGTGTCAGTAAAATTAGAATGTTTGACGATGGTCAGCAAATATGTACTAGAAAATTTAACTCTTTTTGTGTCAATAAAATTAGAAGGGTGTGATGTCAGATGGTGGTCAGCAATTTATTTATGAGAAACATTTTACTCTTGTCGGTGGTCAGCAAATCTTTATTAGGAAATTTAACTTTTTTAAATTAGAAGGGTGTGATGTTAGACGGCGGTCAGCACATATTTATGAGAAACTTTTTACTTTTGTCGGTGGTCAGCAAATCTGTATTAGGAAATTTAACTTTTTTAAATTAGAAGGGTGTGATGTTAGACGGCGGTCAGCACATATTTATGAGAAACTTTTTACTTTTGTCGGTGGTCAGCAAATCTGTATTAGGAAATTTAACTTTTTAAATTAGAAGGGTGTGATGTTAGACGGCATTCAGTCATATTTATGACAAACTTTTTACTTTTGTCGTGGTCAGCAAATCTGTTATTAGGAAATTTAACTTTTTAAATTAGAAGGATGTGATGTTAGACATCGGTGGTCAGCAAATCTTTATTAGGAAATAACTTTTTTAAATTAGAAGGGTGTGATGTTAGACGGCGGTGTGATGTTAGACAGCACATATTTATGAAAACTTTTTACTCTTGTCGGTGGTCAGCAAATCTTTATTTTAACTTTTAAATTAGAAGGGTGTGATGTTAGACGGTGGTCAGCAGATATTTATGAGAAACTTTTTACTCTTGTCGGTGGTCAGCAAATCGTTATTAGTTTAACAAAATTAGAATGTGATGTTAGACAGCGGTAGTATTTATGAGAAACTTTTTACTCTTGTCGGTGGTCAGCAAATTTTTATTAGGAAATTTAACTTTTTCTTATGTCAATAAATTTAGAATAGTGTGATCCTTGACAGTGGTCAGCAAATATTTATTCGAAAATTTAACTCTTTCTTGTGTCAATAAGTTAGAAGGGTGTGATGTTAGACGGTGGTCAGCAAATATTTATTCGAAACTTTGACTCTTTCTTGTGTCAATAAAATAAGATATATATATATATGATTGTTTATAGCAATATGTTTTGAAAGTGTGTACTTAAGTATTTTTATTCATGACTAAAATTTCCCTAATATATTAGGACTTCAACAAAAATATGTTTTGTTTAAACATTTAGTATCATTAGTTCATTTTAACAAATTGAATTTAAATGAGAAATTGTGAATTTAAGTACTTCCAAATTATTTTTTTTTACATATAAACGCATTGTATTCGTTTATATCATATTAGATATGTAATGCATTTAATCCGAATTTGTTGGTTAAGTTTAATGTTATAATTATTGTGTTCGGAAAAATTTTCGTCATTTTGTCTGTGAGCACTAGTTTGTTGCAATCCGCCATGCGGTTGTGTACGGATCATGGAGAAGTCATTCAACGCCCGTGGACTGACGAAGAAAAACAATGCTTTCCTCATGGTTCTATCCCTCCTCTGTTAGTTCTACATCCCTGGTCTACCACATATGAAGAATCCACTGCAAGAATGATGGATGTCATTTGGAATACATTTCTCAGGAGAAGCAATTGAAAGTTTGAGATGCTTAGCGCTCAAAGCTTAACTGTGATTTTCCGATCATTACTGAACAATGACTATCAGTGTTAATGCCATATAATTCTCTATGTACATTCTGTATGTCTTAAGCTATGCTTTGACAGTCTTGGTTCATTTTCGACAAAAAAGTGACATCCATCATTCTTGCAGTGGACTCTTCATATATGATTTCGCCATCACCAGGATTCGAACCCGGGCCCGCAGTCAACTTAAGCCAAAGCTCTGCCAACTGAGCGGATAGGCGGGGATAGTTCCATACTTTAATTTTAATTCGTATAGCCAACTAGATTCGTTTCAATTTCAAACTCGTTTAACTTGTATATCAAAATCCCAAAAACGTAATACACATCTAAAAGGGCAAAAACTTTTAATATATTCAATTTAAATTCAAGCAAATAAAATTTATTACTCATGCTTGTGGAAAGTTTCATGAAACTCTCTTATTACACACAAAATTCCGTGAATAAAAAAAAAGGCAAAGATACTTACTAATTAAATACAATTAGAACTTTTAGAATACGTTATCCCTTGATTAATTCTGAAAGCACTGCGATACCAAAATAAGTTTGTAGGGAGAGATAAATAAAAAAAGGCTTGGTAGAAGCCTTAACACAGGGAACAGGAACCTTTGTCCTTTGATTGTGTACATCACACGGGTACCTCTCCCGTCCCACTTTCTATTTAGTTTTATTTGGCCCGTATCTGATTTGTTACAGAACATAATTACACGCCAGACACAAAGGATACGGGGGTTACGAGACTTGTCAGAACAATATTCACAAGTTAGCCATTGAGCCATCGGAATCTCTACGCTGGCTTTGTGAAGTCGGTGGAGTGTGCAGCGATAAACGCTGGACTAACTCCAGTATGTCGGACATCACGTTTAAACTAATCAAACTCACTCACTCACTCTCACTCACTCACTGACCGATGGCTCGTGTAGAAATGAATCCCCAAATACCCAGAGTGGATTTCAAGCCCCTTTTCACAAAGAAGCTACTCCCCCTTTGTGAACATAGATTTTGCTTTTATTGTCTGCAAAAACTAGAATATCATAGCAATCGACTCATGGGTCCATTTGTGCGTTACAAGATAGAAACAAATTAGATTTGCGCTCGCCAAACTTGTGTAATGTACAATGCTCACCTTCATTCTCTGCGAATCCTTTTGCAACCTCGCTATGTACTCTATTACACTGATCAAATGGGCGTATTTTTAACCACAATGATGGCATGTTGTTCAGAGACACGGGATTAATAAGAGGGAGTGAAATCTCTTGAGTGTGCATTGTCTCTCTGACGGAAAAAGCATAGAAATATATTAAATATATATATATTTTTTTCATTGTTCTATATAAACTTTTAACACTTATATATCAACCAACCAATCACATGACTTGATGCATAACTTTAGTTATGCAATTTGTTTCAAGTAACACACCAAAAGAGGTGTTTGCCTTGTCAGGATTTCACATAAAACATGAGGAGGCCAGCCTCCAATAATACAAAATCATTTGAATACAAATTCTAAACATAGGCTACAAAACAAAAATTTTTATGCTCGACCATATTTCTAACTTGAAATTATTCATAAGTATTCATGTTATTCTTATGTGACTGGGGAGCGGAACTGGCCTGTGCAATCTCGTAAATTGTGAGATGTGCGCAGACGCGAAAGTATTGATTTTTTTCCGAGGAACAAATATCATTGACCGTGACATAATCTAGAGAGTAAAATGAACATTAATCTTGATGTAACATTGAAATTGATTTAGACATTGAAAAACGAGATGACAAATTGAATGTATCTGAATATTACTTACAATTAACGCTGATTATATTATAGTAACAGAACATAACCTTCTGCGACAGTATTGGATTTCCAGCCTCCGTGACGTTTCGCTAGTTGTCTTTCGATGGCATATCCGAGAATAATCGATACCTGCGCTTTCATATTGCTACAATGGCGTTTTCTGATTGGTTGAAGAACTGAACTTTAATGAATAGGTGTACTGTAATAAGGTCCATTAAAGAGCTGCTACCAGGTGTGTAATTACTACATTTCGGCATGGCCGAGCATAAAAATGTTTTGATTAATTGGATAGTAAAGCTATTGGACGTCTATGTGAGCCTATGATGTTATAATTTCCAAGAGCGTTGAGAAGTGGATTTGGATGCTCCTGTAGATATCTGCCGTAGAGATGAGTGATGCATCGAATTATGATGCTTTGGATAGATTCTAGACCCAGGTCCTCATGAAGTTGGGCGATGCGAAGTCCACCTGGTGAATTTGTAATCATTCTTTTTGCTCTGTTGTGCACCCGTTGGATTTTTAATAGATGAGACTTGGCAGCAAAACCCCTAGCTTCGCAGGCGTACTTATATATCATTTTTAACTTTTCAACTTCTTTACTGTGTTAATTTATAGGAAATTACCTGGCTGAATAGTTTCGAAGTGCTGTTCTTCATTGTCTAAAGCCTAGTGAAGATCCCGCGCTATCTTCTGGTTTCCTGATGTAGTGGGATGTGTTCGTAAACACAAGAACAAAACAAACACATCACACTAATATACGAAAACAAGAACACATACAAGACTGAATCATCATTCAAGAAATTAAAATACAACATTGCATACAGAACACACTACAAAAACATCTTATCTTATACACAAGAGATACAAATAAATATCACTTAACAGGAGCATATAAATTATCATGCAACATTTACAATCACTTCTGCGTTGAACAAACTGGAAGCTCATTTCAAGCACGTTACAAGAAACATATCACAGCCATAATCAAGCTATACAACAATAAAATTGAACCTACGAAGAACACATCACAAACTCCAATAAGAATTGAGGGGTTTGCCGGAAAATGGGCGTATACGTCAATATAGTGAATTGAGATACAGGCAATCTAAGATTTTAAAACGTACCTGAATAAAATGTTACACAGATAGTGAACAAAATTATACATTAAATTAAAGATCTTAGCGAGTATAAATGTTTTGTAGCATTTAGGCAATTTATATTAATACATTTCCTTATATTTGTACCATATAAAACTTCGGTCTGTACGCCTTTATTCCATATAATGATTTGCTTAGGGGATTTAATGTAGATTTCAGATTTAAATTTCACACAGAATTGAAACAGAGATACATTTTATGACATTTATTATCTACTTCTAAAGTAATTTACATTATTTCAGATATACTGAGTAGACATTAAGTACGCAAAGCAAAATCTCTGAATATAACAGAAAAAGAAAATATCCATTTTGTGTGAACATAAATAAATAAAATGTATTCTTTGTATAATCCTGATAACAATAAGTCCAAAAATCTTAATATTGTAACAAATCTCTTTACAGAACATAAAATATTTCCGTCTGAATCTATGAGTTTCATAAGTTTGGTTACTCTTAAAGCAAGGACAATAATGAACATAAAAACTAGTTAAAGGAAACAAATGGACTGACTAAATTGAACTATATATATATCTGCTTAGTCTCTACCAAGAGAAAACACACACAGTACAGTATGCGGTAATGCTCAGCACTAGCTCTACTTGTAGACTGACTGACTAAATCACGCACGCACGCACGCACGCACGCACCCACGCAGCCCTGTCCTGCAGGTATGTACAGTACAATCAAAACAAAATTTCGCTACTATAATTAGCGAATTATTCACTGCATTTTAAACCGTTTTCCCGAAGAAGGTCGTAGAGGTCTATCCGCCTTTCTTCCGGCAAACCCCTCAATTACAGCAATATAAACACCTTGACTCCCTAGAACAATATGAAGTTTAGAAACATACAAAAACACATCCTCAGCACATCCTGAACACTCAACTCAATTTCAAAGCACCTACCCATGAGTGGGCAACTCGTGCTCTCAAAGTGTCAACACAACCTCAGTGCAGGTAGAACGGACTCTGTACTAGCTGTAGTGTCTGTATGCGGTTCTTGCAAGACTCATGTTTGCTCGCGTCGCAGTAAGTGGCGGCTCGTTTTAAGTGAAAAATACTATAATCTCCAGGTCATTTCCCTTTAGTGATGAGTTGAAAGAGAAAGATTTTTTTTATTAAGAACGGAGGTAAACCTTGTATTATGTTCTATTACATTTTCTTAGCTACGCCCGACATTTTATGTTACAAATAAATACAATGAAGGTTTTTAGTAAGGAATATTGTCCAGATCTACTTTAGAACCGCTAAAGGTAAAAATGAGATATCAACAAAGTGAAACTGATATAAAATATTGTTAGCACGTTGTGCGTGCGAGTTACAGAATTCCACGACATATGATCGACTAGCTAAGAGTATTTGTGGATAAATTTGAAATATGGTAGGCTAGTATCTGTAGAACATAGACAACTTCACTTTCTTTGACTATAAACAGTCTTGAAGTGTGATAAGAAAATCATCTTACAAAATATAAGACCCTACTTCAAGACCTACAGCAGAATTACTGGTAAGTTTGTAGAAACAGTAACAATTGACAAGGAATCAAGATTTTTCTTAAATTCTTTTGGCTTACAGCCGATAGAAAATTCTGTAAGTTTATAGCATGAATTATAAATCTACAGAACAGCACGCCACTCAGATTCCAGAGAAATTAGGAATCGAACTGTTCGTAATGCTGCCCAAGTCAGAATTTCCAAATATAACCTTTGCTTCCACATATACTGCATGTGCTTGAAGCAGAGTTTAATACAAGAAAGAAATGTAAAAGTACTCAATGTACAGAAATAGCTGAGAAATAAGTTTATTTCATCTTCCGTGACATGTAAAAAAATACTTCCTTGAATTTATGATTATTTGCGAATACAGACTATTACCTTTCTGAGAACAGAGGAATACTTTTTAATGTACAAATATTTGCAAATTTTCGCATTCCATGTTTAAAATAAGACATATAACAGGGAGTTTTTGAGGTGAAAGTACATTGAAAATAAAAATAACCGTGCTTCGGCTTTCTCTCCCATAGGCCCTCGTTCGTCCGGACATCATTTTATTTTTACTTCAATTTTTATTGTACCTGAGTTTTTTAATGTACTTCACTCCCACCCCTTCTACTAAGAAGTTCCAACTCCACACAGAACCAAGACCGCAGATAGTAAGCAGTACTGAGTTACTGAGTATAGTACGTTCCAGAAATATGTTCGCGTTTTCCAGTGACGAAAGAGCTTTCAATATTGAATCATATTTTAGCACAGGTACTGCCCGTTTGCCTACGTCGCATCCCGAGTTCCCCCACCTGCTTCTGCTCGCCCCTCTGTAATAGCTGGGCTGCCTTAGCTCTTTTCTGAAAACATTAATTTCTCTTAGGAATTGGAAGTTTACGTAATATTATACAGCTGTTTAATTTAACTTAAATAAAAGGGCCTCGTTAAGTAATTAACTGTCACGTGATTTCCTCCCTTTCTACAATCCTGCGGCATAACCACTTGGACGGACAGTAGATAGCATGTCTGAGTAATTTTATATTTTCGGGTCGGGCAGAAGTGAAGATTGAATTTACAGTACGCAGAGTAGGTACAGAATTATTTCAACATGAGTTACTAGTACGAAGGACGAATTTTTTTTATTTTATTTTTTTAATTGGGTTATTTTACGACGCTGTATCAACATCTCAGGTTATTTAGCGTCTGAATGAAATGAAGGTGATAATGCCGGTGAAATGAGGAAACTGGCAATTGGAATCAGATGCGATAGTCTATAGTGCGATAATATGCACAAAAGAACTGAACCCTGTATCGAAATGAACGGCCACCATTTTCAAAATTGTGTTTAAATATTCATATTATGATTATTTTTCAATTTAACTTCTTTCTCTACATTGTACGCTAATGTGCTGTAGACAGTATAATATACACTGCATAATGAATACGTTCGCATGGATAACTCACTTCGTGAGTAAAAACACTTATTCTTAATACAGTACTGTACTTTGATTAAAGAAAAACCTAATGAAAATTATCAAACTCAAAATTGCGATATTTCCTAGTTTACGTAAATGGATGAACTACTTTTCTTCCTTCCTATACCTAGTAGAGTGATTTGTGTTTTATGCCAGTATCATCGAACTCCAGTCTTGGAGGGGGGAGCAAGCGGTGTTTCCGGTTCTCTAAAGGTATAGACAGATTAATATTAAAAATGTTAGTAAAAATAAAATGTCTCTGTATATATATTGTTTTACAAATTCGCATATTCCTTCGTCCTAGCTGTTTCAGATTTTGTATAGTGAAAGAATGTGTAAAATAGCGTATGTTTTGTCTCTTGAGTTTTCCTCCTACACGCGTCTAATCTGAGAAAAATATGAAAACTCTCAACGTTTGATTTCTCCACAACGCTTGATATACTGTACCAAGCAGTGCACGTTAGGACAGTTATGCACGCAGAATCTATACCCAACAGCCTACTTGCTGCAAGGCGCTTGTTTATGCTGGCTCATGTTTAGCGCTGTATAATGTATATAGTGCAAGGTATGCAGGCAAATGATTATCTTTCACTTCCTGTCTCATTTTGGCTTTTGTATGGTGTGATTGTGTATCGGTATTCGTCTTAAAATACAGTATACAGAAGAAAATATAATGCTCAGAAATCCAATTGTTGGATCATCATTCTATACACGGGGACAAGATGTTAGCTGATAGCGCAAACTTCGCAGTCAGTCTGTCTGATCAAAAAGTTAAAAGTTATGGTTTATTTAACGACGCTCGCAAATGTCAAGGTTATATCAGCGTTGCCGGTGTGCCGGAATTTTGTCCTGCACGAGTTCTTTTATATGTCAGTAAATCTAATGGCATAGGCCTGGGCAGGGATCGAACCCGCAACATCGAATACAGAAGCCTAGCGCTATACCGACTGCGCTATCTAGACCGACTTGTCTGATCAAGAAAGAAAAGATGAAACAAGAGCAGCGATATTTTCAAGCTAATCTTGTCATACTGTAAAATAAGTACATGACATGAAAACATTTCGCATACCACATGATTCCGGAGCCTATTTTGTGCGAAGAACGGAAAATCGATCCAATGGGTTACTTGTTACTACACTTAGAGCACGAATGCTCTACCGACTGAGCTAACCCATGAACTATACACGAAGCCGTCACAATTCTTCCCTTTATATCCATACAACTCAAATAAGTTGACAAGACGCCAGAACCCAACTCGAATAATATTTAAATATTCATTAAAGATAATGAGCTTGATTATAAATGAATTTCTTGATCGTTAAGTAAGCTTATGATTCCTCAATCACTCAATAACTTAATGGTGGGATAAGAATCTCGTAACTCTTTTCTGCATTTGCAGAACTATCGAAAGAATGATTTAACAACGTCTCAATATTGAGGGATTACTTATTTTACTAGTATATTCGCAGAACTATCGAAAGAGCGAATTGACAACCTCTCGATGTTGGGGGATAAAGAATCCATAACTCTTCTTACATTCGCAGAACTCTTGAAAGAATAGCCTATATTGATCTTCAGTTTTCAGTTGTTTCCATTGAAATAACAGAGCCTTCTAAATATATCGGAAATATTTAATTAGGCCTACTAGAGACGGTGAATATGGTGATTGCTGCAATATAGGAATATTACACTAAGTATTGAAAATTAGTTTATCGTCTTCAGTTGAAGTATTATTGTATACAGCATTAATAGACCAAGAGTGTATAGAAATTTGGGTGATTTCTTTATAAAATATAACGAAGAAGAGTTCTAGGAACATTTTCGCCGGAATAAAGTTGCAGTCACGGATTTGGTAAAAAAGATACAAAACAGATTATCATGTACAGTATTACCACAGTCTAATACAGGCCTGCACAGGGTTTGTACTCTCCGAGCCGGCTCACAGCTCATGAGCGGAATGCAGATATTAGTTGCGCTCTGTATAAGGGAGGACTGGAAGAAGGGGTGATCTCGTACAAAATATACACAAAAGGAAGTACTATTACGAGTGTTTATGAAATGAATTCCCGTTCAGTGTTTGCAAAACTATTTTGGACTATTATTAATTAATAAAGAAATATTTATTTTACAAAAATAATAGAAATTCTATAGCTACTTAAATGTACAATATTATTTTGTCATATTTCTATTTATCAATACATTAAACGAGGTTATGCTGTTGACAGCTGAAAGGAACAGTAGCTTATTGATCGTAATGAAACATCAGTTACAGATCTTCGATGTCTGCCTTTATTAAAGTTGATTATAGAAAACAGTTGCTCACAAATATAAATGTTGCGCCAAACATAGCAATCATTTTCACAGCCAGCCTGTGTAGTCGTGGATATTATTGCTAATGTTTAGTCTTGTAAAACTCAACCAGGCTAGTAGTATTATTCAAACGATCTTTAGCCCTTAGGTCACATTGAAGATCAATAAATTCGAGCTGTAAATCGTTAAATGTTAAATGTTATGTTCCGTCTTTTAGATTCCTCCATACCGTACTGTAGCAGTAGGTAAGCAACGTGAAACAGTTACTGATAATAGGCCTACACACTGCACTCCACTAGATAACTGAGTGGTCGTTTCCCTCTCCTCTACCTATAGCAATTCTGTCATTCTGACGTATCTTCCTCTCCGTTTCGGCGAGCGGTAAACACCGCTCTCCCACTCCGAAGGAGCGCGCGCGCTCGTTGAGCGCTGTTTGTGCAGGTATGGTCTAGTACACAGTCTACTATATACAGTCACGAAGCTTGAGTTTTGAGGGTGCTAGAAACAATAGACTGTGATGGTACTATTTTGCATTGCCTGTAATGAGGCGATATTAGCGATCCTAGTGGTGAGCAACTATCTAATGTTTGCATATTTACTCACGAAGCTCAATACATAGGAAATATGCAAACATTAGATAGTTGCTCACACTAGGATCGCTAATATCGCCTCATTACAGGCAATGCAAAATAGTACCGGGACAGTCTATTGTTCCTAGTATCCTCACAACTCAAGCTACGTGACTGTATATTCTAGACTGTGATATTACGTAACGGAGTTATCATTTGATACAACTGACCAAGAACTAATAATTTTTATATTTAATTAAACTTTTATTTTTGGAGTAAGACTGTGTTAATGTCTAGATTCCTGAATTAATGACATTCATCACTAGTTCCAACTACCTACAATGTCAAACAATTTCCACCTCCAATGCCAAACTATTAATAGCAAATTTGCATAAATTCTTTTATCAAGTTTTGACAAATATTTTCTAAGAAAATGATACCAAAGGGCAATTCAGGAAGGAAAAAACTAGCCTTTAGCCCGGATAACGGTAATTACACCAAACGCAGGAGAATGTGGAAACCGATTACCATTGTTAATTCTACAGGAACCCACTCTTATTCCTGAATTGTGGTGGCGTTTGTCTGTTTGAAACGATTCAATCCATTAACTTTGTAATATTCCTCCCTTTTGCAAGCGAGCCAGAGGGTTGCGACCCCTAATTTAAGTAACTTTAGACAGTAGTGACATAAATGTGAGGGTGAGAGATAGCAAGGGGGTAGAGTGGGCCTGGAATGAAATCTCATCAAAGTAGAGTTTTAGCATTCGTGGCTTATTGGGCACGTTCTAGCGGGTCGTGCAGTTTGGAATTGTGTATAATTGCTCAATCATCCCAACCCAATAGCATCGCTGCACACTGAACGCGCGATTTCTCTGATCCTCAATTGTGGTCATGAGTGGAACGGGTTATGCAATGACCGGAGGGTAGGTAGGATTTCTGGCGGGGGTGCTACTTCAGCACCCAGCATCCAGTAAGTCTCACAACTCCAGCTTCGATCGGTGCGCCTTTTCTTGATACCTCAGGGACGGCAGACGTGTTCATACTTTTCTTACGTTCACATTATGAAATAAAAAAATGAGAACTAATGTGAAATGGTAATAAACCAATTTGGCGAGTTTCACGAAAATAAAAGCTTCTGGCATTCAATCACTCTGTGTTTGTACGCCGATTTTTCACCAAATATTAACCGGAATCCAACAAAGAATAATGGATATGAGGTAAACAATAAACCAATTTGCCACAAAAGTTTACAAAATAAATGATGACATTTCTTTTTAAGTTGCATTTTACAATCACTCTGTGTTTGTACGTCGATTCTTCACCAAATATTAACCGGAATCCAACAAAGAATAATGGATATGAGGTAAACAATTATAAAGAATTGATGCCACAAAAGTAATACAGACAGTCGGGGACTTCAAATGATGACACATTTCTTTTTAAGTTGCAGAAAGAAATTTTACTATAACATTCCAATTTAAATTATATCAAGACAGCTTGACCTTTGCAAAATTTTCAGACGTGAAGAATACTTCGATGTGACCACTATTACGTTGCTGTATTGCTTCCAGACGACGAACCATTTTCGGAACAATTTTTCGGCATAGGCCCTGATCAAAAGAATAGCAGATTTTCATTAAGGTGATAATGCCAGCGAAATGAGTCCAGGGTTCAGCCAGCGCCGAAAGATACTCAGCATTTGCTCTTAATTTTTTTAGGAAAATCCCAGAAAAATCCTGAACAAGGTAACTTCATCCAACCAAGAATTGAACCAAAGTTCCCTCGTTCACGGTCGGACATGCTAACCGTTATTTAATGCACATTGGTGGATCACAAGGACATTTTATTACCGAATATTTTATCACTAATATCAGATGACATTTAATTACAGATAGGCCTTTGTTTGCCAACTGTATTCAATTAGAATTAGAGTCTGGCTAGGTGGAAGAGAAGGCCTATTGGCCTTAAGCTCTACCAGATTAAATAAATTATTATTATTATTATTAATATTATTATTATTATTATTATTATTATTATTATTATGTTTGCGACATATTTCGCAAGCTATATTTTATTAACGGAAGATATTCGACTTGTTCTTAGACTATTTCATTAACAAAAGTTTTCAAATGGGATATGTTTCATTATATACTTATAACCAAAGGTATGGAACAAAATTTCGCAACATTATTTCATTAACGATATGGAAGGCGACTATTTCGCAAGGAGTATTTTAATTAATGAAAAGTATTCAATATGTTTCACAGGCTGTATTTTACTATCGACAGGTATGTGACATGTTTCGCAAGCATTATTTCACTTAACGAAAAGGTAGGCGACACATTTCGCAAGGACTATTTTATTAATGAAAAGTATTCAATACGTTTCACAGGCTATATTTTATTAACGAAAGATATGGAACAAATTTCGCAGACATTATATCACTAACGAAAGGTAGGCGAACATTTCGAAGGAGTATTTTATTAATGAAAAGTATTCAATATGTTTCACAGGCTATATTTTATTAACGAAAGATATGGAACAAATTTCGCAGACATTATATCACTAACGAAAGGTAGGCGACACATTTCGCAAGGAGTATTTTATTAATGAAAAGTATTCAATATGTTTCACAGGCTATATTTTATTAACGAAAGATATGGAACAAATTTCGCAGGCATTATATCACTAACGAAAGGTAGGCGACACATTTCGCAAGGAGTATTTTATTAATGAAAAGTATTCAATATGTATTTCCGGCTATATTTTATTAACGAAAGATATGGAACAAATTTCGCAGACATTATATCACTAACGAAAAGTAGGCGACACATTTCGAAAGGAGTATTTTATTAATGAAAAGTATTCAATATGTTTTTAGGCTATATTTTATTAACGAAAGATATGGAACAAATTCCGCAGACATTTCTTCACTAATGAAAGGTAGGCGACACATTTCGCAAGGAGTATTTTATTAATGAAGATAGATAGATAGATAATAGATAGATAGGATAGATAGATAATAGAAGATAGATAGATAGATAGATAGATAGATAGATAGATAGATAGATAGAAGATAGATAGATAGATAGATAGATAGATAGATAGATAGATAGATAGATAGATAGATAGATAGATAGATAGAAAAAGATAGATAGATAGATAGAAAAAATAGATAGATAGATAGATAATGAATAGATAGATAGATAGATGTAGATAGATAGAAGATAGATAGATAGATGGGAAGAGATAGATAGAAGATAGATAGAAGAAGAATAGATAGATAGATGATAGATAGATAGATAGATAGATAGATAGATAGATAGATAGATAGAAGATAGAAATGATAGATAGAAGATGAAGAAATAATAGATAGAAGATAGATAGATAGATAGATAGATAGATGAAGATAATAATAGATAATAGATAGATAATAGATAGATAGATAGATGAAATAGATAGATAGATAGATAATGAAGATGAAGTAGATGAAGAAAAGATAGATAGATAGATAGATAGATAATAGATAGATAGATAGAAGATAGATAGAAGATGAATAGAAGAAGAAGAAGAAGAAGATAGAAGAAGATAGAAGATAGATGGGAAGATGGGTAGAAGAAGATAGAAGAAGATAGAAGAAGATAGATAGAAGAAGAAAGAAAGAAGAAGATAGATGATGTGAAGATAGAAGAAGATAGATAGAAGATAGAAGAAGAAGATAGATAGATAGATAGATAGATAGATAGATAAGATAAAAAGATAGATAGATAGATGATAGATAGATAGATAGATGATAGATAGATAGATAGATAGATGAAATGAAATTTGATAGATAGATAGATAGATAGATAGATAGATAGATAGATAATAGATAGATAATAGAAGATAGAAATAGATAGATAGATAGATAGATAGATAGATGAAGATAGATAGATAGATAGATAGATAGATAGATAGATAGATAGATAGATAATAGATAGATAGATAGATAGATAGATAGATAGATAGATAGATAGATAATAGATAGATAGATAATAGATAGATAGATAGATAGATAGATAGATAGATAGATAGATAGAAGTAGATGAAGATAATAGAAGATAATAGATAGAAGATAGAAGAAGAAGATGTGAAGATAGAAATAGATAGAAGATAGATAATAGATAGATGAAGAAAAGATAGATAATAGATAGATAGATAGATAATAGATAGTAGATAGATAGATAGATGATAGATAATAAAAAAGAAGAAAAGATAGATAGATAGATAGATAGATAGAAGATAGATAGATAGATGATAGAAGATAGATAGATAGATGATAGATAGATAAAGATAAAGATAGAAGATAGATAGATAGATAGATAGATAATAGATAGATAGATAGATAGATAGATAAAAGATAGATAGATAGATGATAGATAGATGAAGATAGATAATAGATAGATGAAGATAGATAGATAGATAATAGAAATAGATAGATAATAGATAGATAGATAGATAGATAGATGATAGATAGATAAAGATGATAGATAGATAATGAATGGATAGATAGATAGATAGATAGATAGATAGATAGATAGATAGATAGATAGATAGATAATAGATAGATAATAGATGATAGATAATGATAGATAGATGAAAGGATTTGATAGATAGATAGATAGATAGATAGATAGATAGATAGATAGATAGATAGATAGATAGATAGATAGATAGATAGATAGATGATAGATGATAGATAGATAGATAGATAGATAGATGAATAGATAGATAGATAGATAGATAGATGATAGATAGATAGAAGATAGAAGATAGATAGATAGAAGATAGATGATAGATAGATAGATAGATAGATAGATAGATAGATAGATAGAAGATGATAGATAGATAAAAGATAAATAGATAGATAGATGATAGAAGAAGATAGAAGAAGATAGATAGATAGAAAAGATAGAAGATAGAAGATAGATGATAGATAGATAGATAGATAGATAGATAGATAGATAGATGATAGATAGATAGATAATAGATAGATAGATAGATAGATAGATAGATAGATAGATGGGTAGATAGATAGATGATAGATAGATGATAGAAGATAGATGATAGAAGATAGATAGATAGATAGATAGATAAAAATAGAAGGGAAATAGATAGATAGATAGATAGAAGATGAAAGAAGAAGATAGAAGAAGAAGAAGAAGAAGAAGAAGAAGAAGAAGAAGAAGAAGATAGAAGAAAAGATAGAGAATAGGGAAAAAAAAAGAAGAAGAAATGTGAAAGATGAGTAGAAGATAGATAGAAGAAGAAGAAAAGAAGAAAGAAAAAGAAGAAGAAGATAGAAGAAGAAGAAGAAGAAGAAGAAGAAGAAGAAGATAGATAGAAGAAGATATAGAAGAAGAAGAAGAAGAAGAAGATAAGAAAAAGATAGATAGAAAAGATAGATGATAGAAAGAAGAAGAAGAAGAAAATAGATAGAAGATAGATGAAAAAAGAAAATAGATAGAAGATAGATAGATAAAAATAGATAGAAGATAGATAGATAGATATAGATAGATAGATAGATAAGAAGATAGATAGATAGATGATAGATGATAGATGAATTAGATAGATAGATAGATAGATAGATAGATAGATAGATAGATAAAAGATAGATAGATGAAAAGATAGATAGATAGATAGATAGATAGATAGATAATAGATAGATAGATAGATGAAGATAGATAGATAGATAGATAGATAGAAGATAGAAGAAGAAGAAGAAGAAGAAGATAGATGATAGATAAAGAAGATAGAAGAAGAAGAAGAAGAAGAAGAAAAGATGAAAAGAAGAAGAAGAAGAAGAAGAAGAAGAAGATGATAGAATAGAAGAAGAAGATAGAAGATAGATAGAAGATAGATAAAATAGAAGATAGAAGAAGAAGAAGAAAAGATGTGAAGATGTAGAAGAAGAAGAAGAAGAAGAAGAAGATGATAGATAGATGATGATAGATAGATAGATAGATAGATAGATAGATAGAAGATAATAGATAGATAGATAGATAATAGATAGATGATAGATAGATAGATAGATAGATAGATAGATAGAAGAAGATAGAAGATAGATAGAAGATAGAAATGAAGAAAAGATAGATGATAAAGAAGATAGAAGAAGATAGAAGAAGATGAAAGAAAGAAGATAGAAGAAGATAGAAGAAGATGATAAGAAAATAGAAGATAGATAGATAGAAGATAGATAGATAGATAGATAGATAGATAAAGAAAAGATAGATGAAAAGATAGATAGATAGATAGATAGATAGATAGATAGATAGATGAAGAAGATAGATAGATAGATAGATAGATAGATAGATGATAGATAGATAGATAATAGATAGATAGATAGATGATAGATAGATAGATAGATAGATAGATAGATAGATAGATAGATAGATAGAAGATAGATAGAAGATGAAAGAAGAAGATAGATAGAAGATAGAAGATAATAGATAGATAGATAGATAGATAGATAGATAGATAGATAGAAGATAGAGAAGAAGAATAGATAGATAGATAGATGATAGATAGATAGATAGATAGATAATGATAGATAGATAGATAGATAGATAATAGATAATGTAATAGATAGATAGATAGATAGATAGATAGATGAAAAATAGTGATAGATAGATAGATAGATAGATAGATAGATAGATAGATAGATAGATAGATAGATAATGAAAAGATAATAGATAGTAGATAGATAGATAGATGATAGATAATGAAAAGATAGATAGATAGATAGATGATAGATAGATAGATAGATAGATGAAAAGTGATAGATAGATAGATAGATAGATGATAGATAGATAGATGAAAGAAGAAGAAGAAGAAGAAGAAGAAGAAGAAGAAGAAGAAGATGAAGAAGAAGAAGAAAAAGAAGAAGAAGAAGAAGATAGAAGAAGAAGAAGAAGATAGAAGAAGAAGAAGAAGATAAAGATAGAAATGAAATAGATAGAAGATAGATAGAAGAAGAAGATAGAAAAGAAAAGATAGATAGATAGATAGAAATAGAAGATGATAGATAGATAGATAAAGAAGATAGAAGATAGATAGATAGATGAAGAAGAAGTAGAAGATAGAAGAAGATAGAAGATAGAAGAAGATAGAAGAAGATGATAGAAGATAGATGAAGAAAGAAGATAGATAAAGATAGATAGAAGATAGATAGATAGATAGATAGATAGATAGATAGATAGATAGATAGATAGATAGATAGATAGATAGATAGATAGATAGAAGATAGATAGATAGAAGATAGATAGATAGATAAAGATATAGATAGATAGAAAAGATAGATAGAAGAAGATAGAAGATGAAGATAGATAGATAGATAGATAGAAGATAATAGATAGAAGAAATAGAAGATAGATAAAGATGATAGAAGATAGATAGATAGAAGAAGATAGAAGAAAAGATAGAAGATAGATAGAAGATAGATAGATAGATAGTAGATGATAGATAGATAGATAGATGAATGATAGATAGATAGATGAATAGATGAAAAAGGGAAGAAAAGATAGATAGATAGAAGATAGAAGATAGATAGAAGAAGATGATAGAAGAAGAAGATAGAAGAAGAAGATAGATAGATAGATAGAAGATAGATAGATAGATAGATAGATAGATAGTAGATAGATAGATAGATAGATAGATAGTAGATAGAAGATAGATAGATAGATAGATAGATAGATAAAGATGAAATAGATGAAGATAGATAGATAGATAGATAGATAGATAGATAGATAGATAGATAGATAGATAGATGAAGAAGAAGAAGATAGAAGATGATAGATAGATAGATAGATAGATAGATAGATAGATAGATAGATAGATAGATAGATAGATAGATAGATAGATAGATAGATAATGATAGATAGATAGATAGATAGATAGATAGATAAAAGATAGATAGATAGATAGATAGATAGATAGATAGATAGATAGATAGATAGATAGATAGATAGATAGATAGATAAAATAGATAGATAGATAGATAGATAGATAGATAGATAGATAGATAGATAGATAGATAGATAGATAGATGATAGATAGATAGATAGATAGAAGATAGAAGATAGATAGATGTGGATAGATGATAGATAGATAGATAGATAGATAGAAGATAGATAGATAGATAGATAGATAGATAGATAGATAGGTAGATAGATAGATAGATAGATGATAGATAGATAGATAGATAGATAGATAAATAGATAGATAGATAGATGATAGATAGATAGATAGATAGATAGATAGATAGATGATAGATAGATAGATAGAAGATAGATAGATAGATAGATAGATAGATAGATAGATAGATAGATAGATAGATAGATAGATAGTAGATAATAGATAGATAGATAATAGATAGATAGATAGATAGATAGATAGATAGATAGATGATAGAAGATAGAAGATAGATAGATAGATAGAAGGGGTGATAGAAGATAGATGAAAAAGAAGAAGAAGAAGAAGAAGAAGAAAATGATGTGAAGAAAAAAAGAAGAAGAAGAAGAAGAAGAAGAAGAAGAAGAAGAAGAAGAAGAAGAAGAAGAAGAAGAAGAAGAAGAAGAAGAAGAAGAAGAAGAGAAGAAGAAGAAGAAGAAGAAGAAGAAGAAGATAGATAGATAGATAGATAGATAGATAGATAGATAGATAGATAGATAGATGAAAAGATAGATAGATAGATGATAAAAAAATTGATAGATAGATGAATAAAGATAAAGATAGATAGATAGATATAGATAGATAGATAGATAGATAGATAGATAGATGAAATGAATAGATAGATAGATAGATAGATAGATGAAGAAGAAGTAGATAGATAGATAGATAGATAGATAGATAGATAGATAGATAGATAGATAGATAGATAGATAGATAGATGAATAGATAGATAGATAGATAGATAATAGATAGAAGATAGATAGATAGATAGATAGATAGATAGATAGATAGATAGATAGATG